>WUAM01000431.1:3519200-3542702 GCA_024336885.1 Actenoides hombroni
GGTCTCACAACAACAAACACACCACTTGTTTTTTTTTTTATTTTTTCCCCCCCCCCCCCCCCCCCCCGCTGGTTGCCATACAAAGAGATATAGCTCAATATAATGAAAGATCCAGTGCACTGTAGTTCATATTATTGGCCTGAAGGAATTCTTAGTCAGGTTAATGGATCTGATGGTTTTCCCTTCATTGATTTTTAAGATGATTATATTTTATTTATAGGTGAGAAAATAATAGTTAATCTTAAATTTATTGAAAACTTATTGTGAGACTGCAGGAATTGATAATGATAACAATACATTCAGGGGAGCCAAACTATTCCTGTCTTTAATCCTGTAAGTGCTGATGTGAGGCAAACCCATTGACTTGAAATTAAATGTGTTTTTATGTACACCTGTGTTCTGAATAAAAGAGTTATATTTTTCTTGCTCTTATGAAAGATTTCATTACATGAAGCATTGATACACCTCAGGTGTTTCTTTTGTGAAAACTGTATATGAAATTTCCAAGAGCTGAAAGCTCATGGATAAGAGCATGTTGTCCTCTGGAGGCTATAATATCTGATTTCTAAGTCAGCCAAGCCATTTGTCAGACAAAAAGCCTACTGGTCAACCATAATTGTGTCCACAGGTTTGAATCTTAAACCATAACATGTGGGTTGCAAATTTACAGTGGAATTCAGAGAACAGTGTTAACAACAGCTCATTTTATCATAGCACTCTGTGCATAGTGCTGTTATAATTTGGTTTTATGTTCTAAATGGGCTTAGAGACCTTTTTTTTTTTTTTTCAAGATAATAGATGATAACAAAAGATGTAATAATTTTACAATATAAAGCTATAAAATGACATTCATCTCTCAGTAGCACTGAATTTCAGTATTCAGCTCATCTTACAACAGGGCATTGAACTGGGTGGCTAAAGATGGAGAGATGCTGAATCAAAGTTATGCCTCAGGCAACCATAAGCCCTTGTTACACAATCCTAATGTGTGGTGAAAGTTCTAGAGTGGCATATTTTGATAAAAAAAAATTGCTTCTCAGCAATTTCATTAGTCATAATGATCCAGATCCAGTGCATTTCTGTGGGGTAAACTAGCAGAAAGACCAGTTTGGGAATGTGCAGCGGATTCTGTAGAAAACAAAGTAAGAAAAAGGGAGAGAGATCAGAACACAGAAATTACTGTTGAATTTTTCATGCTTATAATGCATTATCTCAAGCTGGCACTGCTGTTAATGGCTGTATAAGGCCTCTGACTGGACACCTACATTAATTTTAGATCTCTTCTATTGTTTTGCTTGAAGCAAAATTTGACATCAACACGATGTTTCACCTTAGATTGAACTTAGTGGGGAAACAACATGAAAGTAAATTAAAATCCCTGCTCACTTCCCACCACTTTTGCAATAACATCTTTTTATTTTACACCAAAAGCTAAAACCTTTGGAAGATATTTCCAAAAGGAAAAGCCAGGGCTTTTTTTAACTTCCTTTCCCTGACTCCAAGATGTACCCAAGGTAATATATTAAAAGTTTAAGCAACATATAAAAATAATTAGATACATTTTTTGTCTTCAGTTTGTTTGTGCAGCAATGAGCGTATGCGTTGTGTATAATTAAAAGGGGAATAAAATTAAGTTGTTGAGGGATCAGAGACTTTCCTAGGTTTAGCCTGTACAAGCGTAACTGTATAGAAGGGGAGTCATACTGAGGTAAGGGAGAGAGCTGCATGTACTGACTTTGAAATTACCACATATGTGTGAAGTATTTTCCTGTTGGGAAAATACAGCTGTCAAAATAGATTCACAGGTAGTGTGTGAACTGGGGACTGTGGGACAGGAAAAAAGGGCAGAGGTTGAACAAAACCGGCAGAGGTTTGGCCTCCAGATTTGGCTAAAATAAGAGGTGATCTGAACAATTGCCCAGAATTCAAACCAAAAGAGAAGTGAACTTGTCAAAAGCTTCAAAAATATTTCCTATTTTCTTCTTCCTCAGCACTTCCTGGTTCTCCTTGGTTCTCTGAGTCAAGGGCCAAGGTAAAATTAAAAGGGCTGATCTTGCACTCTTGTATGGACACTGGCTCAAGGACCACCAGAAATCTCACATGAAGTCTATTCTCATAAAGTTTCTAAGTAGATACTGCAGTTAATTAAATTTGTTTGAATAAGACCTGGGAAATTAATCAAAATCAAGTCTGTTTGATCTGTCCTATAATTAGACATAAAGCAGTTCTTCTAATTTTCTTCAAACAAGCAAAAAAAAAAATTATAAAAACTTGAGTAACTATGAGTGACAGGTTTCAAACTACTATGGACTCTATAGATCAAGATTAAGTGAGCCTCTTCTTTTCTTTCCTTCCTTCTCTCTTTTCTTCAAGGTATTACATGAAAGAGAACAACCATGCAGCGTTTGTACAAACAGTACAAACAAAAGCTTTGTGACTACTCAGAATGGATAAACTTGAGCATATGTGCAAATCTTTATTGGATTGTGCCCAAAGGGTGCATCTATGAAGAGCTACAAGTGTAAAATACTGAAATTGCTTGCACATGTGCTATTTAGGTCATTATCTATAGCAATCTAATGTAAAAGAAGGAGTTATCTGTGTTATTTGTATCTATTTATAGACTTTGTCCAAGATTTGAAAGAACTCCCTGTGACCTATTGTTAATTCACTATTGCTTATCTGTTATTTCAGGAGCAAATGATGAAAAGAGAGTAAGGAGGGAAGTATTAAGTAATGAAATATCTTTCTCTGTAACATGAAACAGTCTTTAACTGACTTGAAGGATTAGAGGAAAAGATAATCTACGGTGATAGTGTTAAGAACATTCTTTGATAATTCTAAGCACCAGGAGTTATATACTTGCATCTTAAAACTTTTCTAATAAGCAGTATTTACTATTTGCTTTCTTATTGTGAGGCATTTGTCTTTCCTTTCCTACCAAGAACAGAGAAATATTTTCATTTGCCACATCTTAATTTTTTACCCCTATAATGCCTTATTAATTTAGAAACATTTCTGTTTCTGTACCCTTCTGAATACAATAATGAGGTCCACTTGTTGGACAGTACAGAATTAATACAGGTTACTGATGGGAAACTTAAAGCAAAACCACACAATATCTAGGAAATTGCTCTTATTTATTAATTAGAATAATATTCATAAAATTGAAAATAATAATCAACTAGAAAAATGAAAAAATAATTTAGAAAATAACTCTCATCTCTCTTTTGGGGAGGACACTGTAAGAATACTTAGGTGGGTTTCCTGTACTGCTTACCCTCCTGAAATGAAAGAAGTTTTGGAGACACCTTATTAATTTTTTCCAGAAGAATTTAATAAGAAGAGTTTTCATTTTCTAGCTTAACTCGACTGTGATTTTCCAAGTTTATAAATTTCAATTAAAATTCATTACTATAAAATGCATCATAGCTATCTGCAATCTGTTCAAGACAGAAATACAAGACTGATGAGTAAATAGGAAATGCAAAGAAAATTATTGTATGATAAATAAAATTAAGAATGTTACATATATAGTAAACTTCCCCTGGCAAAAAAGAGAACGAACTTATTTTACTATATGAGCAATAGTGCCATTAAAAATAACAGGTCTTTGCTTGAGAAGATGCTACTGTTTTCTTTCTTAAAGGGCAGAGATGGAAGACCATCAGATCTGGAGGATTAGTATTATGTATGAAAAAGGCAATCTACCTTGAAAAGAATGAATTTCACAACATAGTTTTGAATATAGAGATTTTAAGGATTACAAAGTAGAAAGTGATTGAATTACAGGGAATCAGATTCATAAATCTACATAGATTTTTTAAGAAAGTGAATAATTTTATACCGAGCTCTGGAAAGTGATCCTTTCAAAAGTATGCATGAGAGGTTATCCTTAGTTAAATACAGGGTAAGGGATTTATTGCTCACAAAGAAAATATTAAGCCTCAGCAGTTGTGATTCATTCAGACCAAATGCTCAAGTAACTAACCTAAGAATTTAAGAAGAGAGTAGACAAATAAAAACAACCAAAAAAAAATCAAATGGAAAACACCTGATTACATACTTATTATCTTACACAAACTGAACAAAAAAAAGTCCAATAAATGTTTTATTTCTCCTGTGTAAATAGGCATTTAGGTTTATAGTATTTTCACAGATTTAGAATGTACATGTTTCTTATGTTTATATTCTTCTATTGAATGACAATAATAATAGTAATAGTGCTTATAATTAACCCTAAAATTCTACTCCTGCCTTTGCTACAAGTTATTTAAGCAGTTGCTGATAAAAATGATGTTTACTGCATCTTCTATCACTGTGACTCCCCCACTTGTTTCCATTCGCTTTCAGTGTTTTCCTCTCCTCAGCAAGTATGCAATCATCTATCAAATAAGCCAATTTTTGCTAACACCGACTACTTTTTTTTTTTACAAACACTTTTGATTACTGGTATGAATATATTATTTTCCTAAATTTGCTGTTAAATATGAGACATACACCCATTAAAATAAACATGGTGTCAATGCTGCATAATATTCCTGAATCTTCTATGATAATTAATGTACCTAGCTTTCTTCTCAGCATTTTGTGTTTTACTCTACAATAGGAAGGTCATGCAGAGGTGTTGCTTGACTTCTATTTGCCCTTATTTTGGAAACCAGGGCTACAGTTTTTATGCTAGGTACGCAATCCGATTGCACCAGCTTGTCAGCTTTGTTGTATGTGTAAAGGGCACATCAGGTAAAAGAAGGCAGAAATAAGTATTCTTTACACAGAATATGGCTTACTGGGTGGAGCAGTGTAGATATAGAGAAGCACACTTAATGCCAAACTGGACTTCTCTGGCAGCATGTAATAGATCTTGTGATTGTTACATGTTGTTTCAAAATAATTGAGCAAACAGGATCATGAAGGAATGCTAGGTAATAGTAACTTTTTTTTGTGCAGTATCTTCCACAGAAAGAATCTTGTAAGCATTTGGGTTTGATCTGGATGTTGAGTCTCTATCTTGAGAAACTGGTCATTTCTGTCATCTTATAATTCCTGTTAAAAAATAGTCTAAACACGCTAAGTACATCTCTGTTCCAGGACAGATGGTTATGTGTAAACAAAGCAAATTGCACTTAGAATATAGGCATACCCACTTCACTGTCTTTTTTTCCTTGAGAGAACTGATACAAAGAGTGATACTTCCCAGGATAAGAGAAAAAATGGTTACTGCTTGCAAGTGCAGAAGTACGTATCCCCATTCAATAATTCAACTAATGTCTACTGGTTCATTCAGAGAACTATTTAGACAAGTTCCCTTCATGCTTAATTATGCCCTTTTTGGAGGTTTATTACATAATTTAATATACAAGTAGTTTTTTTAAAGTGTGATTCTCAGCACTGAGGACCAACCACATAGTTATAACAATGATTTTAAAATATGATACTTTACATATTTTATTTCCACTATATGGTTTGCATCATGCTGTTCCTTTTTCTGTTTTTTGATTGGAAGGATTTTCTAATTTATGCATTTGTAATATCTACAGTTCATTCTGGTTTTGACAGCATTGTAGCCTAAGGAGCACTTGGAATTTCCTTTTATTCATAATTTCTACTTTTCAGAAAAATTCTTGCAACAGATATTTTTACAAGAGAAAGAGATTAATTAAATGATACCAATTGTAAAGGCTTTGTTGCCTTATGTTTGTCACATTAATAGTGAATAATGTTGATGGACAGAGATTCGGATTGTATTAAATCACAGGCCACTCCTAATCCTTTCCTCTTTCTTTGAAATACAATATAAACATAGCATTCCAAACCCCTCTTCAATCAGACAGGTGTTCATAATCTCTTAAAATACAAGGGTTAGAGACTATGGTGTTGCAGAAACATACTGAAGCAACAAGACAAAAAAAAAAATTAAATTCCCAAACCAACAACTAAACCCATAATGCTTGGTTAGTATTTAGATTCTTACAAAACAATTGAGGTTTACCGTATTTTTGTTCATCTTATTCAGTAGGAAGTCTTGTTCCTGCATTTCTCCTAACAAGATTTGAATTAAGCATTTTCCTTATATGTAGTTTAGTCTGTAATATAAATGCTGTTTAGTCTTTTCTCAAAAGCTTTTCACAAAGCCAAAACCCACAAGAAAAACTGTCTAGTTGAAAGGGGACATGGCAGCTCTCTTTGATGTAAGAACAGGAACGGAGAAGGAGGCAAGGTACACAGCTGTCCTTTAGCTTTCCTGTAGCTTGATTTTTTTTTTCAGTGTAATTGCTTTGTGGAGTAATGGGATAGTGGATAATGGTTAACATAAAATGAATGGCTACACATAAAGTTATCTCCT
This sequence comes from Actenoides hombroni, assembly GCA_024336885.1. NCBI lineage: Eukaryota > Metazoa > Chordata > Aves > Coraciiformes > Alcedinidae > Actenoides > Actenoides hombroni. The sequence goes on from WUAM01000431.1 coordinate 3,525,547, forward strand.
GGGATTTACATGAAATCCCTTAAAATTAAGAAAATCAAGAACCTTTAGAATCTTCCCCATTCAGGAAACAGCTCCTGTTTGGCTCAGTATACTAGTAATGTAAAATTATCTTCCCGGTGTTTGATGACTTCTAAGTTGGTGGTGTCCTTACATGGGGGTAAGTTACATTGTTGATAAAGTAGCAGAAGAACAATTATTCTTCCCTATGACAGTGTTTGTTTAAAATCATTAATCAATTATTATAGCTGTTGAAAAGCTGGATTGTCCATTTTCTATGCAAAAGTGGGAGAATCCCATAGACAGGAAAAATAGACATTACCTGCATCTTTCAGGTTTTAAAATACACTTGAAAGTTCTAATTCTTCATTCTTGCTAAATAAATAATCACCTAAATGTAGTTTTCATGCTGATTTTGAAGAATGCCATGTGTATTTTCAATTGTGTGGTGAAGGTAAGAATGCAATTTTTATGCTTGCTTGGAATAACAATTTGGACCAAGGAGTTGCAGTAGGGGAATATGATAGTTTTAACATAATGTAAGGGCACAGCAGTATCACCCTGAATAGGACTCTTCTTCAGTGACAGCAGAATGACATTTTTGAATGGCAGCTTGAACTAAGTATCTTTAAGTTAGAGAGGATATCTATCTTCTATCTCCTCTCTTGTAAGATTTGTAGCACTTTAAGCATTAGTGACACTTATTAATAGGCTATCTTAATTAAATCAATGGCTTCTTATGTTGATATAATTGAAAATGTTGTCCTTCCTACTGTAAAATCTTACTTTAAATTCTTTAGAATACACACACAAGTTGCAGTCAAAGTATTTCAAAGTTAGACTGAAGTTAATTTCAAGTCCTCTTAAATTCAAGAAGTGTAGACAAATAGGCAAGTCTTTATTTTGTGATTCATTGCTTAATTCAAACTTAGGTGTTGCCTTTAGCATTCTTAAGTACAGCAGAATGTAGCTCAAAATATTGGGTTTGTAATCCCTGATGTTCTTTTTTATTCTGCTCTAATTGTGACTTCTTATAACTGCTTTTGACTTTCTAGATGCTTAATTTGTGGGGAGAAGACCGGTAGTGCCTAATATGGAATAAATACTACAGGAGTTCCACATCAGTGTGAAAAAAATCAATATATTTAATTTAAAGCAGAGAGGTAACACATACAGAGCCAATAGATTTTTTTTCAAAAATCAAATAGGATTTTAACATCAGCATGTTCACAAAGATGTGAGCATTTGGGAACTCTCTGTGGCCTTAAAATGATGAATGATTCCTTTTGGATCATTTCTAAATAAGTAATATCCTGTAACCCTTTTATTAAATGTGTAGGCTTCAGAGATGCCCTCTTCTAATTTACTGATTATTGATCTGTACTTGACATCACCCTAAAAGATGATTTGTCTTGCAACATTCATACATAAAGAAATACAAGGAAAGACTTGGAGTCCACAACTTTCATCAGTAATCTTCAGAACTCTTCTGATCTTTTTCTCAGTACACTTGTTGATAATTTCTGAAATACACATAATTTCATCCCTGTTGTAGCTTACACCTTCCTACTCTCTTGTTATAGTATTTAATAAAGCAAGGTCTTATTCAATGTTACTATTCTGAGTAAACAAACATATTTCAGTAGCCAAGCTTGAAAGCCATACCTTTTGCTTACTAATATATCACCATTTTGTTATTTATAACTCATTAGAAATGTTGATTCAAACTATTGGTTATATGGCTTCACTTCTATTATTGTATTGGGACATTTATACACAATGGATTCTTCTCAACAGTAATATATTCTTTTTCTTTTTCCTCTTCTTAACTCAGCTTACCTTCACTAACAGAGGTAGATTTTATTCCTATCTTTCTAATGAAAAATTGAAATATAGGACTGAACCAAAACTTTACATCTATAAATACCCGAATCTAAGCAATGTTTGAAGCCCCGAAGGTAACAGAATGATCGAATGCAAAATTTATCATATATATTCAATATGCATTTCAATAGAAAATTTACCTTTTTTTAGGAAACTGTTTATCAAATAGTGAAGATTAAACAGATTTGTTTAAAGGCTGTGTGTTGCAATGGACCTTTTCCCATGTTGCCACTGATGTTTTGACACTTGTTGAGTAAACTGGCATTAATTTAACATTAGGAAAAATTCCCCTCCTGAGAGGAAATCTAGCTAAACAAAATGATATTTAATGTTTTCTATTATATTTATTTAACTAAAATGGCTGATTAGATGTTAAACAGAACAGAGGTTAATGATCTTTGTTATTGGTATTATAAAAATTAAGAAATAAAAAAATAGGCTTAATGATGTATCACATTATTGTTATTATGGGGATTAAACACATGCTGTTGTCCGCTGCACTGAAAAAATGGGCCCCAAGCTGTGAGTAATTAGCAAAATTATATTATTGTCTAACCTTATGCTGTAATTAATGACTCTCATCACTGTATTTTTCAGTATGGATTCTATGTGGTATAGATAGGTCTTCAGCTTTGTACGTAAAAATGGAGGAAATAGACTTATATCTGATTTAGTCCTACCTGTATATGAAACCTCCTACCACATAAAACCAAAATGAACTGGCAGAGTGGATAGGATATAAGATGACTTAGTTGAGGATAAGCTGAATTTGTTCCTCATACATAATGACGTCCTTGTCTTTTCATTTTCCCTTTTGTTTTGAATATTTCCACTACAGCAAAATGTCCACTGGGAATAAAATTAAAAATTAAAAAAAAAAAAAAAAAGAAGATATCAACTGGTGAGAGAAAACTATATAGTTATTAGTGGTTGTTTTTGTTATGATTGTGTGTGTCAACCCAGAATAAGACCTTATTGTGCTAGGCTCTTTACAAACGAGAATACCAGATGGTCCCAGCTCTAGAGAGTTATTCAACAGGGTGAATGATAAGGCATAACATAAAACAGTAGTGTGAACAATGTGATGGCAGCAAATGTTACATTAGTTCCATAATTTCCTGCTAAAAGCAAAGAGGGAGAATTTACTATGTTTATTGGTGGATTAGGTCTAATATGGCCATGGTGACCTTGTTAGCCCTTTGCAACACTGTGAACACTTTTGATGATGACACTGGGAAGCAGCCGCAGGGCTGCACACTTCCTTCCTCCCTCTCTGAATTGCTCCTGCACCTCTGTCTGGAGGACTAGAAAAATACAGAAATTAAGAAAAAGGTAACCAATATGGGTATCAAGAAAGGCTGAGATGAAACTACGGTAAGAAAGGGCAAGTTTGGACCAAACAACTATCAACCTTTTTAGCCAAAGAAAATTATCTGCTTTGGTTACTTCTACTTTCTTCTGCTGGACCTTCTTATTGGCTTGCTTCTGTAGTTTTATATTAATTATCTAAGGTCAGAGGGAGGAGCAGACATATGAAAGCCCCTACTATGAGTGAAGTGTCTCCTATGGGTGGTGTGCCACTTCTTGCATGATATGGAGAAGGAAAGGTAGCATCTAAGGGGACAGTGGCCCTTAACAAAATGCTTTAACTTTTGGTCAACCCTGAACTGGTCAGGCAGTTGGACTAGATGAGCTCAGTAGGTCCTTTCCAACTGCAATATTCTATTCTATTCTATTCTATTCTATTCTATTCTATTCTATTCTATTCTATTCTATTCTATTCTATTCTATATACTTTCCAACAGCACTTTCATCCACTAAAGCCTAAGAAAGAGCAAGAGCCTACAAAACTTACAGTCCTGCTTCTCCCTGCCAGAAAGAGCAAAGATGCATTTCATTTAAATTGTATTTGCTCAATTGAAAGAGATAACTCTAAATAATAAAACAGGTAGTGAGAGAAGGACCTAAGTCAAAATAAATTATTTCAAAGCAACCTTGAACAATTCTCCCCGTTTTATATTTTATGTATTGTAAAATTAGGTCCAAGTATTAAAGGAATGGTAAGAATTGCTCCCACATATTTTTAACAATTTACGTTAATATTGAGAAAAGATTGTGTAGTTACATGGAGATTAGAATTTGTTTTCAAAAGATTAATTTCTTTTAAGTTTTGGATTCATGCATTTGTTTTTATAAACTTAAATTTGTATTAGCTATTTTTTTTATTTAACTGTTATAGTTACCTTTTCTAGAACAACAAATTAAAAAAGGAACAACACTTCCTGTACCTTACATGTATTTCATGTCTGTTAAAATCAAGTTTTTTGGATATGTGTTATGTAAGTATCTTGAGGAACTTTCACTGAAGACATTTTGAGGCAAAGACATTCTCAGAAAGAAAGACAAAATGTAAAAAAATATGTCTACTTTTATTTCTTTACAGTTTGTTTTTTTTTTAATTAATGTCCTTTATTTCACAAAGCATATGCTGTTCAAGCTTCTGCAGCTTGTATGTTTTTCAGGAATCATTTCTGACTCAAAATTGAAATCTGAACTGATTCTGATGTGTTTCCCCCAAAAAGAATTCAATTAGTACAGACTGCATCTGAAAAAATAATTTGAAAAAGGAACGTGACTTACCACAATGTTCTAAAAGTTGTAGAAATAAGTGTGTTTATAATTTCTCCCCTATTTGCAATATCTGTCATGGGATTGGGGAATTAGGAGTCTGAGCACAGACATCAAATACATCTAGCATCTTTTCACCTCTAATACTTATATAAATGCAGGAATGCAAACTGAAAAGATGAAATTATGGAAAAAAAAAGAATAGTAAATAGACACTGAAGATGAGAGGAGGTGATGAGAAACTGGCAGGAACAAAAAAGAAGAAAAATAAAGTAGGAAATGTGAACTAGGGTGAGTCTGGTCATTGATGGGAAGGAGGTAACCATTGAAAAAGTTCCCTGAAAATGTGTTAACTCTATAATACATCTTAATGAATAATTTTTGAAGCATATATATTACACACTGTAAATTCTTTTTTCCACTGAGTATACACACACATCTAAGTATAATTCCCTATTTCTAACAGCCACATTTTTGCTGAGTGCCTCATTTGGGATTGCTGCCAGGCAGGTTAAATTCTAATTCCATCTAATCTCTGCCACAGTGGAACATGGGAGCTATTCAGGAAACACTGCTACATTATCCTCTGGATAGCATATGGATTTCTATCACCTCTTGACATTCATCATGTATTTATATTAAGAATATCTTTTATAATTTGTCAGCACAGGGAACCCTGGCCACTGGGGCATCTATACCACATTACAGTACAAAGAAATAGTGAGGGAAACTAGTATAACTGAAACTAAGGATACATCAGCAATATGAGCAAGCAGAGCTGATGTACATCTTGTAATTGCTAGCTATTCCTTTAACTATGAAATCATCTGCTTGCAAAATACCCTGGTTTGTTTTTTTTCTAGTGTTAAAGTAATGGCATGCCAAATACCAAGATAGCAAGGAGCAGACTGACCTATTCTTATTTCCTTTGCACTGTACCTGCCTCTCTGAATAGTCCTGGAAACAGTAAGGGGACTTCTTAAAAAGATGTGTTGAATATAAATAAAGGCACCACTGACTATTGCTGATTAATTGTTTTGATGTCAGGCCAAATGCTTAACCTGTGTTGTTTGACAATACTGTTCACCCTTATTGAACTGTGTAAGACAGTTTTCTAACCAAATACTTGCATTTCCTTGATTAATGGATGCTTGCACAAAACATATTTTGTCTACTCTTCCACTGTTGGATAACATATATTTAAATCTGTTTTTTACAGAGGAATCCATGAATTCTTTTGTAACTGCAACATCCGTTGTGCAGCTAAAGCCTCCCTCACCTGTTTAAAAATATGGGGAGCTATAATGCCCTGGGAAGTAGGTTAGCAAAAGGAAAGTGATTAATCAATTAATCCTAACATACATTGTGTCACTGGAAAAACAAACAAGCAACCCACTCCTGATTTTCTGCACTTAGTTAAATTTAGTGTGCAAAACATAGATTTCACGTGCATTTGATTAAGTATTTCTTGGTATTCTATGAAGCAGTTAGAATTTTAGTTTCAGTTTTGGGCTTTGTGTTAAAGACATGGATGTAGTTTGAGTAAGATTTTAAAAAAATTACTTGTAAGTTGTTAGATCTGTGACTTGTCTTGAAAAAGCTTGTTTTCCAGAAGCAGGTATTTAGTAACTTCTAATAGAGTCTTTTACTCAGTTGTGCTGCTATTACTGAGAGGCAATGAATTTATCTCTGTAAAAGAGTCTGGGTACCCACACTGTTAGTCTTTCATTTGAAAATCTTGACAAAAGTGAGTTCACAATTCTTATGGGCCTTAATGGTGACTCTGACTGAACAGATCCAACCATTTATAATAAGAAATGCATCCTTCGGTGAAACACTTCTTTTCCTTGTACAGCAAGTCTTTAAATGTTCTTGTTGATCAGAATGAAGCCATTGTTTTCAATATTAGTGTGAGCTGTTTCAGAAGAACAGGTAAAAGCAGAGGAAATTCTAGAATGGACAGCAAAAGCATCTATCTAGCCAGGTCTAAGGTATGGCACTTAAAACTTCAGTCGTATTCTTATCATATAACTTACAATTTTAAGCTTACTTTCTCACTGTCATGCTGGTAAGTTACTTAATGATTCCATGCAGCTATTTCTGTATAGTCTGCTTTGCTTAAGCAGACGTGAGATATGCTTGCTTCTTACTTCATCTGCATATTATCTGTAGCAACAGGCTCCTCAGTTCAATGAGGCATTTTGACACGATGAGAGTACAAGTTATGGCAATAAGAAAATGCCCTATTTTTTATTTGCAATTGTATTTGTTACAGAACGTTTTTGGAAAAGCACATGCTTCATACTTCAATTTATAAAGTCATCACTTTTTGCTTATATTTCAACCTCGGTGCAGTCATTGTCTGAGGTAAGAATGGTCTTAAGCTTAAGCATTGTTATGTGTTTTTTTCATTCAGAAGCCGTAATATTTTGCACCTGAAAACATGCAGAGTTATGCAAATATGTGCTTTATGGACATTTTTAGAGGAAGCTGGCAGTTACGATGTCAGCTGAGTTATTTCTTCCATAAACAGACTGTTAGGGTATTCTGTATGAAGGAACAAAACTGGAGAGAACATTTTATGAGTGAAGCAAGAGCAGTAACTCATGCTATCAAAGAGAAAACATTATATAGTCATTGTTTATATGGTGGCTTATTTCCCTCCCTATACTCAGTCTTTTCGTAATTCTTTCTTTTCCTGATAATTGTTCAATTTTTCCTTTGTAATTTACAAAGTCCACCTTTTGTCATTAGAATAATATCATTGGCACATTAGTTTATTAGTGAAGTAATTGAAAGAAATCTGACATTATGTGTGATAAAGTGGAATTCATTATACTTTCTCATTTTGTTTTGGTCAGTATATTCAAGGTGACTGTGCATGAAATGTAATTTGCCCAACGGTTGTTCCATTGCACATGCAATGTGAACAGAATCCAGAGCTGTATTACTGGTACAGAAACGCAGATTGCATTAAGAAGTGGGATTGTTTCTCCCCATGGATGTAACAAATTATAAGTTTAAAAGAAGTGAACATGTGAGCAGAATCAAGCATCCTTATGTTGAACAATACATTTACTTAGGCAGTGGATCCATGTTTCTCAATCAGCCACAATATGCTCGTGATAGCCTATTGAATGGAGACTCAAAATGTCTAAAAATAAGCAGCTCCCCTTGTGAGATGTAAAGGGGCTAAGGATTTGTTCTTCTATATGCTTAAAAGCTGTAGCTCACAGGCTATTCCTTTTGTTTTCTAGTCTTCCATTATCAGCAATGATCTTAACATATTTAACCTTTCATACGACAGGTTCACCATTAAATGTCAGATAACTTGTTTCATAGGCTAATTTTTCTTTTTCTTTTTTACACTTATGTCAACATCCATGACATTATAGCTCTTTAACTTCTTCAGTGAAATATTGTGTCAGAAGAAAATGTTTTCTAGTCCAGAATTATGTATTCTAGAGCCATATTCACTGCACTGAGCTTCACAGGTCATCTAGCAATGCTTTTTCCATAAACATTTTGGATCATAATCTATTCTTTTTGCAGGGAAAGAGACATTAATTGGAATACTGTCACTTTGGTTATGAGCATTCTTCTAAATCAACAATTTTCTTTGATATTCAGAAATTTTTATATTTTCCAAAAATTAAATACATTAAGTTCTTTTCTGCCCTTCAAATTTGTTTGTCCTATAGATAGTATAATAGACAGGTGTATGGAAAAAATCAAGAGGAGGTAAAAAAAGAAATCTGTTCCATTTTGCAAATGAGAAACCAGAAAGCAGTGAAGGCAAGTGGTGGTTTAGGGTGCAAGGACCTCGCCTTCCTTGTATCCATTTCCACGCATTGGTGCTTTATCATGTATTCCATCTTTTCTAAATTATACTCCTAATCTGAGAAAATAAAGAAAATCAGTCTAAAACTTTTCATTGAGGGCATTATTCTTTTGTCCTCTGTTGGTGGCTTCATCAAATAGCAACAGAGGAGCATGCAAACACTGAATCTGGGGTTGGCTGTACACTGCCTGTACAGTAAGTTGGGGTTGTCATATATTTGTTGAGTTCTGACCACTTGATTGAAAGGCTCACAGCATGCAGTTCTGAAAGGTAGTCCTCAGTTGCTCAGATAAATATCTAATGTCATCTGAGGTACCCAAGACATTCATGTGGAGATGGCAGATATGCCACAACACTTACGAAAATATTGACTGCTTCTGGAGTGATGGCTGAAGGCAAGATTGATATCACAGAGCATCTAAGTTGTCAGAGAGATCTACTCAACAGCTGCATCCAAATACCTTTGTTTAGGCAGTAGACCCTTCTGTGTATTTATTCCACGTGTCTTGTATCCAACCCTGCACAGAAAGGTTGTGCAGTGCTGTAACTGGAAAACATAGAATATGTACATTATAAATGCAGTCTCTAATGAAATTATATTTGTTGATTTTCAGATCCATTTATTTTGCTGTATTTCTTGGTACTTGTGCACCTTTCAGGAAACCCCGTTGAGCCTGTACTACTGAGAAGTAACAAATTACAGCACAGGGACAGGAGGGAGCCAGGCAAACCACAAAAAGTTAGGTTCTTGCTTCCAAGTTTGAAGGAGATGTCCCGTCTTCTTGAAGTTAAGTGCTTGTTTTGAGACATGAGAAGAAATAGCAGAGCTCTTGTTCCCCTTTCTTGCCTTAGTTCTACAATAACATTGGCATTGTTCTTGTTGCAGTGTCAATTCTCTCCTGATTTCTGTGTCTGCTGGAAAGCTATTCCCATAGGAAACTGGAGAAATCCTGCGACACTACACTGAGAATTGTGCTATAGCAGGGGGTTGGAAGATAGAGATTAATGGGGAGGAAGCAAAAAGTCAACAAATCTTCTCTGCCAGAACATCTATGCTATGTACAGGAGGAAGGGACTGATGTGGAAGGGGGATAATTTGTGTTATTTTTTGCTGTAAGAAAGGTTATAGCTGACTTCATCTTAGGTTAGTAGGATGCGCTCAGAAATGAGGCATACTTATTCATGGCTCTCAAAGTTTACAAGTTCGTGTGTTTTTGCAGTTGATGAGGTAAATAATTAAACTTTTGAAGATGGCTAATATAGCAAAAATGATTAGCAAAGAACATGACATCAGTAGAATTTTGAATTGATTTCAGAAGACAAGGAAGTATAACCTGATATTAGATGAAGAATAAGGAATATTTAGACAAACTTTGACAATCTCTCTCCAAACTTTTTTCCAGATGATCTTAGAGTACTTTATGAATGTTAATGAAAGTGATTCATGTTATACTTTGCTTATTTTACAATGAATAAAAAAAGACATATATTCTAAACATATAGAAGATATTTACATGTAAATACTTATTTTTCCTTGTCACATAGGTCTGAGACATTTCTAGCAAGATATTTAAAAAATATACCACCCAGAGGTATCACCTAATATTCTGAAAGATTATATAATTGATATATTTTATTTGTTTATTTCCTGTACCTACATCACCGAAAGGTGAAAACTAAAAAAAGTATAGTTAAATTCATACTGATAAACTAAAGTCTACATTTTGAGACATATTTTTTTGATCCTCATAAGTCTGGAGCTCACGATCATTTTTTTCAATTCTAGCAGAATTTTTGGAAACTGTTATGTATTATTGTAAGGTGTATTTTTAAACTGGGGTCTCTACAGGGTAAAGACAAGGGGTAGTACACTGTTTGACCTGTCACAGGAATTCCAGATAAAACCCCAGAAGTTGAGTCAGAGATAATCACAAGATCTGGAATCTGCAATAACAAACTGTTCATATATCTACCTGTCAGACGTCTTCCTCTAAGGGAGTGACACAAGGTCACTGAAATGGCTACTTTCCATCCCTTTTCTTTTTTTTCCTGGACATACAGTGTGGTAAATGGAGAATCAAATACTTACAGGACAATAGTCTTCCATCGGGACTAAGTGATTTTAATTCAAATGTTTGCTAGTTAGGCGTTTTTGTCCTTTTTTGCAACTTTCCATAAAAAGTAGTATGCTAATCAAGGCAATACTGTTAGTTTTGTCACTTTCTTGAGAATGATATTTTCAAGTTTTATTAAAAGAATATGTTCCATTTGAATAAATCAGGTATTAGCTTTTTCATTAAATGAAAATGAGAATATGTAGAAGGAGAGCTAGAATCACAAAAATGCAAGATGAATCAATTTTTGAGTTCAGTAAAGCATTTCTGCCTGGAACAGTAGAATATATGCCATCAGGTGTATGGTATGTACAAGCAGTACCACTGCCCTCCCAGTCCTATTCCCTTATACATTTTTTTAAATATCAATTCCTAGATTTAGAAAGGGGTTTGGTTTAAGAACTTCTAACAGGGTCACGGCTGTGGCTGTTCAAGTAATAAGGGCTGTAACATTTGTTATCTAATAACAGTGGTTAAATGGATGGGTAATGTTAGGTAGTGATATGACAATGCCAAACTTTCAAACTTCAACGTTCTCCGTTTTCTGAAAATAAAAATGTTCAAATTTTTAGAATCAGGCAGTTTTATTTGTGATTTTCTTCATTACAAGAAGACTGGTCACGTTTAAAAGAAAAAACAAACAAGCTATGATCTTGGCTCTGCTAGAGTGTTTAATCCATGTTCATTTGCACTTTGCCTGCAGACTCTGGAGGGAAACTAAGAAGGAAAATGGAAAAAGAAATGTTTCTCTAAGTTGGATAAGCTGAAAGAGGAAATGTATTTGAATATTCCAGATATATACCGCACTTAATACTTCTGTGAGGTAACTGAAGAACAGAAATGATTGCATTGCTGTTCCTGCAACCCTGCTCCTCATACCCTCTGGGTACCTCACAACCTTGTATATTGTTATTAGTGCCACAGCCAGCTTTAAGGCAGTGCTATTCTCGTTTGTCAGGGGCAGGGAGGGAACTGCAAGCTGCCTGAGTTCACACAGGACGTTGGTGCAAGAACAGGCAATGGAGCTGTATTCTCCTGGGTTGTGCGTTGGCACTCTGACAACTGAACCCAGCTTCCTTCTCTCTGAGCCTGGACAGGACACAGAAATGTATTCATTTGGCAAAGAGGGAGGGGAACTTCTGAATCCCTTCCTTATTTTGTTTTTATTTTGGAGGGCCTGGTTGCAATTCTCATGCAGGGCAAGGTTATTTAAACTTGATGATCAGTAGCCACATGTTTTTCTGTATTTCATAAAGTATATAAGGAATTAATTCCAGAGGACAAAATCCACATAACCACTCAAAATGCAGTACCAGTGGCTTTTACCAGTGTATATAAATGAATGTTAATAATTAATTGTTGATCAATGTGCATCTCTATTTACTATAATTTATCTTTATATGCATATAGTACATTTTTAAAGGTAAAAGAAGCAGAGTGAATAGCTTATGTACAAGGAAAAGGATTTTTTCTGGTTTTTTTCTTTTTTATGGTCTTATAAAGATACATTAGAAGACACATCTAGAAACTTTTTATAGTTGAAAGGAAGGTCCATTGTTTAGAATGACTTCATGATCATACTATTTATAAAACTGAATTTGTTTTCCTGATTTTCTGAAAAAGGTGCCTTCCTGGTTAAGTTAATTTTATGTCTATGTAATATACTGCTGTTGAACCAAAATAGAGTACAGCAGTAATATTTTATAATACTTATCAGTGTCAGTATTTTTTCTTGCTAGTTCTGTTAAGGTAGCACTGTTCTTTTTCAGATGTCTCCATAAAAATGAGACCATAGGTTCTTTGGTGGAAAAAATTTTCTCCTATACAGGGTATCTGTATTACTTTTGAGGGTTAAAAACATATTCATAATTTTAAAAATCAGATTAATTCTCTGTATTTGAGGAAAGATGCAGAACTTTTCTGAGAAATGTAGCTGAACTCAAGTTTTCTAAGAACCAGAGAGTCTTGGTTTTACAGCCTAAGATATATCTCAGTAGTGACATGAGTTTGCTACTTCAAACCAAATAGATTGTGTGTCTGCATGTGTATTTTTATGTAATAGATTGTGCAGTGGGCTTTGTAATGGGGTGAATTTAAGTAGCAGTTGATAGTATGTCTTGGAATAGCAAAAGCAACAACATAGATTTTCATATCTAAGTTTGTCAGTTCTACAATGAGTTAAAACAGTAACTATTTTTCTTTTGGAAGTGCATTGTATATATCACAGCAGAGGCTGCAACTAAGAGGCAGAGCTGGCATATGCTTAATGCCTCATGGACATCTCTGTCTTGATGTTCTATATACAATTGGTCATAAAGGAGGAGAATTTGAAAGGATAAAATGGAGGTGAGAAAAATGTTTAAAGATTTGTAAAATAAAACCCAGTTGATAATCAACATTCCACTTTGGTTATTTTATTGAGTCCAGAAAATTCTGTATTAAAGCCACATTTGTTATAGATGGAAAGGAAGTGGGTAGAAGAACTATTCTGAAGAATTGTACAGGGAAGGAAGGGCTTTTTAGAAAATTTAAATAGTGGAGGGAGAAAGGAAAATATAAATTGAAGATGACTTTTAAAATCATAATTTCCTTCTTCAGTCAGCAGTTACTTTGTGGAAAAAGAGCAGCAGTTGTATCATTTAAATTTAGCACTGATCACTGTAGTTAGAGCCTGATCTTTCAGTTGCTGTTAAGAGCAACTGACTCTTTAGGAAGCTGAAAAAAACCCCCAGTAATTAATGCTAGATAGCTGTCAATGAGTTTTAGCTGATTATATTATAGGAGAAGTTGGAAATCAACTGTCTAATTTTCATGTGCAGTCCTGTTGTTACCCCAAAATGCATTACATTTGTCCCTCAATCAGAAGCAATAAATCCAAGTGGGAAACTAGCAAAGCATCAACCTTCCAGGGAACGTGTTGTGCATTTTTTGCAGCACTTTGTTCAGTTTGGTTTTTTTGTCACAGCTTCTGCTAAATGACACTGACCAGTTCAGATGTATAATTTTGGGATTTACATTGTGAATACTCAGTGAAGTAAATACAGTCACTTTCACACAGTACTATTACATATCACCCCACTTATCATTAATATTTAATTTGGTCCACTTCAAAAAACAGTGCTTGTCTGATGTCACCAAGATATGTGTGGCCAAGTAAATATTACAGTAACATTTTCTTCGCAGAGAATGCTCTCATGCTTTTATCATTTACAAGTCACTTCTTAAAACTCTGCCAGAAATAAACTTTCCTGTGATGTTAGTATGAAGCCAGAAGTTACTATCTACCCACTGTACCATAAAGTATTTTTCAGTAAGATGCTATCCAGTTCCTCTGGAAGCTCATTATGTTCATAAATCACTCATAACACTGAGCAAATAAGTATGAAGGAATTTGATTCCAAGTTTCCATTCCTCTGTCAGACATTCAACTCCTGCTTTAGCCTCTACAAAGGATTTGCTTATTTGTTTGTTTGGTTTTTTAACAGAGACAAAATGAACTTCAGAACTAATATAGAGAACTTGGAGGTAAATAACACCTTCACTTAGGAAATCATATATGAAGAAAGCTATCCTCTTTTGCACACAGCTAGCTTTATCCTTAAACACAAATATCTTGCATTTTCATAGATCTTCTTCCTTGTGATCCTCCTTCCATTGTAGACATTTCAGGATTTGGGGTTTTTTTTTAAGTGGAGGCCATGAAAATTACAAGGATATGCCAATACTCAAACTGTTTCTGATGTTTCCTGTTCTTAATGCAATTAGGTCCAAATACATAGTACTTTTAAATTTTCAAGTCAGTAGATTTAAGTTATTATATTTGTGGATATGAAGTAATATCATCAGTCTAAGCACTGATAATGTACCATCCCTGGAGGTGTTCAAAGAGTGGCTGGATGTGGCGCTTTGGGACATGGTCTAGTGGTCATGGAGCTGTTGGGTAGAAGGTTGGACTTGATCATCTTGGAGTTATTTTCCAGCCTTAATGATTCTATGATTCTATGACTCTATGATTTGTCTAAACATATTGTGTGTTACTAAACCATAACAAATGAGAAGGGAAGAGATTCTTGATTTATACAACACCTTTATCTTATAACAGGACACTGTTCTGAGCTCTGTACTTTTTTGTAAGTAATACCATTATATTGAACAGAATTGGCTTCCTCACTAAATAATGGATGTTGTAGTACAGAAAAAAACAGGTATGGAAAAAAAATCTTAACATCACCTGGCATCACTCAGCATATTCTTCAATCTATCAGTTATCTTGTCCTTTTTGAAAGATACATCTGTCAGTCCTTACAATGTTGTACATGCAGAGTGAGTACAGTAGCTGCCAACTCTTCAGCCTCACTTCTTAAAAGAAATTATTTTCAGCATTCTGATCCTGAACATGTCAGGAGAAGTCATTACGCATAGCCAAGCAACTGCATGTAGCTATCCCTAACTCCATGTATTGAGTGCCTGGGTAGGTCTATCCATGTATGAAATTTATGCAACTGAAACATGAATCAATATTATTCTTTGTGCATCATCAACAACCATCTCATAGGCTAGCGTAGCCCATAGGTTAGGATAAATTAAGAGATAACTTCCCTGATGAACTAGAATCAAGGTGGATTTCTAGAATTCTGGAAGAATGTTGCTTTTCCAATGATTGAGGCAAATTTTTTTCTTATTGAAAACATGAGATAGAAATAATTTCTGGAAGTGAGAGATTGGCTAAAAAGTGTTGTCATCAGTTATAGGGAAGTAATAAACTTATTAAAACTTTGTTCAGGAAGAAATTTTATGTTTTAGCATAATTACTGATGGTTATACAAAGAACCTTCCTTGGTATTTATGAACACTATGAAAAGTGGAATTAGGTTTTCTGGAACTCTGTTTGTAATGACATTGTCTGTTGAACTCAGGTTAATTATGAGCAAGGCCCCACCTGAGGGAGAAAGCATACCACAGAACAAAAGGGATCCATTTTTTTCACTCTACTGTTTGAATTTTATCCTTTCTCCTTTCATCTGTTTTCATCTTATGGAAGTGATTATAATTGCTAATGAGACATTTGATCTTGCTTCAGGCAGTCATTTTCTGGTTAACACAACAGGGGTATCAAGCATCTATTTTGGTATTGTAGGAAGGCAACAGGCTGGGGTTACATATTCTTGTCTCTTATACCTACCCAGTTGCAGCAGTCCTTCTTCTGTTACCTGAAATACTTACTACACTATTTTATTTTTCTGTCTGCACCTCTTACGTGAACTCCTTGTCACTAATTTATGTCAGGAAAAGATAGAACTCTTACAGGTGTTTCCAATTTAGAAGCCAGTCAGAACTATTAGAAACATTTTTATTTTTTTTCTTTTGGGAGCTAATTCTAATCAAGTTGAGAATTACAGATGTGTTGTTTAGTTCAAGAAACAAGTGGTGACTGATGAGCAGAAGTAGTGCTTGAACCCAGGACCCAAGGAGTAGAGTTTAATAACTTGAAGTATCGGCCTACAGAGAACAGTACTGTTGGAAAACATGATTTCTTTCATGTTGGCTTAATTTTTCAGAGACCATAACCAAACCTGGCAGTTCTGAGCCATTCATTTCACCAGTCATATTTATCAGCAGAAAGTCAGAAAATACTTTTGGGCTTGTGTTCCTCAAGAATTGATAATTATGCATGTAGACAGCACTGCTTGTATTACGTAGTACACCTAGTGGAACTGGGAAAGCACTTTCAATTTAAAGGAAGCACCCTCACAAAGACCCAAGGTATGTGTACCAGGCAGATTTCATCCATGAGTATGAATTTTGCTCTTGAGGAAATAAGCCCTGTTTCTCTTTTGTTATGGTATAAACAGTTTCTTCTTGATAACTTGCATGTGGAGCTCTCCTAGTGCCTACTTTCTATAAATTGAAGGTGCTAATTATCAATTTACAGGAAACAGACTTGTGAGATCTCTTCTAGAAATGAACAGAGGAGAACAGAGAGGCTAATTAGTGCAAATACTTTCCTATAATCCAGTTGTTCTAAGTAATACTGATGATTTTTACAGTCTTGCTCTGAGACTCATAGCAAATGCTGCTAGGTATGTGTCTGCATATGCATTGTCTGGTGGTCAATAAAATGTTTTCCAAAATTTCATCACAATTCAGAATAGTATACGATCATATATAGTATATGATCAGATGTATTCTGTAGGCAAAATCAAATTTGTGAGTTGCCTTCATTTATTCTACCTAATACTGGAGTATAACTTTGGGCTTAACAAAGAGCTTTTACTAGAACACTTAAAAGCATAAAAAAATTAGAAAAAAACCTGCGGACTTTGCTTTCGGTATGTGGAAAAAGGAGAACAGTCCTAGAGAGAAAAGAAAAAATTTCTCAAACTAAACCTTTAAAAGCTGATGAATTGTCAGCATTTTCTAGGGTTTTCTTAGTCAAAATTTTTCCTCTGAGAAAAATCACCAAATATTTCTCTGTATCTCAAATATCTTATTTAAGAGCAAGCACTGGATTTTTAAAAATATAATTTTAATTTTGTGACTTAACATTATTACCTAATATTAGTATGATTTTTAAAATCAGGTTTCTGATGAAAGCACAAACTTTCTTATTATAAATAAATTGTTATAGTTACGTGATGAGTCAAAGAAATTTTAGATTGAAAAAATAAACCGATGGCCAAATGCCGTCTCGG
>WUAM01000431.1:3570430-3587332 GCA_024336885.1 Actenoides hombroni
CTTTTATGCATATATACATGTAGGAACTCTCATTGAATACTGATAAGTCCTCCAATTTTTTATTATCTTTTTAATTTTTTAAAAATTTATTTATTCTTTGTGGTTAATATGAAATCCTGACCTCTTTAGCCTCACTCTGTTCACATTTACAGATGCCACTGGGTGATTTTTCATTGCCTTGAATATTTGGGAGCATGTTTATGAGTTACTCCTGCAGAGTCCAGTGCAATCCTGATGAAGTGTAAGCATGGGGATAGCAAGCAAATGCATCCTCAATATATAGCGCCTCATTTAGCTATGACTGACAGGTGCAAAATGCTACTCAATCAGAAATGACAGATATAATAGTGACAAGCACAGGAGATTCACAAACCAGATTTTCCTGGGAGCATCATCTGCAGTGGATGTTCCCATATGCCTAATATGGGAATATCTAATTACAATTTTCATGTCTTAAAACCAGGGAAAATATTGATAGAATAAAGTAGAAATCCCTGAAGAACAGAGCGCAGATGTTCCTCATAGTGATTTTAGCCTTAGGAAAGTTTGGGAAACAGAAGTGGCTAGAGGCTCAGGGTAAATTTTCTGGGTGGTATGCAAGGAATTACCTACATAATTCCAGCTGTTTTTAATGGGACATGTCTAATTCCTTATGTACCAGGTTGAAAAATTACCCACAGACTTTCAAAGAATTTGCTTTCATATAACCTTACTTTTAAACTAGAATCTTCAGGTAGAAGCATTCAGTGAATAAGAAGCAATCAAGACAGAATA
Organism: Actenoides hombroni; assembly: GCA_024336885.1. Taxonomy (NCBI): domain Eukaryota; kingdom Metazoa; phylum Chordata; class Aves; order Coraciiformes; family Alcedinidae; genus Actenoides; species Actenoides hombroni. The sequence goes on from WUAM01000431.1 coordinate 3,571,205, forward strand.
GGTCTTTTTTTTTCTGCTTTTAGGACAGCAAAAACAATTAAAATAAATATCTGCAGAAAGAAACCTGGCTCTGCCTCTGTAGTGACAATGGGCATTCCTGTGTCCTGGCTTAGGGCACTATTTGAATAAATGGAATTCTAAGTAATCTGAGATTTTTGACCAGAGAGATCACTATGGGCCTAGTGATTACATTTTTCTTTATTTGATGGGACATAGCATTTAAAGAAACCTCCTAGGTCATTATGCCCAGTTTCACTTGCTAGCACAGGCAAATACGTCACGTAAAATTAATATCAATCATGTAGTTCAAAAATCTGTATGAGTCCACCTTTAGTATGAAAGGGGTTTGTTTACCCCTCCTGTGATATGAAAGTACACACAAGAACAAGAGTTAGACATTGATTTTGAGAAGGAAGAGTTTCACAAAACTGCTTTCAGTGGCATAAAGGAAGGTTCAAAAGCTGATTGACTCTTTTGGAAAGATACTAGTGAGAAACAGAAGGGAGAATCAAAACCACATCAGTACCGCCCATTTCTCTCTTTCTATTATCCTTGTCATGTGCAAAGGTATTTTTCCTGATCTTCCCACTTCTGTTGCCATTAATTTACATTTTGAAAAATAGTTTTTGCTGAAAAGTTAGGGGCTATAAATTGGTACTTTATGACCCTTCTAGTCCATTTGGCTACGGAGTGAAACAAGATTCATCCTGAAAGGAAAAAGCAGCTGAGAGTGACAGTGAATTTCATAAAGGGCATATAAGAGGCTGCAAGAAAGAGCCTGAATCATCCCCCATCTCTGCTTCTGAGTTATTAGGCCACATCTCACTCAAAAGATTAAACATTTTATCTCACAGGTCATTCCATTTTATTGCAGCGTTGCCTTTAGCAATGCTATAGTTAAGGTTCTGTCAGTGTTTCTATTATAGACCCCTATTTTCTGGAATTTATGACTTAGGGCTAGAAATTCCCTCTGGGTTCAAAGTTGGCAACAGCATAGTAGGTCTTTTTTCCAGCACAGAATTCTCCGCCATCCACTCTCCACTTTTCAGCCTATATTTGAAGTAGATGGGAATGCCATCTACTTACAATTTTAAACTATGTTTCTTCTACCTAAATCCAAGCAATTTCAAAAGGTATTTAGTTCTTCATGCAAAAATGCATGTCAGGGAGATTTGAGAGATTCTGGAAATGCAAAATGGGTACTCTGCGTGTGTGTATGCATCCATGTGTGCGTGTGTCTCTGCATGCACACACTGTCCCGCAATTTTCCACTGCATTTTATCAAGTGCCATGTTGAAATGAAAACTGGACAGCTAATGAACTCTTAGTGAAATTAATAGCACACATTTGCATACACATCTGGCATTCAATAGCTATTGCATACAGGCTTGTTCAACTACATTCAGTGATCCAATCATACGAATTTGAAATGGAGATTCTTAGTTTTAGATAATTTAAAATCTTTCAAAAAAGAAAATTAAAACTGAGGTGGTTGCATAAATTGCTCTACAATAAATTCCTCCCAAGATCTAACCCAAAACAATGAGTCCAAGATAACCCAGAAGTAAGGAGAATGATGAAAATGGGGTACATAGTTTAATTGGTTTACCTACTTATTTATGCTAAGACTTGTTTTATGTGTTAAAACACTCGATAAAAGGTCAGCTGCTGAATAATGAAATGAGTAACGTGGCAGGGCAGCCAAGACAACGTTATTTAGCAAAGCCTGCAAACACAATCCAAGACACTTTCTGAAATGAGACCCACTCACACAACCTGTAAGCAAAGGTATCTGCTAGGGCTAGGAGTGGGGGTTGACAAAAGAATAGTGAAAAGACCTTAAAGCAACTCAGGAAATGGAGTGGGCAGGAGAGAATGAAAATCAGTCAAGGATGGTATCAGAGAGAAAGGGAAAAAAACATCTGGTGAGCAGAGAAAAGGTAATCTGTCTGAGAAGTGGAGAAGGAGGTAATGGTGGAAAAAGAAAAAAAAAAAAAAGTAAGGCAGCCTCTTACAACTACTTTTATTGAGAACCGTAGTCATCAATTTTAAATTTTGAACTGTGATAGTTTTCATAATAAAAATACAGGCAAAAAAGATTTTTTTAAAAAAGGAAAAAAGAGGGTAAAGAAGGCTAAATAGTTACAGAAAATAGGTCCCTTCTATGTTTAGCTGAGTGGTTCAAAGCCAGCACAGATCAGTAGTGACTGAAAATTACTTCCACCTGTTCTGGCTGTTTCATGAAATCTTCTGATGATCTTGGTTCATTTACTACTGCACAGCTCACCGTACCATGGATGCTTCTTCAGAGCTAATACTGTCAACTTGGAAATTTCAAAAGACATGAGGGCTATGGAAAATGGACTAGCCATTCCCTAGTGTTGCTAGAGCAAAACTGAAACAGATTGCTTGGACCATGTAAAAAAAAGTTATATTGCTGCTGTTCCCACTTAACTCACAGTAGGCCTCTTATTCCACCATCTCTTATGATAATTAAAGCTAATATAGAGTAAAAGAAAGATGGTGTGTTTGAATCAATAGAGGAAAGTCCTGATTTACTAAACCAGATACACTTGTCACAAGTTTTACTTCAGTAAGTGCATTCATATAGGTGTTTAACATCTCCAAGTGATATTCTGGCAGAGCACATTTCTAGAAATGAGAAACGCTCTACAACATGGTCTGTAAAGTTCTATTATTTCTTCTACGAGCAGAGAGAATAGAATCCTGTGTGGAAACTAACCATAGGAAATAACTTGTAGCCTTTCTTATTACAGCCATCATGCTATTTTCAAATGTCAAACCACAGTATTACTACCTGGGGAACCCACACTTGGATGATTAAGATAACAGCATACTGACTACATCAGCCTCTTATCTGTAAAGCATCTATATAATTAATGTTGAGATAGCGGCACAGAAGGTATTGCTCTCAACACACTTTATGTGGGAATATGTCATGTTTTTACAAAAAAATAAAAAAGGTGGATGGGTATATGCACCTTACATCCTTGTTGCATAAATTCCTCTTATGCTTGTTTCATTTAACAAAATCCATGCATGAGCATTGTAGACATTGTTTAAAATTATCCTTTTCCTCTCTCCAGCTCACTTTCTGGATTCTGTTACTGTTTCTATTACAAACACACACACACACACACACAAACCCCTAAAGAATAAAGAAGATTAAAATTGTGCAATCATCCTTACATAACAACACAAATATAGCAATTTTTTTAGTCATTTTTATGCTGACATATGTCAGGAAGAATAAACTTTAATCTGCATTCTCTTCCTACTGCTTGAAACTTGTGGAGTACTTAAGTTGTTTTTCTCCTTCAAAACATTTCATTAAAACACAAATGACTTTCTCCCCCTTGATATTGCCAAAAGAACTCTCACACCATGTAATTAATCTCTGTTTTAAAATACTTTTCTCATCAAAAAGGGTATTCTGAAGACTGCATAATAGATGTTATTAACTATACATATAAATAGAAAATGTGTCTTGTAAAACATTATATTTGTTGAATGAGTTTGCCTTTTTCCAAAGTCATCTCCTTATTAATGACTCATGAATTTCTTTTCTATTATTTAAAAATAACGTAATTACAGGCTATTCTGGAATAACTTGATGTATCTTATGTTCCTATCCAGACCTATTAATTAAATGAAGCATAAGTATTTATAATGTGCTGTATGTTTCTATTATTCAAGCTAATCCTTTTAGTCCTATTTAAATGGGAAGATAGAAGTTAATCCCCATAACATCTCTCTACAAACAAATATTACTAAACCTGTTTCAGTCTTTGTTCTCCCTTGTCACCTGTCCTGAAAATGATGAGTGAGTTGTCTAGTTTACTCTAGGCAGTAAACAGTGGAGGTGAAAAGCAAAGCATGCAAAATTGCCGCTTCCTATCTAAGGCCAGAATAACAAAACGTGGAGGTAAAAACACTGTACATCATTCTTCTGTATGATGTCTTTTTAAAAACTAAACACTGCTTAGTAATACTTATGAACTCCTAAATCTTTTTGATGCTACAAACTAGCACTAGACCTTTGTCAAGAAAATATCAACTGCATGGAAGTTTTAGTGTGTCATGTAGTATAGGCAGCATTTCAATGTCAAGCTAGAGTTTAGAGGACTCCAGTATCTAGTAATTTCTGTAATTTGACCTGGTTTTTGGAAACCAGTAACAACATAAGGAAGCCATGTTGAATGTGCAATTTTGGATTTGCACCACAGTACTATGGTCTGCACATATGGCCAGTCACCAGAAACCAGAAAAAAAGCAATTGTTTTTTCCCTGCTGTGAGCAGTGATTTTGAACATAACTCACACTGTTTTCACGCTGACTTTTCTCCCTTTTGCCCTAAAACACAAGCACAAACTGAGCTTCTGCAATTCCTTTGGGCAAAAGAAAATCATGCTGTGTCTACACAAACCTATAGGTCGTTTTTTGTCCAAGAACACATATCTAAAATAGATTGGCCTGCCAGGACAAGCCTTTATTTTGTTAGGCAAAGATATAATTCTTTGGAGTTGGAAGATTAAAAGGATACTGAACTTTATGGATTGCAACACACAAGCTAATTTTCTTTTGGAAGCCCAGACTGATATTTATGTTAATTGTTTATTTCACTTTCTTAACATAAAAAACTTAAATAATGCTTTCCCTAGAAGCAGAAACTTCATAAGAATAACAATAACATAAAAGTATCAAAATAAAGGCTTGAATATAGATGTAAACTAGAGAGTCATTTGTATATTCCCTGTGGATTGTGTATTTTCTAAAGAATACCCCCATAAAATCCATCAAACCTAAAACTATGAGTTGGTGACCTTCCAAGTGAAGAATAGAGCCATTTAAGGGGGATCAAAGTATTGAAAATTCTAAATTATCTTTTTGAATTAAGTGTATTAAGAATATCCTTTCTATTTTTAAAAGTTTAGGGCCTGTCAGAGATTCAGATTTTCAAAACTGAATGTACTGGAACTAGTACATTGATGATAAAGAAAAAAGTAATGAAGAAATGAAGGAATTCCAGAGTTATTTACAATTGAGTGGTTGAACTGCTAGCATAAATATACAGTCCTTGATTTAAACTGAGCACTGCCAGAGGGCTAGATGGTAGCAGATCTTTTGCTTTTTCCCCTTCTGTAACTAAAGAAAGAATCATCCAGGGCAATACAGATCAACACCTTTTTTCAGCACCAGGAAAATTAAACAAAAAAAATAAACACCATATTTTAGAATACAAGGATGACCTGTTAGATTATGGACAAACAAGCAGAATTCCATGAAGAATTTAACCCATTCTCAAAAGAGAATGGCTTAAAAAGGATTTTATTGGGGATTTTTTATTTCTTATGCTAAAATCCCGCAGGATAAGCTAACCAGAACAATGAGTGGGCAGAGAAATAGAGTTGTTATATATAAAATACAGTATTAATAGTACTAATAAACAATTGAAACTTGCTAAAATGTGAAAATTGTATCTCAGGACTGATGAAAAGGTGAAAGGACTAGTCAGTGAAGCAGGAAATTTGTCATTTGACACAATGTTTAGATCAATCAAAACAAAGAGAAAATGTAGAGTACACTAGGAAAGAGCTTCAAAAGGTAAGATGATGGAACATGATGTTTGGTGTTATAAATGTAAAGCATACTGATAAATGTAACAAGCACTGCACTTACCGAGTTTCTGAATTAGCAATGAGTTCTCTGTGTAATCATTATAATAGTTGATTGAAAACATTCTATATGCAGTGGAATTTTAAAAAGCAATCAATGTGTGAAGAACCATTTTTAAAAAGAGATAAAAAATTATAACAGAAATACTCCATTAAATAAATCAGTGACACAGCTTCATGCTGAATACCTATGTCTGGATGCCATCCCTCCTAAAATATAGAAAAGTGTGAAACATTTCAGAACTTGTTAAATTACAACAAACTTCTGTAAAAGCAAAGATGTACAGAAATTAACCGAATGGAGAAGATAAACTAGATATTACTTAATGCCAGTAATGAGAGGATTTGAAAAAGCCTTAAAAATACTACTGAAGTTTTGTTTCCTAAAGTTATATGTTTAGTAAAATGGTTTTTTCTAAACATAGTGAAATCCTAAGCTCTGTGAAACTTATTTTCACAAGGAACTGTCAAATTCAATAATTTAGTGGGATTCATAATTTATATACACAGTAGATAATGTAGCAGTGAAAGGATTTCAGAATTAGTTCACAGAATGAAATCTACATAATGGCAGATTTTGAGAAAGAGGTGCCTATGGACAGGCTATTCTATAAAAGTAATTTTACAGAATTAATAGAAGATTGTGCAGAAGCAGAACATCAGACCAGAGGTACTGCTTTTCTGATTAATACCTTGTCTTCCTACCATGGGATCCTTGGCTTTAGATGTACCTTCTGGGAATAGCTGCAACCTGCAGGTAGCTTGACAGCCCAGCAGAGAAGACAACCTGTGTAACATGTGAAATGTGGCAATATTGGAAGACAGCTACCAGGTTATCTGGAAGTGTGCTTGAGCAGGCCGCTTGAACACCATGCTGGAGAGCCAGAGAAGAAATAGGGAGCACTTGCTTTCATTTGTCACCCTCCATTTGTAACCAGTGTTACAAATGTGTCTTGCAACACAATTCTTCCAATTAAAATCTTCTGAGTTTATACAGTGAGCTTCTAATAAGTGTTATGCCAAGAACAGTGGTTGTCCAGCACTGAAGTCTGCTTCCAAGTCTCCTCTATCCAGATAAGCTAGAGGGCTAGAAGAAGCATGACGCCTACTGAGGTGCAAATTTTGGCAAGACCTGATTTTTCACTTTTAACCATGATATTTAAAGCAAATCTTTCCTTCTACATTCAGGTATAGAACAATGAGTTGGAACAAGCTGACATTTTTGTTTTCTTTAACAGGCAGGTGGCTTGACTGTGCTTTCCAGTATAATAGTGATGGATGCCCCTAGGCAAGGAATTCTTATACATCATTTTTTGTTGCTTACAAAAACTGTACAGAAATTGTCTTGTTTGTTTCCTTAATTTTTATTTTTCCTAGATATCTTTTTATTTTAGGAGAGGAAGAATGAAGATGTACAAGATTTTATTTTTCTTTTTACCACTGCCTTATTTTTTACAGTCTGCTGTCATACTTTTGCTTTCCAGTTTTTGAAATGGAAATGTATACACTGTTATGGATCTCAGGAATGAATTTATGCAAACCTCAGTACCAAATTTAGGGTGTTTTTTGTAATAATATTTGCTGTGCGGTGTTGCCTCAGTAATGAGTTGTTGATTGAAAAATATTATGAAACAAGTTAATAAATGTCGGGAGAAGTTCAGTGGAAGTTATTCAGGGAAACTTTTTTAGTTTAAATATGAGAGCTCTCAGAATATCTTTTATCATACCAGCCTCATTCACTCAACTGTAGTAGTGCAGTCTAACTTTTGAACTGTGAAGCTTTCTGTCAGCACCAAGTTCTTATCCTATGAAGCCTATAACTGTGTGTAGGTTAGCCACTTTACATAAAGACAGGATTTCCTATACTTTTAATTACTTTTTTTACAGGCAGGAGAAAGGAAGCAATGTTCACAAGTGCTAAAGTGAGCATACAGACTCAAGTCAGCATACTGCTGCTAGTCTCCCTAGGCTCAGCCTCCAGTCAATGGTGACAGACAGATTATTCTAGAAGATGATGTAAAATTTAAGATCCTACTCTCTTTCTTCTAAGGGAAATGATCTCTCCTGATTTATGCTAAAGGGAGCCTGGAGAGATTGTCCTTTCTAGCTTGAGGTAAGCCCTTGGGAATGGCCACTTCAGCAAGGATTGCTTCAAAACTGGTTATATGTATCAAATTCTATTTACCTACACATGTTATATTACAAGATATACCACAGAATAATCCGAACTTTAAAGGAATGGAAGTGTGCTTGTAGCTAGAGTAAGCCAACCAGTGCTTAGTGTAGACTGCCATAGTGTTAACTATGTAGAGCAAATCTATTCAAGAGATGAAATACTCACTGAGGCTACTGGATTAGGAGAAGGTAAGATCCTGTGTATTTCAGTGTTTCTCTAAGAAAAGAGAGCTACATAAATTTTGAAAGAACTATATCCTCTCCATTTCATTAATTAGGTTTTGTAGCTGTCAATTACTCTGACTAGTTAACTTAATTAATCATGATAAACAAAAGATGAGCAACTGACTTGGAAGACACCAGGAATACTGAGGAAATGAAATTGTAAACAGCATACAATGCTTCTGATCAATCATCTCCTGATTTTCAAAGTCAGCCAGGAGATGCCAACCCTTAATGTTTATTTGTGACATGGTGATAAGAAGTGTTCTTAATGGTATTTCCCTTGTGTTTTGTTTTCTCTCTTCAGGGTCTCATTGTAAATAAGAGGCTCTGTTTTTATGTATTTTTATGATGAAGCATTGTAGCTAAACGGATGCCATGGGACACCTCTTAAACACTTTGGTAGAGGAGCAAACCTGTTGAAAGAATATATTTCCTTTTCATATAGAAAAACAAGTCCTGTGTAATGAATGCTTGTACTGAAACTTTTTACGCATTTAAAGTGTAGTTTAAAGAAGTGTTGCTTGTTAAGGGAAATGACCTAACAAGATTTTTGTACAGCAAGAAGCATTACACCATAGCATACACTGGGACCTTTAATAATACACACTAATTACAGAATTATATGGCTTAAAAGAATTGCTTTTCTGTCCAGTTTAGAAGGCCTTCAACTAAGGTTCAACTCTATGATTGCTGAGTATCTATAGATTAGTATGTACAAGCAGTAGCGTGGTACACAGGTGGTTATGCATGTGTATAGAGATATATAAAATAGAAGCTGCAGGGATGGACTTCTCGCTTTAAAATAGTTTTAGTATGGCTACACCATGCACTTTATTTGCACAAATATTTATACCTTGAAAATAATCAGGGCCAGAGGCACCCTATGAAACTTAGATTTTGCATTGATAGTGTGGGTTTCAGGGAGGGTAGAAACCTTATGGGCCTCCTGAACTCTTCAAGGCTGCAAGAGACACTAAAAGGCCAGAGGCAGTCAGACACCCTACATAGCCAAGCAATGGGGGCTGGACTGGGGACTGCCTGCAGCAACATCTGCAACTTAGTGAGGTGACTGAGCCATGAATCTTTCATTGATTCAATGAGCTTTGGATAAGGACCCCAAACTCCCAGCAGTCAGTACAAAAGGAAATAAGAAATCACATATATAGCCATTTCTGCAGCCTATCAGTGAAGATAGACCCAAATGTTTAAAAAGACATACACATTTTCTTTTCAAAAATATAAATCTGTTATATCAGAGTTAGAAATTTGCACTCCTTATACACAATTACTTTACCTTTTTAAAATACTTAATACTGTTTTTCTGTTTTCACATTCAGTTCACGTCACTGACAAGCTGTTATTTTTTGCCTTGCCAATGAATGAAAGTACAAAACATCCCTACAATAAGAATAGCTTGGTAATTATCCTCTTCCTGTACAGCTCCCAACTGGTTGTCACATTGCAGCAGTTATATTTAAAGAAACCACATTGTATTAAGTATTGCCAGAAGACAGAGGAACAGAAAAGAGCAGAAAAGAAAATTGGTCACCAGGATATTTACTGCTGAGGAATGTATGCTATGTTTTTTGCCATTTGCTGTATTTATTGAAAAATCAATGGTAGATCTCCGCCAGTGTGACTGTTGGGTGACAAACTCTTATTATAGGCTAACGTTCCATTACACCAGTTCATTTGTGTAAAACTTTTTGCTGGAGTGGCAAATATTGATAAGATTTCAGGCTGAAAAGAAAAAAAAGAGCACTCTCTTCAAAAGAGAAGGGACATGTCTGACAGCACAGATCATTAAAAGGATGGAAAAAATGTGTGAGGCATGATTTGCAGTATAAAATAGACTAGTTTGTGGTTGCTTTGCAAGGTGGAAACAAATCTTTTATTCACAACCTTGGTAGATTTTTTTAGAGTATGTTTGCACATACATATAGATGATACAAACATACCATCCACACACTCAATATTTAAATTTAATTATGTCTTTAGTGGAAAAGTTGTTAAAATTGCAATTCTAGTGTTGTGAAATATTTTTAAATGCTTTCGTGATTTCTTCTCAACTAAGGTGGCTGTATGTTTTTGAGCTTTTTCATTACAGAAAGAGTGTTGAATTTTACTGGAGATAACTCATGTATGTGTTTAGTCTGAACTGGGATTAGGTCACCCAGCTTTCTTTCTTAGCAAGAAATTGGTAACACTTTACGAAATTAGTAAGGAACAGAATGTGGACATGGAGGTGACTTACTTTGTGTCCTTGACTCTTGTTGTAGGCATGTTAGTTAGTTCCATGTGAGATATTGAACTGCCTTTAATATTCAGCACTTAACTGCGTTTCTGACTAACATTGAGCTTTCAGACTGGTATCCTCCTGACAGTTTCAAAGTGGTTTTGACCGTGTTCAACTCCTTTCCCTGTAGGGGGTTAATCTCATAAAGATTTCAGCCACACAAGTACTAGTGTCAGGGGTATAATGATCACTTTGAAGTTTGTTTGCTTTCCAGTGCATTTAAACACTTTAAGCGTTCCAGAAATAGGATTAGATGCCCCAGTGAATTCATTTCATTTACCCCCAGCAGTGGTTTTCCGATACTATATGGTGTTTACATGGTATCAATTTAGTGGCATGCTGATTTCCAAGATTCATCCCTTCCCCTATCAATTTTCTACCTCTTGATTCTACTTGAAAATTGCTGTGATATGGGGCAAATGATACTGACAAAAGGAATATTAAGATTCTGGTCTTTTCTTGTTTCAGTTATCTTTCTGGGATTTTCTTTTATGGAATTCTTTGTAAAATAAAATTTATTGACAAAAAGTCAGTTGTTAGAATAAATAGCTTTTTTTGAATTCCGAGAAAGGTTCCATGTTTAAATGTGAAAAGCTTATTCCTTCCTTGAGCTGACATGCTTCACTTAAATAATGATTCACACTTTTTCCTTTTTCTAAATTACAGTTTTTGAACATTATGAAGTTATACGGGCATTTTAGGTGAGAAACCATGAGCACTGCGCACACAGAATGACCTTGTTTTTCTCTAACAGCATAAGCATGTTGTACTTTCATTTGACTCTTCTTTGTCCTTGATATTTTATTTCCTTTTGAATCCTTTTACACAAACTAAAAAGCCTCAAAATACACTTCAAGGAAGTGCTTTCTGGAATAAAGTAACTTTAAACTTTGTACTTTAAAACAAGATCCTTTTGTTCATTATCAGCCCTAGGAAAAGAAGTTATTAAATATTGTTTTTGTTAGTGGAAAAGGCGTTCTGAGATACCCCTAGCAATATGCGTTCTAAATGTTCCTCCCTATTCATATCTCTCATTTTCAGCAGCCTGAGTGGGAGCTTTATGAATTAAAAATAGAACAAACCCTAGGAAATGGCATTTTCAATTACATCACAGTCAATATTTTCTGGCTTCATGTATTTTAAATACAACGAAGTGTGATTCTTGTGCTATGTCTCAGAAGTTGTATATGATCCAATTCAGCCCCAAAACAGGCACATAATATTGGGACCAATTGACAATTTTTACATAGTTCCATGTGAATTCAGTAATTTCATCCCATCGTGGAAGAAAGAGTAGACTGACATCCATTAGCAGGTGATTTCCTGAAATCTGCTTGGGTAGCAAGATACTTTTGAAAGCCCAGGGCTTCTGTAAAGCTCTCTAGACTACCTGTCTTAATCAATACCTTTTTTCCATTATACACTTAATTCTGTTGCTTCATAATTGCAGTTATGGGAAGCTAATTGAACCAGGGAGGGAAACACATACCCCCAAAACCTACTTGTTCTCCAACATCAGATTTACAGTCCCACTGTCAGAAAACATATCTACATCTATCTATCTGATTGCCATCCTGCTGAAGCCTTCTCATATCCTGAGCCAAGCAATTTTACGTGTATTTAGTGAGGAAAATCAATCATGAGGACAGCACTACTACTTTTTTTTCTGTGCATCCTTAGCAGATTCTGAATGTTTTCATTGCTTTTTCCATGAGGGAGGTTCTAAACTTTTCCCTAGTCTTGTCACCTGACACTCATTTCAGAAGTAATTGCTACTGCAGCATCTGTCCCACTTATTCTTCTTGTCACATTAAGTTCTAAGTGAGAACTACGTGATGAATCCCCACCTTTATTCAACTGCATTAAATTTCTTTCTCCTAGTACAGAACCTTTGTTCTCCTTAATGCATGATCAGAAAATGAAGCTTAGCTGAGATGTCTTTCTTCTTTTTATTCTTTTTTTTTTTCTGATTTTATTTTATTTAGTTGAAATGGGAATTTAACATACTCCCTAGTGTTCTTAAAGAATTAAGAGAGCAGGAAAAAAAGTATATTATCAATTAGAAGGGGCTTTTTTTTTTCCTGCAGCATTTCATCTCTAATGATTTTTTCCATAATAAAACATCTCATGCTGCTGCAGAACCAGCTAAATGGTTTATATTTGAGGCAATAAAGGTTTTTTCACTTCTATTACCAAAGGGAAATATTAGGGAGGTCTTTGACTGTACATGCTATATGAGCAAACACCACTTAAGCCAGGCTCTGCTTCCTAAACAAGTATTTAATCTCCTCATTAAAGATATATGAAACTAGAAATCAATGAGCACTGGTGGTTAGAGCTTTTTAGCGGAACTAATGGCTACACCTTGTCTAACATTAGAAACTTCACTTGTGGTTTACAGCTGCTACACATGGAGAAACGTGAACCTGGAAGGAAAGACTTTCAGTTGTGCTAATAATTACACAGAGGGTTCTGGATAATCAGGTCACATAAATATGTAACAAAAATCAAACATTTTCACTTCACATTTCAGTCTCTTAAAAGACACTCTGAGTTCTTACAGTAGATCTCTAGATAAAAGCAATAAAATTCTGTGACTTGAATAAAAATTTCATTCCTTCTATTATAAATCCTCCTACAGCAGAAACAATCAAAAACTTGAAATGCTGGGGTTGGGAACAGAATGAACTAGAGAGTGCATGACAAGATTTGACTGAATATATGCAGTACAGATATGATCTCTTCTGTTTTCAAAACAAAGAATAGATAAATCCATGAGCAGAAAAAAAGCACACCACTGATACACTTTATTTCTGGTTCTATATCTGATTTGCAGAACAAACACTAAAAAATGTGAGTGATTTTTCACACAGGTCAAAATGCCTGAAATAGTTAAAGAAGGTACCAAAGTGCTGGGTTTGCATCTTGAAATTACAGGGTGTATTGCCCATCTTGTGTGGAGGCATGAGGATGTATGGCATTCAAAGTGCAAAACTTTTTTTTATCACTGGTACAAAATTTTGGGGTGTACCATCACAAGGAATCCCACTTGATTTACAGTTTTGCCCAAACAAGGGTGCTGTTTTAGTTCAAATGTTGCCTAACTTAAAGTGGGATATTTCAGAGAGAAATGACTGATAGTCCTCTCCCAATACATTTTACATTTGCAATTTCAGAAGTAGCTATTTCATTGAGATCAAGAGATACCCATTTTACATGGATACAAAAAGACAGTACTTAGGTACAAAACTTCAAACCTAAGAGGTTATAGCTTTGCATAAAATATTACTGTCTTTGCAGAACTTCAAGCACAGATCAATGGACTTGATTCAGTCCTGATTTCCCTTAAGCTGGAACAGAGCTGCACAGCTGGAGTGGTAATTGCAAGCATTTGTTGTGACTAAAATCTGTCTCTCTATTTGTATAGATGTTCAAATAAATAACTTGAAAATAATCCTTTCTGTCCCTAGTAATTATCTCAATGAAAATGAGAAAACTCATGGAAGAATTCTCAGATACTACTAAAAATCATAATTATGACCACCAAACATTATAAATAACTTACATAAGGAAATTATTCTAAATAATTTTCTGTTACATGCAGCTTGTTAACCTCCGATTATGCACCAATCCAATATATGATGCCTCTGTATCTATATGCTTTTAAAATGTGTATGCACACAATACAGAGAGAATAATGAGGGAAGAGCAAATGAGTATTAAAAGCTAAAAATATGCAGCACTACCCATTTCCCAGCGCTTCACTTTTTTGTAACAAGTGTAAAAATAGCACAACTCGAAGTAATGTCTTTCAGTTGTCTTTTCCTAGTTATCTGAGTCTTAGTTACTTTTCTTTGGTTACTTTTGCTTTTGGAAGAAAGCTTCCATCTATCCTACCTTAATTTTATATGAAAATTATAATATACTAACTTTTGCTTGCTCTCTTTTTACATTTTTGTCTTAAACTTCATAATCTCTTCAGATACAACATGAATGCATTATTTATTGTATATTGTTCTTATAGCAATTAATATATTAGAAAAAGTCATAAGTTTGGATAATACGTTATAGCGTGTTATTACATATTTCTACCTATTTTTAAGTTACTTACTTGATATTTTTGTATTCAATCAGCAAAATAAAGATAAATTAAGAGCAAGAAAGCTTTAGGCATTGCTTTTTATTGATAAAAGTAAAGCAATATTGCAGGCAGTGTGTGTCAGTCACTTAGTTAGTACCAGTAATAACTCTGTTAGATTTCGCTTCTTGAAATTTTTACTAAAATTCTTGAGAGGTAGCACTGGCTAGTACTGTGTGATGCAAGATGATATGCATCAAAGACAAGTATAGTTGCATTCACTGATGCTGCAGGTGATACAGAGACTGATTGTATGGGTGGAAAGGAATGCTGAATTTTAGAGGAAAAGTCTCCAGTATTATGAATAGATGACAAAAGAGGTCAGAATCAGCCCTGGTTATGGACATGCTTGACTGACAGGCAGGATTGTTGTGATGCTCACAGAAGGATCAATGCTAAATACAAAAATAAGTATGCAAAAATTTAAAGGAAGAGAGAAAAACTCCAATTTAGCCATGCTAAGAAGACTGTAAAGAAAGCAACAGCAAGGAAACAACAGGAGAATAAGAAAATAAAATCATTTGGATAGGACATATTAAGAGAGGAGAGACAGAACTATCAGTTGTTAGCATGGAGATGGTATTTGATGTTAGAAGAAGAAGCAGAGCAAAAAAAGGGATAGGGAAAAAAAATTCAATCTTCAAAATGAAGTTTTGTACTATCTTGAAAAAAATTGGTATGTCAAATGATGCCTTTTTAAAAAAAAGTTTCTGACTTATGGTGTATAGCTTTTATTTAATAATGTAATGAAATAAAAGATTTAGATTCATGTGCTGGAATAAATAAGATATAATTGAATGTTTAATATTAACAATATTTAATTAGCTTCTATTTTTTCTTTACTTTTATTTTTTTCAAATCCTTTTACGCTTCTGAATTCTGATTCAGAACCCTTCTTCAATTTTAGATATTTTGAGTTTTCCTTCAAATCTAGTCTTTTACAGTTTATGTTCAACCCTTTAACTGTAGGAAATCTTCTCCAAGCAAAACTATCAGAGTTTATGTTTCAGACAAGAGCAAATGGCATAATCACAGATTTTCAGGTAATGTAGATATTTGTGAATCTTTCATAGAGCAGTGACACAGAGAAACAGAAAAAAAATCTTAATTTGGGGACTATTGGTATTCCAAAGCAGTGCCTATATGTCCTACAAATTATTTCCAAAGTCTGTGAAATTAAGTCTCTATAATCAATTTTAGATATCTGCAGAGTATAATGCTGTATAATGCTGCCCTTTTTGTCAAAAGATAAGTAAAGTACAAAGACTCCTAATATTACTTCTCATGGCATGGCTATTTCAGAATACTTTACAGTCCCCTGTAAAGGAAGCAGACTGCATAATTTAAAATGCTTAAAATTCTTAAAAGTGTTGTCAAGCATTAGAACGGGCTGTCCAGGGAAGTGGTGGAGTCACCACCTCTGGAGGGATTTAGATGTGGCTCTTAGGTATGTGGTTTCACAGTGACCTGGCAGTGTTGCGTTAATGGTTGGATTTGGTGATCTTGAAGGTCTCTTCCACACAGAACTATTCTATTCTATTCTATTCTATTCTATTCTATTCTATTCTATTCTATTCTATTCTATTCTATTCTATTCT
>WUAM01000431.1:3590146-3621340 GCA_024336885.1 Actenoides hombroni
AATTATTTTAAAAATCAAAACAAAATTATGTTTATAATACATATATATAAGTACTTTGTATTTAAGATTACAATTGTATCTGGCAACACAAACTGTGGGATAAGAATGAATGATGTCAAATCATATAAATTGTTCACATCTACCATGTTGTAATATATAATGTTTATACAAAAAACCTCTTCCTTGAGAAGAAAAAAAACATATGTATGAAGAAATCAGTCAGTTATATACGAAGAAAGTTCCATTTACATGTAACCCTTATGAATTTAATAGTATATGGCCAACTCAATTTACATGCCACTTAAGGCCTTACTGAGTTTAACCTAGAATACATTATTGTGGTGAAAGCTTTGAGTATAATAAAGTTCAGTGAAAGTTTCCCCTCACAGCTTGTAAATTTCTACAGGACATGATCGCATGTCAAAGAGGAAACCAGATAGTTTAGGGTGATCTGCATAAAAGAAATGGCACTTTGATGACACTGAACTCTAAACAGCATTCTACATGGGTGATGAAAGTCACTGTCTTGTGTCTTTGCAAATAAATTTTCATTGGCAAGCAGTGATACTTTTTTAGTTTCAATACAAAATATCAAAAGATAAGTGAAGCCTTGAAATCTGTTCCATTTATCTATCTGTCTCTTTCTGTCTGTCTATCTATCTTGTCTATCTATCTTCTCTCTTTCTCTCTCTCTTTATTCTGGACAGAAAGATTTTAGAATATTTTTTCTCCAAATATGAATCTTAACAAGTTTTGTTAAGTGACCTCTGGCACAACATGTATTTTCCTTGGATTCAAGCTACAAACTGCATTAGACATTTGCAGCATGTCAGCATTTTTCAAGCTATGCAACTCAACTGTAGAACTTAGGAAATAATTAAAGACAGAAGAGTTTGACAAGTCTTAACTTGTCAAAAATTTCTATTATTCCCGCTCTATACCTAGATTCACAGTGCAGTTTCCATACGTTTGGTCACATATTAATTTCCCCTTTAGTTTTTAGTATTGTGATTTCATCTGCAATTTTTGTGATTCTCTCCATACTGTTCACCACACTGGATGTTTTGGTTTAGTTTCAGTCTCTGCATTTCACAACACATTCTCATTTCCAGGGCTAGTCCGCAGAAACCTTTCTACAAATAAATCCATTTTCTTTCCTTCATCCACAGCCTCTGGATTTATCTCTCTTTCTTTGTCCTATTTTTACACAATGTTTCACTGTGAGTCTGCTGGTTTTGACTGGGAAAGAGTTAATTTTCTTCATATAAAGCTTATAATAATTATGCTAGATAATGTTATGCATTTCTGAGATTATGCATAGATGATATCCTCAGAAGAGCAATGTGTAACTACTTTGCTGAATAAATATTTTTCCCATTTTTTCTAGCTAGAGAACAATGTGAACTGAATATTTCTTTTAAATCCCAAAGCCATTTTATGTTGTTAGGTTGAAGTTGTAATGTGATTAAATATGATTTTACTTCTTGTGTCATAGGAATAATGTACCACATGGGAGAAATGGAAGATGGAAAATGATCTTATGGAAAATGATCTTAAACAACATTACAAAATGATGTAGTGAACTATTAACTAACAAGCCTTTGGTCATAGGCAAACTGTGGAAAGTATAATTAGAAAAGGATTAAAATACATGATATATTCCAGTAAAAAGCCAACATTGTTTTTGCAAAGAGGTGTCACATCTTATGCTTCCATTAAATAGTAGAGGGAACAACAAGAAAGCCTTAAGGATAATAACACTGTTAGTTTTCTTTTGTTTTCAAAAAGTTTTTGGAAAAATGTCTCACTACAAATCTTTAGAGAAAATAATTTGTCATGAGATAAGAGGAAAGGTCATCTTATGGATTTATAACAGACTAAAAGTAGGAAATGGAGACTAGGAATTCATTAGCAGTTTTCAAGATAAAAAGCGGTTTCCCAATCTCTTCTCTAACTTATTTGTGTATCACTGAGAAAAAATATTTTAAAGGTGATTAAGTTCACCTATGATAGCAAATGAAGCAAGTTAGCCAATTCTTGAGAAGTTTTCAAATTGTTGCAGATGAATTTCATAATAACTGGGTGAAAAATAGTGCATGTAAGAAATAGATAACCTAATTTTGGATAAAAGTGATGGAATTTAAAATACCTATTGCTCCTCTAGAAGGTCTGAAGTTGTTTGATTCTCAGTTCACATGAGGTCAATGCAGAGTATCAGGTAAATAGAGCAATGTAAACTATCATAACAGAAATCAAACTCAACATGTCATTAAATCAACACAGTATAGTTGGTGTATCCATATTTTGAATACTGTGTACAGCTCTACCATGTTCTCAGGAATCATATAATAGAAAAGTTGCAGAGAAGGAAGCAAAAATATATACTAGTATTCTTGACCAGGAAGTGGTTGAATGTGGGTAGGATGGACAGCTATAAATCAGTGAATGGTGTAGAAAAGGAGAACAAGGAACAAAATGTTGTAAACACTAGCAACACAACTCTTCTCTGAATTTTGTTTTTTCATTCCAAAAGGTAGTCCAGAGGCAGAATGCCTATTCAGTGCCCACATACAACAGTTTGTATAAACAAAATATAGTGCTTTATAGTTAGGTAAGAAGATGCTAATGAATTATTCACACAATTGCTTCAAAGTACAAAGACAGTAACTGATAGAAACCTGCTCAACTGATCTTACTTTGAAGTGGGGCTGTTCAAGCTGAAGGAACCAAGTATAATAGTGAGAGTTGCATTATATACATTTGGACTATATGTGATACAAAGGTAGTCTAAATAGACACTGATAATGTATGTGATTTACTATTCCTGTTCCTGAAAACGCTTCTGAAAATCCCAAGCCTTACCTATCTTTACTATTCCTAATAGGAAAGGCTTTTCTTTTTCCCTTAAGTTAAAATCTCTTTTATATATTATAAACAAGTACTTGAAAAACAAAATGGGAATGTTTTGAATAGAAAGTAGTTTCTTATTATGCAGCCATAAAATAATCAGAAGCAATGATTAATAACAGCAGTTTAAAAACTTTTTAGGCTTAGGAAAAGTGTTTTTGTTAAACTTTTGACATACTTCACTGTGCTCATTTAAGTTTTGCCACATTCTTACATGTCTTGACAGCTTACAAGATGCAAGTTCTAACAAGAGTAAATCTAATTTTAAATTGCGCTCTTTTTTTTTTTTCTTAAAAAGTGTTCTTTGGACTTGCAATATGACTGAATTTAACTGGATGTTTCACTATGTTGTGAGTGAACGAAAACATAAACCCTCCATTATGAGCATATTAAACAAATGGAAATGCTTTCCTTTTTGCTAACCATTAAGAACTAAACCCCTTTAGTAGCTGCAAATAACCTGATTTTTCAAGTTTAAAAGTATTCAGTGAAAGGAAGTGGTCTTTTTAATCCTTTGATTTCTTATCTGTGGGCTTTCTTCTGTTGTATCTGAACATGGCTCTAAGTCTGAACATGGTAATTTGATTCTTTGCTATATCCTATGCAGCTGTGTCAGATTCCGTATATTTAGGAGCTTATAGTTGTCTTTCTTAATGTAAAGTATCCATTCCAGAAGAGATGTGATATTTATTAATGTGGCTTTTATGTATGTTTGTTTGTTTTTTTAATAAACTTGAAAAGGTTATGTTTTATTCTTCTTTGGAATTACAGCTACACCATAGAAAACAAACAAAAGTTACATGAAGGAAGGATAAACCGATTGTTACAAGGAGTGGTAAGAGGAAATTAATACTTCTCTGTACTGTGTGATAATACACTTGGAAATGCCCTTCTATCACTGTTTTTTGAAAGAGAAACAACCAGGACTCAATAACCTGTTAATGGCATGAAAATCTCTCTCTCCACTCCCCTAACCCCCATCTAATTGTAGCTTTTTGAATAACATACAGAGACCATTTATAAGAAAAAAATATCAGGAATTAGACATTGCATACTTAGATAAATTTTTATGTAGAATAATCTAGGCCTTTTTGCAACATCTGCCATGGTCCTAAAGGCAATGGTAGCACTGACTGTTTTTGCCACTCCATGGGGAGCCCCCCACTGCCTTCCCTCCCTCCACCCCCTCAACTCCCATGGCACCCTGACAATATGTGAACAGCATGTTTCTCCCTTCAATGTAGAGCTGACAATTTGTTACTAAAAATGTCAGTGTAAAAGGGGTGGTCAGGGGACTGAAGTAGGCATATCTGGGGAAATTTGAGTTACGGGGAATCAGAATTTACTCAGGAGAGCAGCGCATTTCCATTTAAATCAGTTAATGTAAACACAAAGTAAATGAAATTAATACTGAATTGCTTCATTCCTAGAGTGTCTCCATGATATTTTTACTTATTTCCTATTTAGTAAACACCTGCAGCTGAATCACAGTATGCTCTCATATAACTCCAGCATCTAAAACATGTGCTACTAATAAAACATCTGTAGATGTATTCAATATGGGCTGCCCCTTCATGCCAGCATAAGATGAATGGAGGAGTTTATGATGAAAGGTTTGTGGTCTGGCAGAGAAGAGAGAAGTCTGGATTAGCCGCTGAATGCAAGATGTTTTCATAGCACGTTACTGTGACTGAAATTGCAGTCAATCTATTTATCATTGCTAATCTTCTACTTGGTGCAAGAAGTAAGCTATTTAAAGGGCAGACACTTGGGTGAATGGTACAAGTATTTTTTTCTTTGATCCTCTGCCTTTTGTGGTGGATTTGATTCAACACATTACCAATATGGAGATAGTGTGTCATGTGACTGGTAAAATGCATGGAAATCAGGTTTGCTCAGACACAGCAGTTAGTGCAAAAGCATTACTCTGGATGCAAATCATGAGCAGCACATTGTAAAAGTGTGCAAAATCAATCTAGTTCAAAACCAATGGACCCACACAGCTACAAAGCAAAGATATGCACATTTTATCACAATTTACAATCAATACTCAAATTAAGAACATCCTGTTCTTTAAACATATCCTTTACCAGACATGTAAAGAGACATCTATGATATCAGTGTTGCTGTGCTGGAGAGTTCGATGAGTGCAATTCTTTCATATCTTTGGGGAGGAGAAGTCTATGGGAAAATCACAAGGATGACAATGAAAGGTCCATAAACAGAGATATTGAATTACCAAAACTGAGTTTTAATTTCTTCACTGCCAGATGTGTCGGGTTTGGGGTTTTTATTATTATTATTATTTTCTTTCCCAATTCACATCATTTAACTGTTTTGCATCATATGTACATTCTCTTGATGGTATCTCGGGAGATACAAAGTAGTGCGGGAAAAACAATTTTGTGGATGTTTTCGTTGTGGAAAACTAAGATACTGTGTTAAGCTCTCCTTGCTAACTGAAAGCTGAAGCTTCTGTCAGGCTTCACTAAACACACAAGGCTCTGATTTTGTATCATTAAAGACTCATTATCTCTTTTAACTTCTGTTGAAAGCATTCATCCATAACCATAGCTACCACTGAAACAAAAGAAGTTACTAGATCAGTAATAGTGCATTTTTTGCCATCTTAAAAAGCCTTTAAAGGATGGATTGGATTTCACAACACAGGAACAAAAAGCTCATATATGAGGAAAGTATGAAAGGTTATTTCTGTAAGTAACTTAAAAAACAAGCAGGTGGCAGTGAGACTTGCAATGCTTCCTTAGTCCTGCCTTTAAACATCTTAGCTTTAAATTTGACTTTGCAATAAAGTTTATTTGTGGAGAACAGGAGAGTAAATATTTTTCAATGATGAGTCCTGAATAGAAAATTCTTAAATGGAATAGAATGAAACAATCTCAATATAGTGACCTTACCAATTTTTTCTGGTTTTGTATATATCTTCTTTTTACACCAAAACTCTCCTTTGAATGCAGCAGTGGATTATATGAAGAGTAATTTGTACATTTACAGGTTTTGTTTGCACTTTCATTATACCTCTACTGCATTATCTGACATCTTGATACAGTTTTCAATCTTACAGCCACTTTAATCTGCTCCTGCACTTAGCATATCTGCATGAGTTTGTTGGCATAAAGGAATTTTGAAGGTTATATTGCAGTACATGAATCAATGGAAAATGAAATGCACTTGAGACATGAGCAGCCAGTTTTAATTCATTGCAGAAAGTTATAGATACCAAAATGCATTTAATGTAATCTGATCTCTTTATTATCAGCAGGAGTAGAATGACAACTTTGGTTTAAAAATAGTAGTCTATATTGAATGCCATTTTAATGTATCTCTGACATATTTACATCTAACGAGTAGAGAAAAGTAGAATCTTTGAACATAAATTTCTATTTTCACAGAAAAAGCAAGGGAATATGATTCTTTCATGTGCTCCAATATGAAGTACTTAAAAGGCAGTTCAGCTTGATGATAAATTTTAAATAAATATTCTGCATTTGGAGGCCAATAAACAGATTAGGAGCCTGTTAGATTGTTACTACTGTGTTTTAAAAAAGAAAAAACACCAACCTGCACTGGTCTATAAAAGGCTCCTTTGTACCTGAAGAGCAAAGCTATACTTTAATCCTGTCTGGCTGAAGCTTCATAGCTCAGCATATTAACAAAGAAAAGTCTACAATTGGTTTTGTTCCTTAGGAGAGAACTGTAGGTGACCTTAAACATAACTCCGTAACTCGAGTGTAGTATTATCACATGGTAATATTTTGCTAAGTATGTCTTGTCTTTAAGTCCAAACATGTTCTGACATGGCTTGTGTACTTTTATTTGGGAAAATGTTAATTTTTTCATGGAAGGCACTCATTACTGTGGATAAGAGAGATTAATTAAAGCTGAAATTTTGGGTTCTCATCTGGGTAACATAGTTGATAGCAGTGTGCCTAAAAATTGCATTAAAATTATTTTTAATTCTTGACTTACACTATTTATGGATCTGAGAAAAATCTAGTGATTTTGACAAATTGCAATCACCTAGGTGAATGCCTGTAGAAAAAAATTAAAATTCTTGCCTTTCTGTAAAAAAACTGATACCAAGCAAGTACAGTCTAGTTCTTGATGTACAATTTAAGCTTCTTAATGTTTTGCTAGGCAGAAGTTTTCATAATAAACGGCTAGTCCCAGTATATGTCCACAGATGGAATCCGGAGTTATTCAGAATTCATATCATGTAGACTTTCATATGGACATTTAAAATACATACTTCCAACAATTTAAAATATGAATTACAAGATTGTGAAAATCAGACTTAAGTAGTCATATGCAAAATATTGTAATCTATTTAAACAATCCAAAGCTATCAAGACTATGCAAAATTTTCTGTGTTTCATGTGAACACTGAAATATGAGCCAGAAGCACTGAAATGCAAAACTAATATCCTGTGTCTAGTATAAGAAACATTAAAATACTATGGAACAGGTTTTGGTCATACCAGCTTTGCCTAACTTTAAAAAACTTGGCAGGGGGGAGGAATGTAAGGATTTGTGTGACATATTTTTGCTCATTATTTGCTAGCTTTGCTGTATTTATATTTTTATTCTACTGTGAATAATTATGTGGTTACATGAACTGAAGCCTATTGTTTATTTATATGTTAGATGCTCTTAATTCATTAATGCTATAATTGCAGACATTTCTATTAGATAAATTTGCTCGAATGTATGTGATGTAGAGATCTGTGTTTTGACCTTTCAGGATCCAGTGGATGAGGGTAGTGCGGCAGAGTAGGGTGATGCTGTGTGTCTAAGCAGACCAGAGGGACTACAAAGAACAAAGGAGACATGGTATAGCTGAAATAAAGATTTCTCTGTTGCTTTGAGAAACAGGGTTCTCCAAATACTGGTTACTCCAGTGATGCCTCTAGCACAGTTAACAAAGTACAAGGTTATGCAGATACATTTCTTGAAATAAAAGTATGCTCAGAAACTCTTCTATGTGAGGAAACCAGATCAATAAATAGTGTGATTTATTACCACTTTAAGAAAGATGGTGGAGTTTACTGAGGAAGAAAAATTAAAATTATGAGGTAATTCTTTAGAGAGAGGGAGGAAGAGTAGTTGTTCGGGGTTTTTTCCCACATCTAGGGGATGTATTGTTATTTTCTACAGGGTTGGTTTTTCTGAATGCATTTTTTTCACACCTACTATGGATTTGTCAGAGTTCTTCAGGAGCTTTGGGTTATATAAGGGAAAGCCTACAGTTTTCAAAGCTTAGAAAGACATCACATATAGCTCTTCTCTAAAGACACTATTAATGGATTATCACTCTTCCACCCACAGCCCTCCCAGTATGTATATTTGCTATAATCTTACTAAATGCAGTACATTTTGCCACAGGTACTCTTTTCAACCCTACTATCGTAGAATCATAGAATAGTTTGGATTGGAAGAGACCTTTAAAGGTCATCTGGTCCAACTCTTCTGCAGTGAGCAAGGATATTTGTAATTAAATCAGGTTGCTCCAAGCTCCATTCAACTTGACCCTGAATGTTTCCAGGGATGGGGCCTTCACCGCCCATCTTGACAACCTATTCCAGTATTTCACCACCATTTTTTTTAAATTTGGAGGCAGCATTTTCGATTTTGTGCATTTGATTTGGTGTACATTCCTGGAGTTAGCACAGCTTCATTCTAACAGAACCAGTGCAATTCACTGTTCCGCCCAGGAGTACATAAACAAAACAAGGTAACAGCTGCATTAATAAAGCCTGTTCAGTGATTTGCATCTCATGACTTCTCCATGAGAACTGTGGTTTAAGCTTTCCTAGAGTCTGAGGAATATAGAACATCTTTTGTGTGTGGTTTGTCTGGTCTTTGAACTCATACTGAAGATTTTCAATCGCTTAAAGGTGAAAGTGGTTTAAGATAATCTGCTTGATTTTATGGTAAAACACATTAGTATGCTTACACAGTCAGTAAGAGCACACTTAAAAGATGTTCTTTGACCTGAATATCAGCTGTCATTAGGAATGAGATTCACATTGAGGTAAACGCAGCAAAGCTTTTCTCTTGAAATGCCACACAACATTAATTTTATTCTGCTTTACCTTCCCTGCCTTTTATATTGACTGGAGATATAGAAAGGATACAAAATATGACATGAAACATATGGTGACAAAGTTATCCTTTCATAGATTTTAAATAGTTTTGAAGCAACAGAGTAGGTTTGTTTTAATTCAAGGACCAGCATCATGTGAGCATGCTGTAAGTGCTCTAATATTATTGCTTACCACTTCTTGGCTATTAGCTAAAATGTCCTAGACCTGAAATTCTGGTTATCTTGCTGCTTTCTGTTCTAACAAAACCGAAAGAAGATAAAAATCTGGTTGACTGGCCAGGTAGGCCTTTGGTCTGCTGAAGGCTAAGATGTAAGATCATGGAGGTGCAGTGGAAAATATCTTTGACCTGCCTGACTGCTTTTGTTTGAGGAAACAGAGCAGACATGTTGTCTGTGTTCCTTTGCCACATCAGACTCAGCGCTAGTATAACGTAGGGAAAGCCAACAGTGACAGCAATTTCATTATTTCCTGATTCCCCAAAGTACTGTATTATGGACAGATTTTATGAGATGGAACAATGAATTCAAATATTACTGCAAGCCACTGGGAGATGATGAAGTGTGAGGGCTGGTTGGCTGGCTTGTTTATTATTTCACACTTCCCCAGTTTAGGTTAAGGCTGTTTATTGTATTCAGAAGCTCTGTGAGGTTCCTGTCTTAAAGATATTTCGGTCTAATTCTTCATAGGAAAATGCAGAAGCAAAAGGACACTGGAAAGCAAAAGGCAACAGCAGACAGGAAGTAGTGATGATATTAAAATAAGATTATTGACTTACTTGGTGATGGCTTGCAAAAGTCACAGCAAAAGTGTATTTTGATAGCAATTAATTGGTTTATTTTTTCTGTATGAGGACATTTTTCATCTACATTTTGCTATAATATAACTATTTGATCTTACTTCATTCAGTATTTTTCTCTAGCAAGAGAAAACAAAACTGTTGTTCTTATGTTTTAGATTTTGATGGCATATTTGAAAGAGAAATTAATATTTTAAGGTCACATTGAATGATTTTTTATATTATTTAAATATATATCTGAGTATCAGAAAATTCACATTAGACTTCAAAATCCTGACTATGAATGTGCAAAGAGGTCATCATATTATAGAAACAAGTTAAAATACATTTTAAGTAAAAAGGATGGACACATTGAATATTTCCTTTTTTGTCAGATTCTTTCCTCTTTTGACTGGTGGTGTCTTACGTTGCAACATTCAGACTTCGAACTCAGTGCTTTAAAATTCAGCAATCTGAATCCTAGTGATTTTCTCTAGCTTCCCAGGTCTTTTATTGGCAGTTAGGTGCAGCTGTATAAAATTCTCAAATGTTAATTCTAACTCATAGTCTGTGCTAAATTTGATTATTCTCAGACCTATTTTCTTGAAGCCATTAAAAAATCTTTAAAGCAACCAACCAATCTACCAGACATTTACAGGCAACTGCACTTTTTCTTCTGTCTGCAAGCAGTACTACATATATGGAGACTTTGTATACTTGAATTGCTGTTGAAGTTTATTTTCTTTTCCACTCATCTTACAATGAATTGATCTCAGATAAACTCTGCTAAGACCTCACCAAGGCACAGTAACTACTATTGGTACTTACTGTGTTTTGGAAATGCTGTTTGTGAGGGACACAAGACAGAGCAGTGGGATCAAAAGCAATTTTTTTTTTTTTCCCATGGGCAAAGCATTCACTTCCAATGCCCTTCCCTTAGCTCAGAGGGTTTAATTCTAAGTCTCAATATTTCACATATATTCAGCTCCAGAGTGTGAGGTAGAATAGCTCTAGAAACCCTCTGAGGTATTAACACAATTACGAGTCTCTTACTATCCTAATTATTTTCTTTGCTCTGGTTAGGAAATTCGTCTGATATGTAAAAACTTCTGCCAGGCATTCTGGATTATTCAGGGCATGTTCAACCTAGACCTTGCTGATACTTGTTAGTGTAATCCTAGAGTAAATGTAGAATTTTTTTCTTAGTGCCATGACAATGTTTTTGTTTGTATTTTGCTACACTGGACTGATGCATTATATTAGTAAAGACAGAGACATTACGTTTAGTCATCCTTCATTACGTTTTTCCTGTTTGAGCTTGCAACTTGCATTTGGATCTTCAAATATAAAATATTTATCTAAAATCTCAAAGTAAGTCTACAAAATCAGGCTCCACTCCTGAAAAAATGCATCTCCTACTGTCAGAACTATTCGATTAATGAACACAGAAATTGCTCAGATTTACTCCAAAGCATTTTTGCATATAGTTTTCAGTTTGGGAAAAAACCTACCAGCCATTCTAAAATTGAAAAATTATGTGAACTTTTAAACTCTTTGTGATGCATACCCAAAGATGTTGATTACTGTTATCTGGGATTTATCATTGATAGAATTAGTGGAACACATTGAGTATTAGTAAGGCAATCCTGGATTTCTATCAGATAGATGTATTTGTATACATAGCTTGTTCAGAACATATATTTTATATGTGCCTAGTACTAAGAGATGTTAAATGTCTGTAGTTACCACTGAATTCAACAAATGAAATCTGAATAGCACAAAGTGATACAGTGGTGATCTTGATGATCGTTTTAACTCTGGTCAGGTTATGTGTAGTGCAGATAAAGCTCTACAGCATTTTTTTCTACCAAGAGATTTCAATATTCATCTTCCTGAAAATAAAATCAGTGTGAAAGAATAAACTACAAAACCTTTTTCATAAATAAAATAGTAGAGGACAACTTCAGATCTTTTCAAAGATTAAAATGCTCTTGGGGCAAACCAACCCAGACCTGTATTAATGTAGATGATGATTACCTGAGTTTGGGAAATTATTCCTCTTGTTTAGTCATGAGATAACAGATGGTAAAGACTGAGATCAAACAGGTTTTGATCTGTAGAGAATAGGGCAGATGCAAATTCATGAACTGGCACTAACACTGGTTGTGAAAACTGACATAACTCTTGTGCCACATTGTTGAGACTCCCATCAAACCCAGAGAGGCAATTGCAGAGAATCAAAGATAAGTCAGCTCATGGCAGATATGGTTTTAAGAACTGTGCAAATTTAGAAGGTGCTATTTCAAGCCAGTTTCCTATGCTGGGTAAGGGTAAAAGTAAAGCTGCTACATGTGTCACTCACTGAGTTACAGTCACTTATTCCAGGCACAGATCTTCCACTGGGCATCAATAGAACACTGTGAGTTCTGGACCAGCTATAGAGTTATTCCTTACAGATTATTTATCAATAAAGTGCCCACAGTAGGGCAAATTTTCTCATGTTCAAATAATATTTATGGGTTTTGGACAAAAGATAAGGTAAAAAAAAAGTATTTCTTACAAAATACAGAGTGTAATGATAATGTTTCTCTGAAGAGAAATTAAAACTTCCATATAGTTCACCAATACTCTCTACTGTTCACTAACATTAGCAGGGATAAATTTAGAGGACACTTACTGATATCGAGGTGATAAATGTAATATTGCTGAAATGTCACTATAAGGTTTACTCAGATAATGTTTATGCTAAAATCAAACAAGCTACACATTTCTGCCAGTGCTGCCTACCTTCTTGATATTTAGCACTTTTGGCATTTTGTGTAGGAATCTGATTCCCCATAATAATTAGGCTATATCACATCTCCACAGTTGTTAGAGCATAAGTATCTAACCTTTGCACTCAGTGAAACAGCGTTCCCTTTAGGCTATCAAAACCACTGCATATAAAGCATTGAAGTATCTGTATATTGATTAGAATATACCTAAATCAATATTTCACTCTGTTCATACCCTGTCTGGAAGTACTTTCCACCAGGACATTTTCTCACTGTTTTTTCTTGTTATGGATTTTTCCCTGGTTAAATTTGTACTTACAAATGTACTTTTTTCTGTAGCTATTGAGAACTTGAATCTCTCTAAACCTTTTTTATCTCACTGTTTTCACAGCGGTTTACTGGAAAATTTAGTGATGATGGTATCAACTAACAATATTCAGTTTTACTGAATAGTTTAATTTGTTTCTGTTGAGAATGTTTGTATGTTGCAGCTTTCCACAGATATTTCGTCTCTGCTCCTACATGCTGTCTCCTGCACAGAGCATAACAGAACAGATAAAGAAAAATAAAACCATGTCTTGGTCACAGGACAATCTCTTATGCAATATGCAGATGTCAATGTATCTATAGCTTGGAAAGACAGCACACATGGCCTTTTCTGGTCTTTAATCAGTGAATGTCAGTAAGCTGTTAAAATCCTGTCATCTAACTGAGGTCTTGAAGGATTATATACACCTAGTATGTCCTGGCCTGATCACTCTTCAGAGAAGACTGTTCCTTCTCATTCTGTTTTCCTGAGACAAATGCAGTGAGCATTGAAAATTATTGTGTTATTTCATAGTTGCTCTGTGAAATGCAGAAATGTAATTTAACACAGTTCATATTTTAATTACTTTTGGACTAATAAAAACATAGTGACATTAGCATACTATAAACAATACATTGTAAATAATTGCAAAATAACTAAGATACACAAGTGTTTACTAAAATTTCTGTTTATGATTAATTTCTCTGTGCTTAATTTGAAATTATTTTGGTGGTGTTACTAGTGTTCAGAAGCATGGGTTATTGAGCCTTCAGTTTGGTAGTTCATTAAGGTATGGGAGATAAAATAGGTTTCTATTGATCAGACTAGGAATCTTAATTTTCCTATGTGGAATGCATTTAATGAAATGAGATGATCTGACAAGAATTGACCAAACTCTTTTAGCTCACTTTGACTGAAAGCGAGCTCTAACAATTACTGTTTTTCTTCTTCTCACAAATTTGTCTTTAGTTTACATGATTAGTCCTCTTCTGTGTATAATTAATTGACTATATGATGTATAACTGTCTGACTCTATGTGATCTTTATTAATGCTAGTTTCTAACTGATTCTTTATTCTCTGATACTACTACATAATAAGAAGCTGAATATATGCAGTGTTTAGAATAATTGCATTCTACAGAAAATGTTGGAAAGAGAACTGCAGTTTCATGATTTTTCTAGATTGACTACAGGATGTTGAATGATCTTTCATTTTCATAGGTTGCCTTATTATTTGAATTCCAAGCAATATGTTCAAGTTGTCCTCCACAGCCAACCAATGAATTGCATGGAAGGAATTGAGGCTAGACACAATTCTGTACCCCTGGCATCTGATAAAATTTGCTAACAGTGCACCAGCGTGGCAGTGATGCATATCTCTTGAAAATACAGTACAGGCCTACAGGAATTGAGGACACTCACACGTTTCCTCAGGGAGCAAGGCTTTTATAAATGCAGCTTGAACACAGCTGTGTCTTTTCGAATACATGGCCAAAAGAAAAAATGCAACATGAGATTTTTATACATTCCAAAGCCCATCTGCCATGAAAACCCACTTATCTTTGTGGCTACAAGTTTGTTATTGATCCAAAATGGTAAAGGAAAAAAAAAAAAAAAAAAAAGAGCAGAGAAAAAAAAAACAAGACAAAACAGGAGAAATATAGAAGAAACAGCACAAGAAAACAGGCAACAAAGGGGAAAAATGCAGGGGAGAAAAGAACCATAAATCCATTCTTTTGTTGTTCTTCCAGCTGCATCTGTGAGCAATTGTCACAGTTACTAGTCAAACTGTATTTGACTTGTTGCCAACATGAATTTTCCAAAAACCAAATGTAAACAAACTCTGCAAGTGCTTCCTCATTTGCCAAGCCAGTAATTATTTACTTTGTTTGGGCCTAGCATTACTGTCAGTTCAGCTTTGCAGTCTATAATGTTTTTGCTAATGAAACCATGAGGTCTAAAGCTATGTATTAACCTTGTCACCCTTCAATTTTGAGCTCAATAAAGTTGCACCATGGTTTTGTAAACTAGGGTTGAAGGATAAGCAAATGACTAATTATATTTTCTGTTTTCCTTTATCTCAGTAAATTGTTCATCTTTAAATCTGCCTTGCATTTAAGGTTAACTCACTGAATCTGAAGCTCTAGGAAGATGTATCATTTAGAATGGTTATAATTAGCATTTGTACTGCATGTCTGAAAGCTGACAGACACACATAACCATACTTGAAAAGTCATGAAATCATTTCACAATGATAACTTGAAGATGGTAGAAGTATAACAAGTAGATGGAAGGCACTTGGCTCATGAAACAATAGGAATATTTCAGTTGAGTGTTTACATACTAGATCTTATCCTGGGCCCAAAGGCTGTACATGTATTATGTTCGCTTCTTAGGGCTTTAGCATTTAGGATTATGGATCCTTTAATTCTGGAATGGGAAATAAATGTAGTATCAGGGATGAGTATAGCCTTTCGTTTCACTATATTTTGCACTAAGCACAGTTACCTTTACTTAACATAAATTAATACTGATATTTACTCCAAAACACTCTGGTTTTGCTGTGGATTGTTCAAAGTTAGGCATTCAAATTAATTAGAATAGAAACACATCATTTACCCCATATGACCAGATCACTGGAACAGAAGACATTCTAGTGGCATGTGATGTGTGCTAAGATTTTATTATTTTGAATTGTGGTTCAAAACTTATTTTTCCATTCTTTGATATTATGGTCACATGTTTCTTGCAGTGTCCGGTGCCAGGTTAAGGTCACTTGACCTGTCCTCTGTAATATACAATACTTTTAACAACTTTGATGTCCTCTGAGAGCAGCCACAGGTAAGTGTGATGGAGTGTAATTCTGGTTAGGCCTATTTTCCTAGGTTGTTTCATTTTTCCCTAATGTAGTAATACAATGCTGGGAAATTACGATTGGACTCCACCAATTTTATTTCTTTTGCATAGGTGATCCAAAGTTAGATTAGCCCCTCAAATGTTTTCCTATCAAATAACTTAGTACTTTGGTAGAAACCTGAATTTTTTAGTAGAAACCTCTTTTTGCTGCCTAAGTATTCAAATGCTATGCAAGACAAAATGATGCTAATAAAATCTTGTATGTTTCTGTTTCAAGATGAAATGCTAACCTCTGACCAGAACCATTACACTGGAAAGTGGAATCATTGCTACTAGAAAATCCCCTGATATTTCTTAGGATATTTTTCAACAGAATAAAATTTTTAGAATAAATGTGCTTCAAAACTGTATCATGTGACTAAAAGCATGTGACCAAGACGAAATAATACAAGTCAGAACTTGAAATTCATTCCAGAATGATGTCAACAGCTAAATAAAACGGTCTTGTTCTAGTGGTGGTCTACAGCTACTTGAGACCTGTGGATGTGTTTTGAGGAACCCTCAAGCAGAATCAAGTCAACAGAAACTCAGTTGGCCTTCTCACTTGGTGTGAGAAATTTAGATTGTGAAGAGGGCTGGAGAAAGCTTCTTGGTAGCTTAGTCCTCAGCTGCCAGAATGATTTCTAGCAACAATATATGCCATGAAAAGATGAAAACATTTGAATCCCAAGAACTAGATTAATATTCTAGAAGTCTTTGTTCTGCATGGCTTTAGTTGGGTAGAACCAAAGACCTAATACTGTGTTTATAACTCCAGTGGATATGGAAGTAATGTCAAAAAGTAATACACAAATGAGCATTTAACTTCTGGAAAACTGTGGACTTGTTTTAAGTCCTAGTGGTTTCTGTTCTGGAATTCAGAACTTTATATAGGTCTATCCAAAATTTCTCTCAGTCCTGTTCTTGTTGGAAGAAAATTTTTTATGTGGGTTTTTTTTTTTGTTTGGTTTTGTTATTTCTACTAATGAACAAAATAAGAAAACTGTGTTTTTCAGATTTCATTTAAAAGAAGGTTATCACTGAGGTTGAGCTTAGTATATGTGATTAAAAACTGGGGGGTTTCTGTCATTTTTTGTACCATAGAGTCCTGTCTCATGCTTTCAATATTTCATTTCATGGGTTTCTTTTGAAGATGTTTTTGGCTTGTAAGATAGAGTTTTACACTTGAGTCATACAAAAAAATCCTCCTCTGCAACACAAGTGTACACAAATCACTGGCAGAGGCTAAATTGTGGATAATTGGATTGAGCTGTGAGCTTAAAGATGAAGGGGACAAAAGCATGTCCCAGAGCTGCATTTGATAGTCTTAGAGTCTTATCTGGGGATGTTTTACACCAGGCTTGAAGACTGTATTTGTTCATAGTGATTTGTACAATCTACAGTGACATTTTATTTGAGCTGGAGTCATACAGACAAACCATAACATGCATTTAGCTCTTTTTTTTGTTTGTTTTGATGAGATATCACTGCAAAACCCTCTGTAGAAGGTTGCTTGAGAAACACATTTGAAATATTGAGATGAATATTGTAATGGATGATGATAAGATGCTACAATGAGCTGCAATGGTAATCTGTTATCAGAGGGAGATTACAGAAGAGACATGTTAGGAATTGTGTTCTTTTACAGGCTACTGTAAGCAGCACTT
This sequence comes from Actenoides hombroni, assembly GCA_024336885.1. Lineage (NCBI taxonomy): Eukaryota > Metazoa > Chordata > Aves > Coraciiformes > Alcedinidae > Actenoides > Actenoides hombroni. The sequence continues at coordinate 3,607,597 of WUAM01000431.1, forward strand.
TGAACTTGTGTCTTACAAAAGAAAAAGATATTTTACTTTAGCATGTATACTTTGCCAAATAATGTTGTAAACTTATTAAGGGTGTTTGATTATTTTTCAAAGCATCATTATTTGCAATACACGTAGCTGGAAAGCAAACACTGGTTTCTCCTGTTTACCTGTAGCTACCATTTTAAAAGGAAGAACACTGTAGATTAGGATACTCCTATTTATAAATTATGGCACTTTACTGACACAATACACAAAGTAACATGGAAGGAATTTCTCTGTGTGAATGCTTCTCATGATAAAATGCCTCTGAAGTTTTCCTTCTCCATAATATTTTACCCTCCAGATGGATTTTTGTAGATTTCTTTTTAACTGATCAAACCCTGAATTACAAATACAAATGAAAACACCGATTTGTCTCTAAGCCTTGAATAGAACATCAAAGTGTTTCTGTTATTTTTCTAACTGCTAATTGTAATTAATCATACCAAAGAAAACAGAAATCTTAAGCAAGGTCAGGGCCCCTGTGTGGCAAGAAATGTGCAAAATATACATCAAGAAATAACTCCCCTCGAAAGAGTTTATAGACTAAGAAGATGATGCTGACACAGGAAAAAAGGAGGTAATACTATTCACATGATAATGATCTGACGTATGTACTCTCAAGTGATTGATATGGAGTATTTTGGAGTATTTCAGTAGCTGAGATATCTCTCAGGGACTTGGTTTTCTGACATCACTGTAATATGAAGCCTGATAATATCAGGGAAACTCAATTTGAAAAGTCTAAACTAACTAGTTGCTTTTGAAAATGTTGCCTTTTGCAACTGTCCCGTGATCTGAAAAGAACACTGAGGCAAGAGCAGAACTGTACCCCTTTAATTCTAGTCCTAAAATGACCACAGGCTCATTCTGGAATTGTGTCTTCCCTCTGAACCTGGGAAGTCTATATGAGAAGTCAGTAGTTCTTTCTGTCCATGTTATCAGTTGCACTTTTTCTAATGTGTAAGCTGATACATTCATGTGCTTGTATGTCATATAACTATAATTTGTATCACTCCCAGTAGTAAACACCAGTTGTTGAAAAATGGTGTATTCTTTTGCCTTGCTGAGCTGTGTACTTATATTAAACTGTAACTACTTCTGCGTATTAAATGTAATTGTGGCTTAAACTGCATGTGTTTGAGAATGTGATCAGATTTCTCAATAATGATCCTTCCCTGTATTTTAAATATCATAGTCAGCAATGAAAGGGAGTTCTTCCTTATTTGTATAAAGGAGAACTTTTCTGTTTATAATCTTATCAGACAGGACTGTGTACAGACTACAAGAATTATTCTCAGAGGAATCTAGCTCTGGCAATAACAAAAAAATTGCTGGATCATAGTGTTCAGTTGGAAGATTGTGAAACATACTATGATTTCCTAGAAAATTCAGAAATTATGGTAAACGCAGACTGGGACATTTCAAATACTGACTTTGAATCAAGAAACTGTATTGTGTCTTCAAATGGGACTAGTAATCACAGTTCTTGAAGATTCTGAGTGGCATTTACCTATATTAAAAGTATATTCCTTTAAAAAAATAAGATTTTATACAAAAATGCACACAAGGCATAGTAACCAAATAACAGCTAAGACTTACATTAAAATAATCAAGATGATTTATCTGAGGTGTTCTAGAACTAGGGTTTTCATGATAGCAGAATCTCAAAAATCCAGAGCATAATTCAAAAGTTTTTAAAATCAGAGTTGCTTGGAAGACTTTTGCCTTCACTTCGTGTTGTAAGAACATTCTTTTCAACCCAAATAAGTCCCTATTTCAAATGTTGAATGCTCTGAGATTATGCATTGTTTACAATAATGCCAATAATAAAAACAGGCAGAGTTTTACAGCATTATAATAATGGTGCATGGAAGCCTCAAAACCCTCAGAGTGAACAGAGTGAATTGGTTTTTATTGCAGTTATGACAGGTTAAAAATATGAGAAAATACAATGATGTATGTCAGATGGGTTGGAACTTTCTCTACAGGAACACTATGATTTCTGTATGAAATTTCTACGTGTACATGGGTATTACATTTGGAAATTATGAAACTGATTATTCATTATTCTGGACTATTCAGTACCTGATAGGAATCAGAAGTGTTCCACATGCATTTGGGCTAAGGGAAACCAGCAAACAGGAATAGACAAACCACTTAGCTTGATGTGTTAGTATATTGTGTGTAGGCTGCAAGGTTTTGAGAGTGAGGAGAGGGGGCTTCAGGGATGGCTTCTGTGGGAGGAGGTCAGGGGCTGCCCTGTGCTGGATGCAGCTGATTCCAAACTGCTGACCATGGGCCAAAGATGAGCCCAACGGCCAAGTTTCTGGCACAGCTATATCCCCAAAGGTATTGAGATGTGTGAATGAGGGCAAACCAGAGCTCCTGAAGGGAGTGCAGCCTGTGGAGGACCAACCGATGCATAGGAAAAAAAATGGGAGCAAAGGAGCAACAGAAGGGAACTACTATGTCCTGACTGCGCACACTGCTTGTTTTCTCACCGAAGGCACTGAATATAATCTGTGGTGATATCAAGAGGTGGAGGAGAGGTGGTAAAAAAGCCGTGAAAAAGTGAAGCTCAAACTGTGAATGGGGAGAAGAGGTGCATAGAGATAAGCTGATTATGGGAGTGAAGTTGAGCCTGGGAAAGAAGGAGGAAAGGTGTTTTCCCTCAGTGTGTAAATCTTTGTGGGTTTTTTGCTGTTGTTGTTTCCCAATACCCAAATATTGTCCTCAAATATTTGTATTAATTTGCAATAAACTAAATTCTCAAAAGCCTGCAACTGTAGTTGGTAAGTGGTCTCCTTGTCTTTATTTTGACCCAAAATTTTCTCGTTCTCTCATTCTTCCTATTTTCTTGCGCCATCCTGCTGGAGGCAAGGGAATGAGCAAGAGGCTATGTGGGTGCTTGGCTGCAAGCTGAGGCTAACTCATTGTGACTGTGGATGCTTTCCTTCTCATGCTAAGAATTTTGAGAAAACTCTCGCCGCATTGCCTTTGAGAGCTGGGGATGTGTACTTATTTTGACTGGTATAGAGTTAATTTTCTTCATAATAGTTCATATGATGCTTTATGATAATTTGTGACCAAAACAATAACACACTGATATTTTAGTTACTGTTGAACAGTGATTGCACAGCATCAAGGCATTTTCTATTTCTCACACTTCCCTGCCAGTGAACAGGTTGGAGATGCACAAGAATTTAGGAGGGAACACAGCTGGGACAGCTGATCCCAACTGACCAAGTGGATATTCTATATTATATCATGTCATGCTTGGCAATAAAAGTTGGGGCAAACAAGAAGGAAGAGGGAATATTTGGAGTTATGGTGTTGGTCTTCCCAAGAAACATTATGTGTGATAGAATCCTGCTTTCCTGGAGATGGCTGAACATCTGCCTGCCGATGGGAAGTAGTGAATGAGTTCCTTACTTTGCTTTGTTTGCGTGCACAGCTTCATGTTCCCTATTGAACTGTCTTTATCTCAATCCGCAAGTTTTCTCAGTTGTGCTCTTCCAACTCTCTCCCCACCCCAGTTGGGGAGCATGAGCAAGCAGCTCTATGGGCCTTAGCCGCCTACTGGGGTTAACCCATAACGGGCACCACTGATGTAATCTGTAGCTGGCACAGCATGTTCTAAAATAACCAACAGGAAGCACAACCACCTGATGTGTTTCCTGGGCCTTGTTGATACCAGCTGCTTGTAGGGACTGGGTTGCCTCCCAGACTACAATGTGAAAACCACTGTTGTAGATCATTATCATTCACCTCACTCTGCGTGTAAAGCACTTTGATGTTATTTGCCCCTATGTGGCGTTCAGCCACAGCACTGCTGGACTGGAAATATGTACTGGTTCAGCTGTGCATATTCTGCCCAAATCTGCTTCTGTATGATAGTTACTTGCAGACAGCTCAGCTCATACAGCCAAAGCTGAGCCTGACATCCTACTAGAAGAAAGTAAGACCTGTGCCATAAAATGACATGCGATACTTATGTGTTTGCCAAGTTCCCTACATGGAATTCATCACATGTTTTATTGAATGAAAAGGTTTAAAAGGAAACAATTTATTTTCACAGAGAAATGGCTTCAGGAAAGTATTATATTTGATCATGATATTTGACATTTGATTTTTTTTTTCTTAAGTAACCCATTTACTTGTGGGTTCTAGTAGGTGCACTTTTTTGCATGTATACTATAAATCAACACATTTGTCTGTGATATTTTTCTGACATCAAAGAGAAAGAGAGGGGAAAGCACTGCAGGCATTTAACCTTTAAACTTTGATTTCACTTTCCAAGCTAAAAGAATTGAAGATTTATATAATGACCTCTAAGATCTGTTAGTGTTATGTAATTTGAGGAACTTTCTGTATATCAACTTTACAAAGTTAATTTAAGCACATGGCAAATGGAGAAGCTTTTACTTTGAATGAAAAGTTCTGTGCCCTTTGTATCTGGAAAATTAATCAAACCAGAAGAGAAAGGGCTGATGCTCTGAAGAGTGCTGAAATAGCTAAAAAACATTCTCACAGTGCATAGAACTTTTAGAAAATGCTTGCTACAAAGTCTCCCTACCTCCCGCTGAACTCAGTAAGAGAGCTTTTTCCATTGACTTTTTCAGGTTCAGAGTTCAACCGAAAATTAAGATCTTTGAAAAACCATCCCAGTGTTTTCAGCTGACCATAAAAAGAGTCTGAAATTCTTACAAGAGAGGGTGTTCCTCAGAGATTTTCTGCTCAGTGTTACAGGTCCAGAAGTAATTCAAAATAGCCCAGATAAGCTTTTGCTAGAATTCAAATACTGGAGAAATTGTTCATAGTCTTTGGAGCATTTACACTTCTACCACCATTAGTTACAGAGCTATTTCTATTTCATATACACACATGAATACTGTTCTGTGAAGTATAATTTGATTTGATGCACATGAAAGATACTTTAAAGAATTGTTTTTTAGAAAGGGCGGTTTGCCTTTTGTTTTGGTTTTTTTTTGCATTTCCTTTTTCTTGTTGCCTGTAAAAGTTTATTCCTTCAGTACACCGGCATTTGTGTCTGTTATTAATTTCCCCTATTTCTTTTATATTCCATTTTGTGGCTCAGTACACATATACTTTTAAGAAGTCTGTTCCAGTTCTTGAAAATGGCTTCATTTTTGTATGCATTGTGTTAAAACAATTATACAACATATTCTCTATTATTCTACACCTTTTTAAAAATAATCTATTGAGATAATTTGGGACATTTAGGAAATTATTTGAACTTCTTTATTGCTTTGTCCTCTTATCTGGTTCCACAACTATTTTTGCATATATGTGTCAGAAATCTGTGTATACCAGACATGGTATGGCCATCCAGAAGACATTCTTTTCATTATAGGTTTCTGTTCCCCCAAGATTTATTACATTTGGGACTGGCCTTTTCAAGATGCTATCCTTCACTTACTAATGCTTACTCTGCTCCCTGTAGCATGACAGTTGACAATTCAAACTTTGAAGAGAACAAGGAGGTGACAGAAATTCCTTATTCCAGGAGGTGATGGAAGTACCTTTTGCCTTGTCTACTCCAGTCTCAATTTCTTCTTCTGATGTCTGTGCAAATGTTGTCATATAGACCATAGGAAAGTAGGAAAGTCTTTGTTCAACAATAAATTATTCTTAGTGAACATTTTCTGTCCTAACTTTTCCAGATGCTTTAAGTCTGTGTCAAGGAAGGACCAGTGTCCTACATGGATGGTCAGAGCAAAGACTAGTGCATGGTGCTCATTCAGGCTAACAGCTGAGTGAGCAATCAGCTCTTCTCTTAAAGACTTTGGTTTGGTGCATTGGTTTCTGAGGTCAGAACAAATAAACAGGTCCGCAAATCTGATTAGCATTGATGATTTAAAGTACTTCTACAATATATCGATTCGGGATTCATGAAAAATTTCTGCCCAACTGTCAGAGTATAAAATTCTTTGGAAGGTAGAAAATTTTAACCACTGATGTTACATTCATTCAAATCCTTTGACCATTCTTTTCTAAAGTAATTCTAAAGTGCCCCTTTACTAGAATGTTAAACCAGTTTTAGATGATGTTTTTGTGAAGTGAGGTCCTGTCTTCACCAGTGGTAGCTGCACATTACCACCACCTCCTTTTGCTAGTGCTGCTGCTTGTGTGGCCATTACTGAAAATGAATTTAATAAGTGACCCATTTTCAGCCAATCTTACCTTGCACAAAAGGGGTTGCAGAAATCTGTATTTGAAGCTATGGAGAGGTAAGGATTATTCCATTTCATGGTAGCTGAGCCTTAGAGGGACTTAAATTCTGCTTGTGATATTTCACCCTAACTATGGATTTTTCTTCGTAATATTTTTATTTTTATCTGGTACAAAATATAACATTTTTCTCTTGATTTAAGTAATTAGAAAATAAACTTTCTCTTTTCTTTGATGGTAATTTTTTTCTACTCTCTACTTCATCCGTTTTCCTTCTCATCTCACTGATCTGTGTGCTCTCTTTGCTGTATTATAGAATCATAGAATTGTCAGAGTTGGAAGGGACCTTAAAGATCATATAGTTCCAACCCTCCTGCCATGGGCAGTGTCTTCCTTCCTAACCATGCTAAAATTGCCTTTGTGCACAGCACTGAAGAACTGATAGTGGTGCAATACACCTAAGTGAAAATGCTTGCTGTCCCTGGAGATCTACACTTAGTGTAAAGTGGATGCATCCTTAAATATGTATATACTTTGTGAATTTAGACACAGATTGTTAAGGTAAAGATTTGGTTGTCATAGTGCCAAAACGCGCCCTCAGTATTCAGGCTTACTGGGAGAAATTTACATTGCATGCTTCAGTCCTCAAAATGAATTTCTGCCACAAAAAACAACACAGGACTTTTCTCCACATCCTCCTCTCAACCACATAATCTGGAAGAAAGCTAGTAGAAGCACTTCCATATGGAAAAAAGATAGCTGCAGCCAAAACAAGTTGTTCAGCTTATTAGAATCAGTAGGAATAAGTTCATTGAAAATTTGGCATGTCTGAACATTATTTTCTAAAGAGATTAAGTGTTGATTATATTTCTCATTTAAATGAGATTTTGAACAAATGACAAAATATTTTGAGTCTGAGGGTAATAAATATTTTTATTATGTGAAAATTTAGATTGTTGTCATAATTTCCAAGTTTAGTGAATGGCAGCATTCTAAAACTAGTAAAACAGAGAAATAATAACAAAAAAGCCCAAATATACCAAACTCCAAATCAGAAATTTATCTTGCAGAAAAAGATTTATGCAACGGGTACTTAGTTTTACAGTTATTGTCAAAGTACAAAAAATTATAAAAAGTTTTAAGATTTATACATAATTCAAGCAAGTATAAATTGTGTGTTAGGCAACACAGTAGCCTATATTCATGGCTGTCATGAAGGCACCTGTGACGTATGTCATTGTTTCCCTGCACAGTGAAGGTGCAACTTACTGGGCTGGTTCATTCAAACAACACTGAACAGTTGTCCTTTATATGAAGGAAGAATATATTTTAATTACCATTCAGCTAAATGTGTTCATAGACATTCTGCCTTTAAAAAGAGGGGATTGAAGCTGGAAGCTGTGGATGTTTTCACCTTTCTCCTGAACTCTACGTATTTTCTGTCTATCCTTGGATAGAATTGTCTATCCAGTTCTATCTTCTGGAATGGTGGTGCCAATTTCTAAAATCACCATCTTCATCTTCCCACTCAGCACTTTCCTACTCTACTCAGCACTTGTCAGGCCACACCTGAAGTACTGATTCCAGTTCTGGTACCCACAAAGATACAGACAGACTGGAGAGGGTCCAAAGGAGGCCATGAAGATGATCAGAAGGTTGGAGAACCCACACAATGCGGAAAGACTGAAGGAGCTAGGTCACATCTCTCTGAAGAAGGAAAGCTTAGGGAGACCTCATTATCCTAGTACTTAAAGGGCATCTACAAAGAAGACAGAGGCTCTTTTCACAAAGAGCCACATGGAGAAGACAAGGGGCAATGGGTACAAGTTGCACTGGGAGAGGTTTCATCTTAATATAAGGAAGAAAATTTTTACATCACCATTAATCATTCAATGCAACAATATCCCCAGAGGTAGAATCTTCATCACTGGATGTTTTCAAGATGCAACTGGACAGAGTGCTAGACAATATCATCCAGGCTCCCTTTCCCATGAATGTTTAGACCACGTGATCTTTCAATATCCCTTCCAACATGGTTTATCCTATAATTCTGTGATCTAAATATCTTCCACTTATAAAGGCAAGTGCAGGTCTTACATGCAATATCCTGCTTCTTACCCATCACTACATACACTTAATTCTTCCCTTCTTAGTTTTAACTATTTAACAAGTTTTTTTAAGTTACTGGTTATTAAGGTATATACACCCTATATGAAGATTCTTGACTAATGTGAAGCTATTTATGTCAAGTAACAGAACATTCAGTGTGTGCTAGCTGAATAACTAGAACCTGGTATGCAAATGTAGTATGAAAATTAAGCTGGGGACTGATTTTGGAAACATTTGCTATGATTAAATCTTGGCCAACCATCATCTACTAGAAATAGCAATGTTTGTTACTACTTGATTCTCATTCAAAATATGTATTGCAGCTCTTCCATCGTGTCAGAACAGGCTTTCCATTAGATGATCCAGGACTTTCTGACTGGCAAAGACTAGTTTAATATTTTAGCAAATGTTACAGGCATAGACAGTATCAGTCGAGGCACATCTTCTCTTTGCACAACTTGTTTTTACCTTAAGAGTATCAGGCACTTAGCTCTTACTGCCAGTTACCTAAACAACACTTTCACTCTGCCATGAAGGGTAATTATGGCAACCCTGAACAACAAGACTAATTTTGTCTGCCTATAAAATGTTTTTCATGGTATACAATTTCCATGATATTTTGACAGACCGGACTTATGTATATATAAATATTTGTGGTTGCTAAGCTACCAAATATATTTGTTTTAGACCTTGTATAATGTTATTTTAAGGCAGAATAAGTTGCTTTTTCAGATCTCATAGCAAGTGAGGTTTACAGATTAATGTATACTTTTCTGTCATTTCCAGTGCAAGTCTTTCATGGAATGGACACTGCTGAGCAAGTCTGGCATGTTTTGCTATGGTGTCTTCCCTCCCTTTTTCACTACTTTCTCTAATGAATATTTTGGTTTACATAACAAAAGCAAAGACCCTACAATTTCTCATCAAGAACTAAACCATGTAAACTAAAAAGTATAATGCCTGTGGTCTACTCTCAGAATGATATTGGGAAGAAAAGGAGAAAACTGTACCTGCAAGATCAGAGAACTCTGCTGATGAGCTATAGCTGAGTCTACCTCCTCACCTGCTCTATTTTGTCATCAACATATTGCCTGAACTCACTCAGTCTTTCCTTTGCTTGGAAAAGTTTAGGTCACCAGGTGGTGAAGAATAATGCAGGGAAGGACCATGAGTTCACCTTCCTCAGACATGACAATAGCTGACTAATCGTCTCTTCATTAAGCAGACAGTAGACATGAACTCATAGTTACTTCTGTTTTCCTTTTCAGCCTCTTTGTGCCCCCCTAGCAGCACTTAAAAAACCTGCCTGTTTTCCCAAGCAGAGCAGTCTCCTGAGCAGTCTCCCGGTTTGGAATGAACTTGTCTGTCACAGGCTCAGTCTAACCAATTTCTACTGCCTCTGACAAAAGGCCTCAAAAGGATAACACCTACTTATAGAGCTGCCACCTAGCTCCTAATATGATATCACCTTTGGGCTACAACCTACTGACAGGCAAAAATATTTTGATGGGCTTCAATAATCTGATCCTAGAGAGGATGCTGATAGTAACCTGTATTTGAACTGGTATGTATGATTTGAGTCTGCATTTTTAATGCATGTAGGATCTTGATGGATAAAGATGCTTCATTTTCCCATGCATTCCATTTTGATTTACTCTATTTTAGAGCTTTGAATCATTGTGAAATTCAAGTCTTGTATGCTAATGAAGACTGCTGTTTGATTGCATTGCTTTCCTATCTTTGGCCGGTGTATAGGAATCTACTTTGGGACAAAAGGAATCACAGTCCAGAAAATAACTTTTTACACATTTATTCCATGCTAGAACAACATCTAGCACAATAAAATCCTTTTCTATGATTACAAGTCTTAGGTGTTATGACATACAAATAACACATACAGTGTTTCAGGTCAGCTCTTACCATGACTTACAATACTGTCAGGGAAGTTTCAAGCTTATTCAATATCAGGCCAATAGCTTTAGCTACTGCTACTTGTAACACTTAAAAAGGAGAAAATACATTTTCTTCTTTTTCCAGCTCTGACAGTCTGTTCTCCACATATTCTTAGGTCCTCAGGAAGCACTGAGTGCTTTGGTTCCTCTGCCTTTCAGCACTGTAAGGTACTTTTAAGTAGAAAGAATGAGAACTTTTGCTGTTGAAATGTGGCAGAATAGTGAACTGTACTTGAGACCATTTTAACTGTGAATGAGGTAGTGTACCAAGTGTGTTCTTTTGTTGTTTTAGAAAAAAGATTTAAGAATTACTCCTATTTTTTTTTTCCTTTTATGTGTACCTTAAATAAGGAGAGATAGCATTCTTCCTGTCCCTCTCAACATCTATCTGAGAAAGGAGCAGGCTAAAGATAAATGAAAGCTGTAAACTGTTCAGCTGCAGACTTAGTTCTGGGCTGAAACAAGCTGAATTCTCCAAACGCATAACAGAAATAGGTTCTTGGCTGTATTAAATCAGCCAGTGAGAAATCCAACAGATCCTGGGGGCAAGTCACATATCACATCTGGCTAAAATTCAGAAACTGGCAGAGTTTCACTGTTTTGGGAAATTTAAAGTGAATGTGAAGTTCAACTTCATCCACAATTTTAGTTACTGCTTGGGAAATGGAAATAGTACAGATGTCTAGCATTTACAGTCCTGTACCAAAACTTGTAAATCAAGAAGCAAAGCACTGTTAGTTTTCACTGAGTATTTGATTTCATTATAGTCTATTTCTGAATACCTTAATTTTTTCTCCTGAAAATGCACTGTAAGTACTAAGTAGTTTATATAATGTTAAGTGGTGCATATTCATACATCAGATTGATCACAACAGTGTTTTAAAACAGGGGAAATTGTGAAATTGTCTTGCTCTGAATAACAGTTTTACAATATAAAGCTGTTGTTTTTACTGAAAATATTGTCATACTATAGAAATTCACCACATTAAACTGCTATTAATAAGAAAAGTAATCTGTTAAATTCACCCAAAATGTACACAGAAGTAACCGTTGCCTCCTCACTTTAACCACCTACCTAACTGAATGAGTTAGTCTCATAAATTAACTATTTCTTTTTTAATATCTCTCCTCTCTCACTCTCCATGTATTTGTTTTGTACCTCCTGTTTTTTCCTTTCTTCCCTAGTCTCATATTAGCCATTATGTGTTTTTTCTGTACTCCATGGATGAAAGTCCATTTTCTATTTCTCTGTAGCGGAAACTCCCACCTGAAGTTTGATTGGAGTTCACCCTAACTAGTAAAACCCCCTTTGATCTTTCTCTACTTCACATTGCTTTCTTTGTGAGATTTTTTTGACCACCCTAATGTTTTCTAGTTGCTTATCATGTTCATAATAACTGTTTTGCTGTGGAGAACACATACTGCAGCTTTCAGAACTTTTCTCAGTAGCCAGAAAATTCATGGGTCACATTCTCAGTCTTCATCTGAGTTTTTCAGTGTATTTTGACTGAAAATTTCATTTGTATGTAAGTTGGAAGCATTTTTCTTAAATGGCAATTTTTCTCCATCTAAGCCATGTAAATGGGAAACTGAGGCACAGATTCATGACCTAACTCTGGGTGTTTTCTACTAATATTTTTAAGGCGGTTGTAGTGAGGTAGGTGTTGGTGTCTTCTCCTAAGTAGCAAGTGATAGCACAAGAGGAAATGGCCTCAAGTAACTCCAGGGATATTTTAGGTTGGGTATTAGGAAACATTTCTTCATTGAAAGGATTGTCAGGCACTGAAACAGGCTGCCCAGTGAAGTGGTTAAGTCACCATTCCTGAAGGTATTTAAAATACATGTAGATGATGTGCTCAGGGAGATGGTTTAGTGGTAGGCTTGGCAGTGTTATGTTAACAGTTGGACTCAGTGATCCCAAGGGTCTTTCCCAACCTAAATAATTCCATGATTCTACTAATGCTGAAATGAAATAAGGATCAGAAATTGTTAGAATAGGAATTCAGGTTTTGCTAGAACTGTGGTGGTCCTAATGGGCATATATCATTAATCTGCTGTTTTTGAACAACCATAGTAATTGTCTTTTCTGTCTCATAGGTTTCTAAATTTCCTTTCTTTCTATAAAGTACAGCTATATGTCTTCAGTGTAAGCTGTGTTTGGTAATAGGATAATGCCAAATTTGAGTTTTATCCAATATTTCAGTATAATGGGCTACAATGAAATTTATATTTTCAAAACTGTTTTGTAAGACACTCCATGAGATGAGTCAGTCTTGGTAGTGAATGAAACAGGCTTCTTGTTTGCAGAAAATGAATGCACATTGTCTAATCTTCACACCCTGACAGCAGCACAACTCCTAGGGAGCAGATATCTTTGATCTTGATCATTGACAAAGACAGAGGTGTGCGCAATTCAATGTTCAGCCTTTATACTTAAGCTATCTTCTTAGAGGTTCTGCGGTTTTATATTTCTCTGGGATTGTCTTTTGAAGATTAAACAGAACCCATTACTCTTAATAATGTTTACTGAATCAGAGAGAATTCAGAGTATCCCAATGAAAAGAAGTAGCTTGCTCACAATATGTAACTTACAGAAAATTTGATGAGGTGTTTCACATCTGAACTGACAGCACTTTCTGTTGACCAGAATTCCACTGGAATCCTATGTAGATGCACCTTTAGTAGGACTGGTGTCAGCAGATTTCTTCAATCAGACTAGCATCCTTTCTGCACCAATGAGCCCTCTGATGATATAATTCATAAACATGTTGGGGTGATGTTTGAGTAGAGCTTTGGAAGATAGATTTAATAGATTTTTTTTTATAGACTTTGTTTTGATAGGAAAGCTATATGTATTCTTACCCTAGTTTTCTCTGGACATTTCCACCACCAATGTTTTCTCAGGTCATTTACAAGGACCTCAGCGATCCTCAGTGCTAAAGGCGACAGTTTTATGACTGTTATGAGAATGATAGTCTTATTATTGTTTGTTTCTGTAGCAAATAGCTTATGCTGTGATCTCTGTCAGCGTCAGAGTCTGTTGCTGAAAGATCTCTTAAACTTTCCCCATATTTTTTCACTCTTCTGTGAAACATCAATGATTGCCATTGAATAGCTAGAGAAGTTCCCACAGTAAAGGCAAATATGTGAAACATATCTTTAACAGCACAAGAAACGTGCATGTGCACCTAAGAAGTATTCTCTTGTGATAACAGACCAAGACATGAGTTTGAATCTGTATCTGATTAAATCTTAGAACTTGAACCATGTATAATTAATGACATGTGGTACTTCATCCTCTGTGTTTAAAAGCAAGAAAGATGATATCTATATTTCTAAGGCTTTTTATTTCCTGCCTTTTATGGAGGCTGGCAGTCCAAAAAGGCAATTTAGAATAAACTTGAAAGGTAAAAAGTATTTTTAGTATGGGAATTTCTAAAATCCAAATGAGATTTTCT
>WUAM01000431.1:3645181-3702125 GCA_024336885.1 Actenoides hombroni
TTATGTCTTTTCATTTTTCCAGAACTGAAACATTCCAATAGAAAAGCTGTAGTGAAAAACTAATACCTGAAAAAAAAAAAAAAAAAGAATAAGGAAATGAGTATACAAAACTTAAGTTGTGTGTCCCCAGTATAACTCGGATGCACAAAAGGATGTTTTTTTAACACATACACACAAAAAAGGGAATTACGACTAAAAGATAGTCACACCTGCAGCACTGCGCTGAATCTTTCTATGCTTTATTCAGGTTTGTTCTAAAAAGTCACAGACTTTCTCTATTTCCTATGAGAAACTGTTTCATAGCCTATGGAAAGCTAATCAAATCTTTTCTGATATTCAGCAAAAATTTACCCTTACTAAAATTTGTCATCTTTTTCTCATACAGCCTTTCAACACCACAAATATTTTTTTTTCAACCCAAACAATCTTTAGAAATGGAAAACTAGCTATCATGTTATCACTTCATCCTCACTTGAGGTAATACATTTTTTCATCCAGCTTTTCTTAAATTGAGGTCACAGCTCTAAGTATTGCTTTTATTTCTTCAGCTTGCACAGCACTCACTTTTATTTGTCTATATTTTGGAGCACTGAAGTAATTAGAACAAAATCTAAGGCACAGGGAGCTGTCTTATCAAAGCTGCATAGAGATACACACTTGCCTCTTTTCCTGATGATCTGATGCCTCTGCAAAATCTTTTTCCCTTGATCAAAAAAGGATCAATGTGCAGTGTTGGGTTACATGAGCTATTTTTCCTCTTATGATGAAAGAGAAAGCGCTGACTCATCATCACCCCTAATTACCAGATATACATTGACTTCAGTGACAGGTGGATGGGTTGAAAAGTGGTGTTACTGTGGGTTAATGCGAGCTTTGCTTACAATGGCTACACAGTAGATTCCATGCATCAAGTTCTTAGAAAATTGACTGACAGTCCCAAGAGTTTAGTTTAAAATTTGGCATTTACCAGTGCAAATGCAAACTCCTTCAACTTATAGCCATGAAAAGCAGGGAGTTAAATTGAAGATCTCTTCTAGAAATCTTAAAAGAGAAGATGTCATTGTACTCTCTGCAGTGTGTTTAGGGGAATGTCCATGGTACTTGATTTCCCTGCAGAACTGGCTGAACATGTGGTGGCTACCTGACCAACCAAAAAATTGCACTGCTGGATATTTTGTTTGATATTCCCCACAACATCTATCCTAAAACAAAAGATGCTTCTTAGATGGGGACAGCTAAACACTGTCCTAATTAGTGAATGCTGATCTTTTCTCAGCCGTCCTGCTGTTCTGTCCTATTGACCCAGATGCAAATGTTAGCAGTCTTAAATTTTATTCTTGCTCTGACCAGGAGCTTGTGTGATGACCTGGAGCTTCACACAGGCATTGATTCTGGAATCTGAAACAGCTACAACAGCTGGGGCAGAAACCCCTGCCACAGCCATTGCCTACTTTCCATTGTTCCTGGGAAGTAGATATCTGCTCTGAGATGCAGACTGACAGTTGATTCTGATGAAAAGCTACATACATAATTTCTTTTGTTTTCTCCTTCTTTTCTCTTCTCCTTTTTTCTCCTTCTTTTCTCTTCTCTTTTTTCATTTTTAAAAATTTTACTTTATTATTTATTTATTATTTTTCATTCCTTTATTTGTTTTTCTCATTCAATCTTCTGGGTTCCTGAAACTGCGAAGTGAGAGTTCAGGTTCAATAAAGACAGAAGGAATTCATTCAGCCAACAGTGCTAGCCAAAGAACAGCTGGGTCTTTCTAAGGGACACCATAACTCTTGGTGTCATAATTGCTTGGATTAAACAATCTTACAATATTTTTTTGCCCATATTATAAATAGTCTTGGTATGGTCAGAGCTGAAATGCATTGGATATACAGCAAGTAACAATAACTTCACTGTGTGACTTAGTTTAAATAACAATTAAATGTCCTAAATAAGGGAGTCGGAAAAGTTATGTCTTCTATTCTAACAGGCAAATTTCATATTCCTAATCAGTACATATATAAGTGTAGGCTACTGTTTGTAAAGGTTTCTGCCTTTGTGGACAAGTGGGAGATTGAGGATTAGACAATCAGAGAGGAAAAGTTGAAAGAATACCATGCAAAAAAGGAGCTGTAGAAAGCATCTGCAAAAAGATCAGAAATAGCAAAAAAGAAAGGAAAGGGCAGATTGGGATATAGTGCTGTAAGCAAAAAAAAATGCTTGTTTTCTGTTGTTTTCCTCAAGCACTCAAGAGAATCAGAGATGTATATGTTCTTTATCAGTAAACAGAATTATATCAAGGATATGATTTTATTTTTTTTTTCTGTTGATGAAAAAAATCCACACAACTCTGACTTTTTCTTGGCTATTCAAGTACAAAAGCAGTAATGTTGCCTAAAACAGAAGAGTGTCTGGAGTCCACACTTTCCCTACAGAGTCTATAAATTGTTATGGTGGGAAATTAAGTATTTTCAAGCTTATCACTTTTTTTCTTAAATCTTGTAATTTTCTGAGTGATATCCAGAGAGATTATCGAAGAGACTTGGGTTATGTTAACATTTCCCCGTGCATTCCTATGAGAAGTGGCCATTCCAAGGCAGTTCAATAAACAGATAAATCAAGGAAAGGCATTCATAGGCAAATCAACAGTGGGATATTTAATATGTTACAACTTCCTCTCTTCACACTAGCAAGCTGTTAATAGCATTCGATTCTTCTGCTGCAAAATTATACATTAATTTTTAAAGGATAGCTCTAGACAAGTGAAAAATTGGCAACGTACCATTTAACGAATTTATTTTTAAATTGTTTTCCCAGTTGCGTGGCTGGCTGTTTCATATTTTGATAAATATATCATTCAAATTAGCAAGAGTCATATGAAACTAAGTTGGGTTTTGAACAGGAGAATTCAAATGACAAAAATTGGCTAGGTTGCTGCTTGTTTTTTGTTCAGCTCACCTTTACAAAGTGACCATATGTTATATCTTCATTTCTTGGCAACTGTAAGAGTTGCATGCAGATACAGTCCTTCTGTTGATACTCTCTTTTCATTGTAGTGCTTCTGTCTAGAGGCGTCATTTTGTGAACAGCTGTAATGTTGTTATTAAAAGCAATACATATATTTTAAAACAAAATAGTAGACATATGTGCCTACTGTCAATGCAAGCAAGTCTATCTAAATGTCATGTCGAGTGTTGCAATGGCTGGAAAACAAAGCTGCTTTCTCCCATTTGCATTTCTGAAATCAATTTTGTTCAGGCTTACAATCTGTCTGCTTAAGAAAACCTATTCTGGGAGATGCTCAGGTATGAACTTGGCACATGCGACTAGAGATACAGAACTTGATTCTTCAATGCCTTGAACCCTTTATAACCATTTACCCCCATGGAAAATAGGTAGAAAACACAACTGTTCACTTTCAGTAATATGGCACACTCATTTTTCATAAGTGATGACACAATTTACAACCAATTTAAGTAATGAAGAGTGTTCTATTTGATGTTTTAATTATAAGTGTTTTATAGTGTAGCCTATTTCAGGACTACTACCTTCACGTAACACCACCACCCCTGATATCATAACGGTGTGATTTCTAGTAGTCAGGGTCAACTTTGCTAAGTCTTTTGAAATTTATTTTAAAACTTGCAAAGTCTTACTGGTTTTCAGATCAGATTACAGGCTTTGATATTCTTTTTTATGACTCTCTAAAAGATCTTTGATTAGAAGAACATTGTTTTTCTAATTGTGTACTAAAATACCTGATTATAGTCTTCCACTGTTAGACCAATAACATCTATGAAATTATTGTAGATTTATATTACAATATGTTTATTTTATTATTTTCTATTTTGTCCTGCATATCAAATGAATGAAGTCAAATGTTGGTTACATGTGCAAATTCAAATTTCTGTCTGTTATAGCATAGTATGAACTTTTGGGTTGTAGATTCATAAATACCACATAGAAATAAAAATGTCATTTGGTTGGCTTTCAGATCACTGTGAATCTAGTATCTCCAAAAGCAAATGGGAATGGGAGTTGCACAAATGATTTCAGAGTAATTCTGTGGTTTTTGCTATCACCACACACAACTTGAGGATTGCCAACAGAGATTTCACTCCTAATAGAGGACGTGACAAAGCTGGTTTTCTACATCTCCACAGAAGAGTCTGGCATGTTCAAATGCACAGCTGGGACAGTTTGGCTTCTTTACAGGTAAATCTAAATAAAACCTTATGAATGAATGTTTCTAGACTAAGTGGTCTTCCTCTGAGACTCCTCAAGAAAGCACTGGCTTCTGTGTATAAGTATCCTTAATAGTGGTTCCCTGACTTAAAGAAAACAATGGATGAAGATATTAATAAGAGACTGGGGGAAAAAAATCCAAATATTTTTAGATACCATAAGTGTTGTGGTTTTGTCCTTTTAAAACTCTCAGACTTAAGTTCACTAGCATTTTTTTTTCCTTTTGTGTATATTAAGTTTATTAGATCCCCTCCCATGAATAAATCTGGTATATCAAACCACAATTTGCTTTGTCAGCTCCTATGAGTGAAATCCATCGCAGTTGCAGAGCTGTCTTGCTTTTGCCTTTGTAGCAACTTTCAGATCACAATAGCCATCATCAGTTTAAAGCAGGCAGATCCATTACATTTCCTCTGTTCCTACAACCCCACATTACGCTAATATTATCTATTTCCCAAGTGAAAAAAAGCCCTTCCAGCCCTATCAATTATTAATTCCTTGCTTGCAGCTAATGTTTGGTTTGAATTATTTAAATGCATCTTCATTTATCAATAAACATAAAATGTTAAACAAAGAATACTGATGAAGGGCATTATTTAAGCCATAATATTTTATGAGATTATTTCAAGCGCCTTTTTTGATTTATTAGCACAATATGTTTTATAATTATTTTTCCATTTCTAAAAACAAAACATAACAAGAAACACCATGTTTCTGAGTATCATCAAGAGATTTAGAGGCTTACTGAGTGCTTTCAGGAATGTTAGATTTTGGTCTGGTTTCTCAAAAAAAAAAAAAAAAAGATAATTCCCAATCCATTTGCTAAGAAAATTTAAGACATAGCTAAGATATAAGATGTCTGTGATTTATTATGAGAATAGCAGTTACTGAAGTTCACTTTAACCTCCATTTCTCTTTTTTTCAATTGCATCCATTGTATCAGAAATGGGCTGAAAACCATGCTTATTGTTAAAAGAATAGAAATTAAAACAATATAGGTGAAACATCAGTAAGTAGTTTGTTGTTTTTATTATCTTGATATGCTTATCATTGTTTTAAATGAATAAGGGAAATACTTAGGTAACTGAAATAAAACTAACATTATAATACTGATGATTTAATTCAGACTAATTCTGTCAATTTAAATAGCCCCCACTTAATATGAAACATTTTTTAAAATACTGGCTTGCTTTTTGTTTGGTTGGGGTTTTTTTCTGCTGGTTTGTAATAGAATATATTAAAATTATTTTAAATTAATATCACAGGCATATGGAAGTGATATGTCTTGAAGTTAAAGACTGCAGCCAAATTTTACCCCATGTCCACTATGCCCCTTTACCTTCACTTGTGTAATTTTCTCCCTTGCTACAAACCGATTCAGAAACTTTGAGAAAATAGCAGTTCAGTCATGATCTTCTGACAAAAACCTTTGTGATCATATACCAAAGACTTTTAACAAAAATACCTTCAAAAGACTTTCCCTTTTTTGTAATAGGGAATATTGTGATATTTCTTTGGTGATCCAGATTATACAATGAAATAGATTATGACTGTGGTCTTAACACACATGTTAACCTTTCCCGTTGATCACAACTCTCACCCATAGAAACAATTCCTTTCAACTAATTGCTCAGGACCATTGGATACCATCTCAGTAAAGGTGTCGATGATGATCTATGTCCTATTCTTTTATGCACTTACAAAAAGTGTGCTTTTTCTAAGGGTGCTCAGGCACCTAGCAAGAGAGACAAAAGATGAAACTCAGTTAAGTGTCCAGTTTTATGATAAGCAGATAAGGTATAGAAGTCCTGGATAGTTCTGCTGATTAAAAGTATGGCATGAAGAATTTCTCATGGTAATAGGCTATAGTATTGGATACAAATATTGGTGGTGGCTCCAAATTATATTCATGACTTTTAACCTTGTGGAACTGTTGTTTCCTCCTTGCCTTCCCACATTGAGCTAGAAATTTTCTGGATATTTGCGTATATAATTGGATTTCATAGAGTAGGAAAATATCCAGAGGTTGAAAAATGATCCTGAAGTACAGGATGGCAGAGAGAATTTCTAAAAGATTTTTAAAACTGCAATAATTTTCACTTCCAGTTACCCAAACAGACCAAACTGCATTGCTGCTGCATTGAATGAAGCAACAATTTGTCAGGATCGAAGTTTGAAAGTTCATACTACATATACTATATTTTATTAGTTTGCTGTGAAAATATTTCAGCTTAAAGTCTACAACTGGCTTTGCTGTAGACAACTAATATTAACATCCTACAGAAAAACTGTTTCAGCATTGATATTCTGTATACGAAAGGTGCCTACTAATGTGAACCAATAATCCAGAACTGCAGAACCAAAGATACAGTGTATGCTGTTAAAATGCAGGCTCCTTACTGGGATATTTAGAAACAAAATAGCTTACCTGTTTTGAACTTCCAGGTATAGTGGCAGAAATAACATAGTTTCTAACACTGAAATGCTTTGATAAAGGTTATGTCTGGAAGATTAAATTTATTAAACCACACATTAAAAGAAATAATTCTTTAATGAAACATAGAGCATTCACAGTATGACAGCAGTATTTATTGCTTGGAAAAGTACTAATTATAGCCAAAATAATAGATTTAGTATGTCTGATAATGTGCAGGTAATACTTAAGGGAAAATAACCTAGTAGAATATACTGGAAAATTGTATCTTTTTTTTTCTATTGGTAATTTGAATCATATACTTGGAGAAATATAGATTGAAAGGAACTACTGGAGCTTTCATCCAGTTTACTGTTCAAAGTGAGATTATCATCATCATTTTAGAGTATTACAACTTTCCTTAGAATGTTAGGCAAGATCAGGGATGCAGTGGATCTACACAGTGCTTTGAATAGAAAGGTGATTTGCTAGTTCTGTTTCATTATTTTCCATTTTCTCTATTTGATGCTTTCCATTAAGGTTTGGTCCTCAGAACTGATGACAACCTCAGCTGAGGGCTGCAAAACCTCATCAGACACAGTGCTGTGTCACGTGGGAAGGACTATGTAAGGAGAAGGTCCTTTTCTATTGTCCAATGCAGTTCCACATGCCTTGTCATCTGCATTCAAGAATTGGTTACATAGGACGTGTCTGCTTTGAATTATTACCCATAATATCAGACCATGGCGGAAGTCAGTTTTGAAGACTGTTATGGGAGGCATATCTGTGAAGTGATCCTCTCCCTCAGTGGGCAAGGGTGTTCAGAATGCTGAGTGCACACATGACTCCCAAATTCTTCCTAGACACCAGCAAGCATCATCACAGCTTTGATTCCATTCCCAGAACTACTAATCTCCCACATCAGTGTTTCCTGGAACAAGACCGCAATATTGAAAGGTTGGCTGTTGCTGTAAGCAGTAACTCATGGAAAATGCAAAGCAGAGTGTTAGCTTACCTGCAAGTGTGGGCATGGAAGTGGGATGTGGGCACCCTCCCATCTCCACCAGAAGGTAGCATGTTAGTAGATTCATGCCTATCCCTATTTAAAAAGCTTTTCAGTCTTATTTATCAATTTACATCACTCTTTAAAACCATGGTACATTAGTTAATTCCTATATTACAGTGATACTCCTATGGAAGTACATATTACAGCCACATTAATATCACATTAGCTCATCGTGATTAATGTTATTGCAATAAATGAATTAATAATGATTTGCCTCTTTACCAAGTTTTTTTTTTTTACCTTGACATGAAGAGGATCCATGGCATTGATTATCAAAATATAATGGATTGATTCATCATTTATGGGAAAAGAGGCTGCTCTTCCCATAAAGCATATTGTTTTATTGCTTCCTCCCCCTCCTCCTTTCTTTCCCCAGTAGATGTATTATCTTTGGCAGGAATTCAAACCATCTATAGATCATTCATAGCAGTCAATTCAGCTTCAAGTACAGTGACTTGAATTCCAGCTCTGAGAGAATGAATGGAACTCAGGTGAATGAGTTGTTACATACAAAATCTATCAGGAAAGGAGATGGTTATCCTGGATAGTGAAGGTTAGGCATTAATAGCTGCCCTCTGTACAGTGATATTAGATGCTTTGCAGCTATTTCACTGTGGGTAAAGGGGATCTACCAGCATATGTAGTGTCACCTATGCATGCAAAGCAGAATGACGTCCAATGCTGTTGCTTTTACCCAGCTTGAGGAGCAGGGTTTATCTCCCCTCTGGAATGGAAAGTTACTGAAATCGATCTCTTGGTTGGCTCAGTGCTCTTAGTACTAGAGGGTGGTCAGTATATGTACACTGCGTATATGGTTATATACTTAGATGTTCTCTTGTTAAGAAAGCACTTGGGTGTCGTTTTCATCACAATATTTTGTGATCATCTTAAAATTGGTAGTTTTGCCACTTTTATCTACTATTAATTTAACATTTAAAAATAGAAGAGATTATTCAATATTTTGGTTTTCTTCTCCCATCTTTATTTTTTCAAGGACTTTATGGCTAAATCAAAGTTGCAAGAGTATAAAGGAGTACAAATCAATGAAGAAGGACTAATTCAATATATAAAATAGTATACCTTTTCAGGTGGTGCCCTTGTGATGCAATTAGGGTCATTCACTTATCACCTTTTCTGAATTGGAAAAGTAACTGTTTTACTCTCAGAAATCGTGTCAACAGATGCAGTTTGGAGCCTCCAGATGTGGAAAAGCTAGAAATATAGGGAAAGGATTCATGGTGGCATCCAACAGCTCACTCCATAGTGAGCAAAAAGTAAGATATACAGCAGTGTGATTCACACTGCTGTATGTCCTACTTTTGAAAGTGTGTATGATAAAGGGGAAAATTTTAAATGCTAATGTCAGTTGTGACATTAGGATTTTATTGACAGTACACTTAAGATACACATTTAAATGATCAGGGTGTTTTAAATCTTTTGCTACTTGGACTTGAGCGGTTTAAATTTTACCTCTTCCTCAAACTGCTGTTGAAAATGTTATGTTTTAAAATCAGACAATACTTTCATTGGAAAAATATTCCAGTGAGAAAAATTTGCAAATATACAAGATTTGCATATGAAATGAAAGTTAAACAAAAATAATACAGCCTTCCAAAGTATTGACTTTGAATGATGTCATATTCTCTTGCTGTTTCTTAAGATTTTCTTTTCTGAAGTCCACCACATACTGATAAATATTCTTAATACTATCTACTGGTAGATGTTATATACCATGATGTTATACTTCACACATAAAATCTGATTTTCTCCACTTTTCTTATTCTTCCTGATTTATAAAGGGAGTCTTTTTAAATACTTTGCAGCTACACATAAAAAGAAATAGAGGCAGCCTCATAAATTCAAAAGGGGACTGACTGCCTGTGAGATTTCCGCATCTCCAAAGTTGCAAAATTAAAATAATATATGACTGGAGAAAGTTTCGTTTTCCATATTGTTTCAAAAAGTCAGAAAACCATATGTTTCACTGCCGTGCAAATGAACATTTCTCTGATGGAGAGGGTCATATAAAGGGCGCTTCCACCTTGAAATGAGACTTTAGGAATTCACTGAAAACCTATATATTAATAGTAAAACAAATCATGTGAATTTTCTTTGAAGGACCAGTCTGACCTTCAGGCTTTGAATCTAGAGATTGTTTCAAGTTACATTCTACATCATTCAAAATTAAAATAATCTAGCACCTATAAATGAAAATTCAACATGATATTTTGATTACTGTTTAAAAAGTAATTTTTTAGAAAAATCATGTATTATTTCACTCTGAAGGTGAATTCTTTTAATACTGCGTTCACACTGTTCCCAATTGTTTCTTTAAACCTCTGAGAACAGTTCATTCATTCAAGTTCTCAAAAAACAAGATCATGTAACAGTCTCAAATACATCCATGTAAGTCCAGGTTGATGCCTCTGAAGATACTTATTGTTGTGAATGCACCACAGGGACTTGTTTTCCCTTAATTACTCATCCTCTCCTAACCTCATCTTGTCCACAATTATTATAAATAATACTAGTCTCTAGGTCCACTTAATAGTTAATAGGCAGACTCTTAGGACAAATACACAAGTGGATCAAACACATATATAGAGGTACGAAGAAGAAACTTCACAGCTCACTTCTTCCCCAGGTCTTACACTGTTCAAATGATTGAAATCTAGTTGCCTCTAATTAAATTTTTTGTTGTTTTTCATGGTCTTGTGTTAAAAAGGTAGAAATGTACTACTCTTTTTGAGTGAGATTTATCAGCCCTATTTCTGGTGAAAAGGCTTAGACTAACGCTACAGAAGTCTCAAGGTACAGTCTAGAGTAGTGATCCTCATTCGTCCCTGGCCTGTAAGCAACACTGCTTGCAAAAAAAAAAAAAAATGATGTGAAAACTGTGTAGCTTTTACTTGTCAAACTGGAACAGAGTGGCTGTGACTTCCTGGAACTGTTAGCAACATCAGAAGATAGTGGCTGTTTTGCGTTGGTTTTGTTTGGGTTTTTTTTCTGTATGTATACTTTGGATTTGGAACACTATTTTAATAAGATACTTATCTATTAACTATGCCTTTTAAGAGCCAAACATTCTTTCTCCTTGCCTAGAATCTCATCCCATTTCAAAGTCAGTTAAATTTATTAAAACATATTAGATTTTCCCCATATTTGGTAATGTCTTAGTTACTGCTTTATTCTATAAACGTCTAAAATTGGATTGTTTATTCTCCCTGGCTGAAATAAATCAAGGAGAACCATCTCTTCTGCATTTCTTCTGTCTTACAGCAATCCCAGGCAGCAACTAGGCATTACATTTAGGATTACAGTCAACACCAGTGGATATTCATGTTTTCTATCAGTCATAAAGCAAGCCTGAACTACCTTTATCAGTGAAAGAGGCTGCCACTTCTGTATGAACTGTAGAACCTACTCCACAAATATCTTGGAGCAAATTCTGACATCTGTCTAGGGGAATATAGGGGCAATAAATGACTAAACAATTTGAGGAAGAACTCATAGTTAAGAAAGAATACATTGCTGAGGTATCCTTGAAGTAAGATATCTGGAGGGCAACACTAGGACAGAACATAATGTGAAGCTACAAGGGTAGTGATCTACAAAACGGCACATCAGGAATCTAAAAAGGCCAGTATCTACTGCAGCATATAACTTGAAGGACTTTTTTGTACCTCACCATATTGCTCTGTTGACATCCCATAACCTGATTCCTCATGAAATGTAATGTAAGCCTATATGTGAATTGTCTGTTTCTTTATGGGAGTACTCAAATTAAGCCTCCTCTGCAAAAGAAAATAAAAATATACGAGCCATCGACTGGGACATAACCTTCCTAGGACATAATCTTTCCTGACAGAAGAGTTTTTGAAATGTTATGGTGTCTCAAAACTAGACAAAAACACAAATGCCAAAGGCAAATTGCAGTATTCTTATGTTACTTTGTCTTGATTTCTCTAAGACATCATTCAATCTAAATACTTTTTTTACATTATTCTTTTTAGACTTGCTCTTTTATTTTACACACCAGTTCACTTCCTTGAATATAATAGGTATTTTATATTATATATAAAACATAGTTTTCTATTTTATGATTGAGGGATTTCTTAATTTTTTCAGGATGAGAATTTAAAAAAAAATCCTTTATCTTCAATTTTATTTATTATACAAACCTGGCAATCTTTTTTGGGAAATTCCAACAAACCTGGATTTTTGAATTATATTCCTCCACATATGGTATTAATTTATCTGTGTCTTGCCTTCATGCAACACAGCAACAGATGTTGAACATTTCTACTTTTTAATAGGCCTCTGATCTTATGGAGATCCTTTTCAGGAATAAGCAGAAATATGTTTCTAAGCTACAGATCATTTATAAGATTGTCTCTGATGTAGTTTGTTTTGCTAACAAAAATGAATTTCATCTCTTTTTCAGTTATTTTGATTTCATATTGAGCTTTACAGTGAATTTGCAGTGGAAAAAAAAATGTAATTTTTCAAAATTGTCCTTTTTGTAGATCAGATTAAACTAGACATGGGAATAGAGTGCTGACCTATATTCATGAGTTTAATTGCTGCAGTGTACTTTAACTTCTTACAGATGTACTATTGAAATGGTTAACCTTTACTGGCTATCTTCACTAATATGACCTTATCTCTTCAGATTTTGATTTTTAAGGTGGATGCTTAAAAAAATTGTTGAAAGGTTAGATTTTCTTATGCATTTTGGGCAATTTTGGGGGACGTATTCGCCAGGTCTCATCAATGTATGTGGATTGATTTGTGTGGTGTCACCAAGCCAGAAGAGCTGTAAATCTATCTGAATCAGCCAGATGAGATTTGCATACAGCTGGTTTATATTGGATGGAGCAGTACAAAGCATCTGGAATTTATTGGTGAATCTGATCTACTATTTATTAGTAATTTATGTAGTGCAAGACACATGTTATGTGGGTGTGTATCAGCAGAGAGATACATAGGCACAAACTTGCACACAGGTGCTATACAGACCATTTGTAATGTGGACAGAGAAAAAAGGGATGAATTGTGTACTTCTCAACTAGCTTGAATGAATAACATCAGGAAAGAGTGTCTAACAACATAATTGCCACATTTTTCTCAAGCGCAATCTACAAGACTTGAGAAGAAGTATAGGGAATGATCATTCTGCACCCAGATAAACAGATTTTGTGCATCATACAAACATTTTACAAACATATAGAGTTTAATATCTAAAGTAGGTTTTGGTCTGGATTTTTTTTCCACATACATGTGTGCAAAGTGTTTATAAAAATCCATCTCTAGATGATTCTGTTCACTGAAGGCATAAAACTTTGAACTATTTTACAGGATAAGGAAAATAATTTTTCATAGCATTATTAACTATTATTACACCATGCTGTTTTACTAACAGAGCTTAAAATATAAGATATTAATTGGAGACCTTGAAGCAGATTCCCCAGTTCTTCCTAGTTCTTCCTATGGTCTTTTATAACCATGAATGGGACTCAAGAATGGTCATAAAAGGTTCTAACTCAGCCAAAAAAAACCCCAAACCCAAACAACAACATAAAAAAACCCCAACAAAACCCATCTCTGAAAAAAACCCCAACAAACAAACAAACTACAAGTTTTAAAGAAATAACTCCAGAAAGTGCTACAAAAACATTTGTGGTAATCTATTCGTCTGGTTTAAATTTGAGAGGTAAAAGTTAAAGATATCACAATGCTGAAGTACAACATTTCAAAACTCATCAATTCAAGAGTTTGAGCATGCAGTGATAGTGATCTTCTCTTTCAATTTCAATTTTTTTTCTACATTGAGACCTACATTGCTAATAATTATTAATTATTATGTTGTTATTTTTTAGCAACAAATATAGAAAAAAGAACCAATTAAAAATGTAAAACTCACAGTCTAAAGGTTTCAGACCTTATAATTTAATAATACCAAATAATTTCCCACAGAAAATTTACACTTATGTTACTGAGTATATAAAAAGCTTCTAAAACAGATCAGCTTTTCAAGTCTACATTGTCGATTTTTTCTGAACTCTTAGAATAATTCAAATTATATTTGGTAATCTATTTCCAATATTGTCAAGGATTACATGGGTTACATATTAGGGACAGTTTTTATCAACCATGATGAAGTTGTTCAAATAAGGTTGAAGGAGATGTGCTGGATATTACTAACATTTACCTGTTGTTTTCACCTTAAGAGTGCTTGCAGCCATGCTACTTGAAGAGTCTGTAGGTAAGCAAATGCATCAGCCCTAAACCACAACTAAATCTGATGCTTAGTATTCAATTTTTAGGGTTATCAAGACTCAAGAAATAATATTTAGAGAATCATAGAATTGTCAGGGTTGGAAGGGACCTTAAAGATCATCTAGTTCCAACCCCCCTGCCTTGGGCAGGGACGCCTCCCACTAGATCAGGTTGCGTAGAGCCCCATCCAGCCTGGTCTTAAAAGCTTCCAAGGATGGGGCTTCCACCACCTCGCTGGGCAACCTGTTCCAGTGTCTCACCACTCTCATGGTGAAGGAATTCTTCCTAATGTCTAACCTGAATCGACCTGTTTCTAGTTTTAATCCATTCCCTCTAGTCCTAGAGCCTATACTATGTCCTTTAAGCTACACAAGATCTGGACACTGGTATTAGTTAGTATTTATTTTCTCTTCAGTATTTATTTTTTCTTCACACTGAATCGTTTTCAAAAAGTTAAATGGAAAAAGTGGAAAAAGGTCATGCCCGGGAAGAATAAAGTTTATGCTGTTTACAAAGTTTTTTGATAAGACTATCATATGATCAGAGTTTCCAGAGTATGAATTTGGAGATGTCATGTTTTCTATTTTCTATTTTAGTCCATAAATGTTTGAAGGTTGCTCACTAAAGATAGGTGATGAGTTTGAAGTTCAAACTTGATACTTTTTCTCCTTCTGACATCAGACATGACAGTCACCTCTTTCTGAGGGCTTTGCAAATGAACTACAATGCTACATGGCTTGTTTGCTCTTAGATGCACATGTCAGATACAGATGTACAGATTTTTTTTTAATGTGTTATGAATTAGGTATAACGTGTTATGAACAAAGGTATAAAGGGACTCAGTTTGCACACAGTGGAGAGAATGTTCATAGCATTGTTGATCTTTTTTATAGCTGCCATTTTTCCTATTAGTCCAGAATTGGAATGTTCTCTGTGTTCTGAAGGTCTGCTCTATTAATTTACAGTATAAACTGGTAATATTGCCTCTCCATAAAACAAAGCAAACAAAATCCCAAACAAACAAAGATGTCCTCAAACCAATTTTCCAGTCTAATGTAAATCTGATGTTACAAAGGGAGACTTCTTGCCTGTGGGCATTTTGAATGGCTCCTGAGCATTACATTGCTGTTTTACCAGGAACTGTTAAAAACCTATGTCAGAAGAGAAGTCAGATTGTTGAAACAATGAATATATGCAAAATATATTTTTTTAACCTGGAACTTTTTTACAAAATCTCAGTGACATGTTAGCTAACTCGCAATTAATGTGGCAGTTGATGAAATATCTATGCAAAATGTCATAGATCATAGAATGGTAGAGGTTGGAGGAGTTAAGACAACAGTATCTTATAAACATGCATCTCATGCATGACCTGTTCAGTTGCTCTCTGTTCACCTAGTGTAAGACACAGGTGCAGCCACATCAGCTGTTTCTCTTTGTGTGCAAATTAGTTGAACCTTTTTTTGGCTTAGTGGGGAATATAAAATTGGAAAAAATTTATCACCTATCTCAAATCCAAAATCTAGTATTTGTTAGTTCCTGTTTTGATTTAAAGCATCTCACCTTTAATAAAGAGAAAATTCATTCATTTGATCTGAAAATGAAAAGTTGATTAGTGTTTTTTGCAGAGGTTCCCTTTTGGTGTACATTTCAAGTCTCCAAGTCTCCAAATAGATCTGGTTCCTATCATACTAAAGGCATAACATGTCAACCTGAGAGCTGTGCCAAAAGGTAAATACTGAGCTTGAACTGGTGAGCGTAAAAAAAAAAAAAAAAAAAAAAAAAAAAACCCACAAAAAAGAAACATAAGAATAGTGAAAATTAGTTCACAGTATTAGGTAGGATCACATTGGGCTTAGCCAGACAGACATGCTTGTCCTTCTATTGCTGTGAAGCAAATATACTGCCCAGAGGCCGTTTGCTTTAGGGAGGAGGAAATGAATTCTTGTAACCTAAGATTTAACTGGTTATCTTATTCAGATGTTTAGAGTGAGCCACTGTACATTGCTGAAATAGCCTTGGTTGCTATAAAGTGTTTAGTTGTAAGACTTGAAAAAGCTTTTTTCCCCACTGAAATACTTATTTTTCCTATATGATTTGAGCACGGAGTTAGGAAAGACAGGCAGATCAAAAGCTATTCAGTGATAGCTACAATCAGAGGCAAATCTCATATATAATTGTATCAAGTAATATCCATTACATGAATTGGAGTCTTGCAATATTGCTTCTTTTATTTATGGTGCAAGTATTTTTTTTTTCCTCCAGGATTGGTTTATTGTTGTTTTTTTTCACAAAGGTAAACAAAGAGGTAATCTATGGTAAAAAATAATCTGACAATTCTTCAGCTGGTGTTAAAAAAAAAAAGGTAATATTTCAAAATTCAGGACTTTAAATTCATTTTCAAATATTTTTTCACAGATTTTTGTGAATCAGGTTATTCTATTTGGAAAATGTCATTCAAAAGGTAAAGTGAGTACCACAGTTTCTCTTATGCTTGGTAGCAATGATGATCAGTTAAAGAAAAGATACCTTCAGAAAATAGTCTGAAAAGCAGTCTGGATGACAACTAAGACTGATCTTTCAGGATTGACTATGATCTCTTCTATTTAAGCATTATGAAAAGAATCCTTTTTTCTCTCACTGGACAATAAATCCAAATCTAAAAGGACAGAGTAAACCTTACTGCTGCTTCCAGATGCATAGAGAATCTTCCATTGAGTAGCAGCATTCAGAATACAAAAACTGCACTCTCGAACTACAGGAAGACTAAGACTGTGTTTTAACAAAAGTCTGACAGAACTGCAGGGAATCATCTTACCCAGGTGACAGAGAGCCAGGTTGGTAAGAGCACATGGTCTAACTCCCAGGCATCCCAACACGAAAGAGCCTTAACAATGAACTAAACAATAATACCAGGGTGATGATTATAACAGTCTACTTTACTTGCTGCAAAAGGCAATAAAAGAGAATCCACACTTGAAAAGTTTACATGTTGGTGTGTAAAATCCTACTTGCCTTTATTAATATTTGCTTAAGGATAATTTCTTAGCAGATATCATAATTTTATATATTCTTCATGCTGTGCTTTCATAAGGGTTTCATTTAGAGGTTGGAAACCTCATCAGTGGAAGGGTGGCTGCTTTGATTGTTTTTGGTAGAATGCTTTCATTAGGTCACCCAAAAAAGTGTGGTTTAATAACCTATGTCATTACTGAACAAGGGCGATTTAAATTCTACTATGAAGAGGCTTCTGTAGCATCAAACATCTGTTCTAAAACTTACTGTGGCAATAGAATCACTGGATTGCATGTACAAATTTGATTAGCTGGAACTTCCAGGAATGATTTCCGGCTGATTAACCCAGGGACCTTATCTTCAAGTGTTGGTGTTGTATAGATTGACCAAAATTCTAGCTAATGTCAGATATTAAAGCCTATAATAGCAAGTTAAGTGGAAGATGAAGGAACCTAATGACAAACAGAAGACAGTATTTCTGGTATTGCCATAATAACTGATAATTTAATCCATGTTATGATGTCAGAATCAAAGAAGTCTGAATTTCTGCAGCTTCCTCTCCACAAACTTCTATCCAGTGGCACTTCTATGCTTCATTTTGTTAGCTTTCTGAGGCTTTTATTCTGTTTCTTAAAATGAAAACGTGACCTTAGTACTAATCAGTGTTAATGGCATGGTGTGTTGTTGGTTTTTTAATTGCCAAGGAAACATAAATAGCAAAATATGTGGCATTTTAATGTGTCCTTTTTCAATCCAGAACAATAAGGCCCTAATGTGCCATACAAATTTGAAGTGAGATCACTCACTAATGGGGTACATATGGTGATCCTAAAAGAAAAGGTTACTATGGAGAATAATCAAAAAGGCCTTTTAAAAATTATTTTTGCTGTTTAGGTATTAGTTTTAGATGTAAAGTGGGATTTACTTTTCCTTACCAGATGTATTGACATGTTAGATTCTGCAAATCTGTGGTTCAGAAGGCTATTGTTAAAATATGTCTTGACTTCAAAGTGGAAGCCTCAGCTTCAATAAGACTGTCCCATGCATCTCGGCATCTTTTTCTTCCATATGAATGATCTGTGGAAGAAAAGGAAGGTAATTCTGTAGTGTTTTGAGAGTAAATGATAGTTAAGTGACTAAATTTTTAGTACCCTTTTTATCCTGCCTAACTTTTGAAGCACCTAACTTCAGTTCAGGCCAGTTAAGCACTGAATCACCTTCTGCAACAACCCAGTTCTCTGCTGTCTGTAACAGATATCTATGTTTTTAACATAAATTATTACATCAACATTTAAAAGGGGTGAATCTAGACTTCACTGCCTTAATTGTTTCATCTGCTATTGACAACCTCAGATACAGAGCTGTCTGATGATTAATTAATGCATAGGATGTATGGGAATCTCCATTAAAAAGTGCTAAAAATTATTATTCATAATTATGGTTACTGAGGCAAGTACTGATACCACACTGTGCTACAATAAAACAGTGTTTTATTCTGCACAAAACCCAATGATCTTCTTACTGCTAAAAATTATCTGGAATTGTAAGGATTCAGACAAAGAAAATTATATTTTCAACCCAGCCTGGGATAAACCCTCAGAGCCCAGAACTTCTGCAACATGCCAAGTGTGCTTTGATAGGAAACCCTGGGTCGTGAAAAAATGCCAGCTTGCAGAGCTGAAAATATTTTGTTGCCTGGCTGTTCATGAATGAACTGGTTGAGAGGATTATGGAGGCGAGCTAAAATGTGGCATATAGGAAGCTGAACAGGTCTACACTGACATGGCATGGTATTGCACTGGAGAACGATTGAACAGGAAACAAGTGGACAGCTACATCTCTTTTGAACTGTTGAGGCAATGACAAAGAAAATCATTAGTTCTTTTCCCAAGTAGGAGGCCATATCCTTCATATTATTTGAGGGATGGTAGTGGAGGAAGTTCTTTCCTACATTCAATGAAATGTGATGGACATCCAGTACATTGAGACCAAGATAGAATGGTCCTTGATTTTCAGTCAGATATAAGGTAGCTTTTCTTACAAAGACACATATAAACTCAAAGTCAGTTCAACTGTTCTCTGCCTTAAATCTATTCTAAAGAGACTAGAGAACATTTCATTTCTTTTAACAATAAAAAAATGGAAGCATGAATAATGAGAACTCATCCACATTTGATTTTCAAAGTATCAAAGAAATAAGCCATAGAAATGTCTGCATGCCCACAAGCAGTTGCATAAGGATCTATATCTACTAGTAGAACCGTTATTCACAAAACTGTTCTGAATTCTTCCCCCAAACATGCACATTTTTACAGCTGAAACCAATCAGACACAATCTGGTTTTATTATGGGGGCAAAGTTAGACTATCAGAACCAAATTCCCTTCTTGGTTACCGATGTCAATAGAGATCTCATGGACGAATTTGTAATGTGAGGTATAAATTACACTATTTTTTCTAGCTTTCTTTTTGGTCTGAATCCATGAGCTATTTATATGAGTTATGAAAAACAAAGATGTCTACCATCATGGAACTGTCCCTGTGGAATAACTGTGTTTTAATTAAATTTACTCAACTTTTATGGTACTGTGAGTAGACTCCAATACCACCTAAAGAAACCTCAGGGCAATCAAATGTATTTCATAAGTAATTAATCTCTAATCATAGAATCATAGAATGGTTTGGGCTGGAAGGGACCTCTAAAGGTCATCTAGTCCAACCCCACTGCAGTGAGCAGGGACATCCTCAACTAGACCAGGTTACTCAGCCTCGTCAAGCCTCACCTTGAATATGTTCAATTTTGAATGTTCAGTTTTGGTAGGTAAATAACAATGTTTCATAAAATAAAACAGAGCTTCATAGAAGGGAACAGAGAACAGAACAGAACAAAGCCATTTGTTGGAATTGGTTTTCAAGCAATTTCCTGAGTGTGACCTTTATAAAAATGGGCAGCAAAATCTCACATTAGGTAAAAACAACTGAGGTTTCCAGTCCTTCAGTTTTTCATTTTTTCTCCTCTTTCAAGTGTTTTTGGTTTGTTATTGGCATTAAAATTTACTCTGTCTTCATAACAAGTGCAATGTTTAATTTATTATCCTCTGGATTTAGTTCTTTTCTGGAATTGTCATCATATTCAGGAGCTGAAGAGAACACCACTCGTACTTAATATGCAATCATAAACTGACTATCTAAAGTAAATATTACTGACATATTATTATGCATTCTATTCTTTACAGATGCTAGCTGGCCAAGAATTTTTACAGCTGCATTATCCGTCTGGAAAAAAAGAAGAGAACTTATATTTCATCTTTGATTAGTATTTTACTCTTTGAGCCCTGCTGCACCATGCCCTCTATCTAGGTAAGAGTGATGAGTGACTTGAAGGTGTCTTTTGCTTCATTTACATGGCATGCAAAATCCCATGATGTGTATTCAAGAAAGATACAGAAAGCCCATTCTTTCTAACCAATGAAACACAGGTAGCACATATTGCACCATACACACTGCACATCCCCTCACAAAATACTGTCATGATTGCCTTAATTGCTAAGTAAAAAATTTAAAAATGTTCAAAAAATTTACATCAAATATCACAATATTGAAAGATTGATCCAAGAAGAAGCAACCTTTTAAATCAACAACTTAAAAAAGGCTCTATGCTTGTTGTTTTGTGCAAGGTCTAGTTTATAAAACATCCTGACATGAGCATATCATAGTGAAAAGGTCTAGAAAGTGGTTGTATTTTGCATGGTTTCCAGTAAGTGTCTTTGAACAAGAATATATTATAAGATACCCTTTTGATACACTTGTAACATAAAGTATGCTTAAAAACCTCAATGGCAAGTGAACAGCAAGGGCGTAAGACTGATTTGGTCATGTGTGCATTCATGTGTTTGGGTTTTTTATATAGATCTATGTAAATACAAAAAGAAGTTGTAAATACTGATCATAAGGCTGGTGTTCAAAATCCCTCAACACTGCTTCTTTGAAATAAGAAGCCATTTTCACATATTAATACTTCTTAGCACAAGTAGCTAAATGGCTTTCAAAACTTTCCCATTTATAAATGCCAATGTCCTAAACATCCAGAAAAACAGGAAATATTTATGACTTTTCTTTTTTTTTTTTTTTAAACTTTTCTTTCTTTTTCTTTTTTTTTTTTTTTACTTTGACAAATTAGGAGCTTAGACTTTTCTATCGGTCCTAAGATGCACAGAACTTTACTAGATACATAAAGAATAAGAAAAATGAATCATTATTAAAGCTTTATCTATATTCACAATGAAGAATTTCTTCTGCTTTCATTAACCTGAAGAAAGTAATATTCTAGAACAAGGCCCAGAATAACTGAGAGGTAATGAGAATAAAAAAATCCTGTCATAGTTGAAAAGAATATAAATTCCCTGATAAACAAGACTGAGACTCAGAGGCTGCTGGAAGCAGATAGCTCCTCAGTGGGAGACTTGCCAAAAATTTGAGAGAGTTCAAGTGAGGTAAGCCTAGAAGGATTGTTAGATGCTAATATATAATATTTAGAAATCATATGGGTAAAACAAGGCAGTAAAAGATTAGTACTCCCTAACACAAGCAGGCCAGAGTAATCTGAGTTTTGAAAGTTCCTCAAATGTCATTATGATGGTTAAGTGGATGTTTCACTTGCTCTTTAAGTTGATTTTTATTACTGTGCTAACCAATTGTTTATCATGGGAAACTTTTAAACCTCATAATGTAACAGTCTGAAAGCAACACTTATAAGTCAGATGAGAAAGAACTGGATACACAGGCTAACCATGACAGGGAAATCTGGGAACACTTCCTAGTTCCAGAGACCAGATGAATGCTCTCACTGAATTTAAATCAAGGAGAAACGTAAGTGTGCACTGCATCCTGCTTTACACTGAAAAGAGACAGAGTTACCTACCAGAGGGAAGGTAAATCAGGAAGAGCTGTAAGCAACCAAGGATGGATAAGAACAAGTTATGCAGATTTTGTGCAGAGGCTGTATAAGTGTTAGCTATACATTACTGTGAAACAGGATGCATGTAAATCACAGTAGTGTGCACATATAATTTCTTTTAGACTATAAATAAGAAGATATATTTTCTGACTGTGACATTCCTGCTTTCAGTAATTAGTATGATGTTCCATTACTTCAGTGGCTTTAATGTGACTCCATGCAGATTCCATAAAGATAATACAGTCTTCCACTAGATAGGAAGTATAAAAACTTCAGCAAGTTAGGCAATGGTTGAATATACTTTGCTTAAATAACGTCTTATTAAATAGTAGCACAACCTCTTAAACATATAAGCAGCATTCCTAAACAATTCCTGAACAATTTTTCACATTATGTTATACAGAATGATATTTCTCAATGAAGAGAAAGGTTGAGTTTCCAAGATGCAGTAAATGGTACAACTCAATGATGCAGAATTCTGCAAAGGTGGTCAGGCATCTATGTAACATACGAATCTCAGTGATCACATTTTCTATTCCTTAGGTTGATACTGTAAGTCATAAAAGAACAGAATAAAAAGGGAAGATATAATAAAATTGAATATTTTCTTTCTGTATAAGCCAGGAAGATAGGATTTTTTGGTTTGTCATGATAATACAGTCCAGGGATTAGAAGAAGAACTGAAAGCAGAAAGCTGGTTATGTGTCCTGAAACATTATTAAACAGAAAAGATCTTTCTATATTATTATGTAGAAAAGACTGAATATATGATAGAAGCAAAAGAATTTAAGTGCCAAACAAATGTATTTTTGAGAACTTGGATCATTACTAATAAAAAAAAAAAAAAAAAAGAGGGAAAAAATTGCCATTGATTGGTGCTCTATGAGTAGAACAAGGAAATGTGAACACAGTGTCTTTGACAATGGCTGAGATTAACACTGACTTTGGATTTTTTTCTGTTGGCCTTGAGCCATTGCATAATATACAGATATAAAACTTAATGGAGAACTGGATGCTGGATGTCTCTAAACTGTGTGTATATAATATGCTTTATGGTAATTCCAGGACACAATCCCTGTGTTATATGCTGAAAACTAAGCCTGCACCACCTGATTTCCATGCATAACTTTTTAAACAATGATCATATTTTTAGTGCCATGGTCTGTATGAAAGTTGTATCTGCCTGTTTACAGACACCTGAGAAAACACCAATCCGTTCAGGGCCCCTTTTCTTCCAATGTGATTTTTTTTCCTAAATACAAGCTTGGATTTTAATGCAATTGAAAATGCCAATGCATTTTATTGAGTTATATTTCCCCTCATAATTAAATGTCAGTTAAGGTTTAAATACTTGTGCAAATATTCCTCTTATTTGCACAGATTTACTTTTCTTAGATTGGTGTGGCCCACACCTGAATTTAGATGGAGCCCACGGGCAGAGCTGTGGGTGGAGGCTCTGGGTGAGGCTTGTCAGGATCTTTAATGTTTATTAGCACACTCAGGGCCCTGTCAGTCACTTTCTTTTTCACAACCATTATACCTCAAGCTGTATAAAGATAGACTAAAAAAAAAATCACTTACAAGTGTGTTTAATTTCTAAAAAAGTAAGCTGTTATAGAAAAATGTTATGCTTGCTTACTGTGCAGCAGACATATGGAAGAAATCTGATGGGCAGTGGATGACCATCTGATTTCCTTCTTATACAGGAATATTGTTTTGGTTAACTGAGTTTCATCTGCAGTAGAGCAGGATGGAGACAAAATCTGATTGGTGATGTTTGACTCGTAGGGAAGCATTATGCTGATTTTTGTCTGTCCTTTCCCTAGAAATGAATAAGTGGTCACGAGGAACCAGGTGCTCCTTATTTTGCTGGGTTTTTTCAAAGCAATAAAATAATTCAGTAATTCTTTTTTTTTTTTTCTTTTCCTCAGAAAGTAAATGTATTGATGAATCACTTCAAACAATGCTAATCAACAGTGAGAAGTCTGCAAGAAAGGATATTGACAGGCAAGGTACTATTACTAATTTATTTGTCTTTTTATGGTTCAGTTAGAGGAATATCTTAGGGAGTACAGCACATGTCAGTGTTGTCAGATATTACACGGTAGCTGTCAGAGTTTTGACTGATGTACAAGCACTACCTGCTCATATTTGCCCTTCCTTTCTGTTGAGTGCACACAGGTAAGACAGCTTGTTGGTAATTTTTATTTAATGTTTTCAGTGTCTGTAGCTGCTTTTTTTATTGAAAGTTCTGACAATGAGATATTCCACCCACCAAGATTTCCACTGCAAGGGTTTAATCACTTAAACAAGGTTTTCCTCTGGGATTAGAACACAACTCACATTCTCTTTCTGATCTGTAGTGATCTCAGTGATAACTATTTAGGTTCTAATTAATTAAACTCCTCTGAAAAAATGTTTAAGAAATGAAATTACAGAAATGAAGGGTATGAATGGCTTTGCACTGCTCAAGTGAAGGTGTTTTTTTTCAATAGTTTGTTGGCTTGTGCTGGGGTGTTTTTTTCTGAAATAAGCATATATTAAATCTCATATTACCCCATTTTGAGACTTCCATATCAAACTGGTAATATTTTAGAAAATAACTGCAACTATGTGTCCAGGGAGCTGGGACTATCACACAGACTGTAGTCCTCTCTCAGCCACATAATTTCCTAAATAAAATTACTAAATAAAAAAGGAGACATTACTTTTTTAGTGTGCAAAATCAGATGAAGTTTTTAAATATAAATAATGAAATGGAAAGATTTACTTTTCTTAGAGTAATATAGCAAGATCAGTAATATTTTTGAAGGAAAGGGGTAAAAAATATTCTTTTAAACACCCAACTAGCTTTATGACTGACCAGTTCAAGTTCTGGTGTAGTTCCAGGGAAGGAAAGGAAATTGCTCCTAGATGCTGAAGTGAAATATTTCAGTGTTTAGAAAGCCATTCTAGACAACAAATACTACAGAAAAACTTCATCATACTAGCTGTTTTGAGGCTATTTCTCTAGTGTTATCAGCCCAGTGAATTCTAGGCCTTAAGGGAAATGTCCATATGTTGAAAAATGTTTTTAAATATTTTTCTCTAACTATGGAGTTTAATTTGGAGCAGAAATTCCCTTTTGTTTGGTTTCTCCTCTACTTTATTGATCTTTTCATTCTGTGTTTTCATCTGAGCACCTGATTCCATTCTTAGGTTAGCAAAAGCTGGTGGAACAGAGAGCAGATGGGCAGCAATGCCATGCAAGTTTCATTTTGATCACTCATTTACTTATCAAAAAGTTATAAATGGCAGTGTTGTGTAGAATAAATTTCATTTATTTTCCACCAAGTAATGTGAAAATCAGTGTCTAATATAACTTTTAGAAGCCTCTGCTCTAGTGGTTTTGGGTTGTTTTACTGCAGTTCTGGTTTTGTTATTCTGAGACCATATTTGTCTCACTGGGAGTCACTTTTCACTCAAAGGAATGTGGTTCTGCTGCATCTCTTCAAGGAATTATAGCAGACCTGTGGTTTCTATAACCTCCGATGTTTTCAGGATATCCGCTGTGAAAGTCATGCATTCATAAGAATTGAAGGTCTCTGGCATTCCCTGGAGGTAAGCAAGTCTGCATTTTGAAGCATGAGGAGGAATGGTGATGAAAAATGGGGGCATTTGTGTACCACACATATGCAACTCTATTGAAAAATTTACCCAGTCTCTGGGTTGATTCTACTAGCAATGTAGAATGAAAATGTGAGTGGAAGTGTTCATAACAAATATTAATAAAGGAATAAATCAAGGTCCTGTACATTTAGGATACTGGCAGAATTGGGAGTCACACAAGTAGAAAATCCCAACTTTTATTCAGAGTTATAGATCTAGCTGTGCAGAATGGAATTTCTTAATGTTAGCTGCATAACTTTAGTTTAGTCTTAATTTATTAGTATTTACTTAGCAGTCTGAGTTTTCTTCCTTCGGGTATAAAAAGCAAAGTATTTGTATTACAATGTCCAGGGCAGAATTTTGTCTTAGAGTCTGTTATTTCTTTCAGAAACAATGTTGTCTTTCATTACTTAAAACCCAGTTAAGGCCGTGATTTTAATCTCTCATTATGGGAGCAGTACCTTAACCTGATCTTTGTTCCACAAAAGTAGCTTAGCATGTGCCTACATTTCACCGACAAAATTGCAATACAAGGGTATGTTTAAAGTTAAGCACAAAATTAAATATATTTTGGGAAGGAAGGAATTTACATGTATGCTCAATTGCTTTGTTGAAATAAGGACCACACAGTATATATATGTAAATCCTGGCTGTACTTAAACTAAAGCAACTTTCCTAAGGGGAGTGTGACTTTACTGCAGGACTTAAAGGTGAAAATGCAAACAGAAGGGCCATCCTTGGCAAATCTGAGTGAGCTGTGAGTGTGTGTATCTCTTTTTTTGTTTTTACTGTTGTAAGTGGCTAAGCACATATTAGTGTTCAGCTAAGTCAAATTTTAGAGTTTAATATTTTGAAGGACCTTAGTAAAAATGGCTTAGTCTTTTTAAATAATCTTTTGTTAAGAATGATGACAAGTGCAACATTTTAAGAAGAAAACCTCAGATATTCCTAAATCCATTTTTCACATTGCAGAGGAGATATTAAAAACTTATCCTTAAACCATTGCTACTACTCTCATTAAATGTATTTTTTGTAATATTCATAGGAGATGCTGACTGTGAATATTTTTAGACTGAAATAGTGTGACAGCAGCATAAATGTGCCATTTATATAACCCCAGTTTACTAAATCTATCTGGAATGTGATTAAGATTTTACAGGAGGACTGACCATTTGTTTTAAGGTTCAGTAACTGGTGGCATCTAAAAGCATAATTGTTTGTGTTCTGTGGCATTGAAGCTTTAGGGTCTATGGGTTATGCCAGTATCCCTACTGAGGCATATCGTAGCAACATTTTAGATAGATATTTTTAACTTTATAGGGTGAAAAGATATTCTAATTGCCTTAATTTAAAGAGATCCTAGTTTAAAAATTATATTCACAGGTGAAATCTAGCTAGAATGTAATTAAATTTTCATTTCTGCAGGGAGTGTAGGCACACAGAAGGTTACTTGATGATGACTAGAAATGTTAGTCTTCAAATATAATATTAGTTATAATATTTGCATACAGTTCAATTTGCTTTTTCAGGTTTTTATCAGAGTCCATGAGAACCTTTTACTTGCTTTCTGCAGCTGTTTCTATCAGATTTAGAAGGTAATCAGAATTTTCCTTGACCTTTGATAATGAAGTCTTAATCATCAATGCTGGTTGATCAGTGTAAATTGGGGAACCTGTACTGCAGCTATGAACAGACTTTGTCAGTTGTCAGAGAGAGTACATCCTCATTAGGCATGCAAATCCTATCAGTTAAAATTGTTATGAAATAGATCTTACTGTTTTGACAATTTCACATCATTCCCTGAAGACTTTTAGTCTTGTTTATTGTTTGAGAGATCTGATCTTCTATCATTCTTGGCTTCACTTATCAATGAACAGAGATTTTTACTACATTTCCAGACTACAATGTCCAGAAAAAACAAAACACAGAGAATTTAATAAAGACTCATAAGGACTGTATATGACAAAAAGGTAGTGAACTTCCAATAAAAAGTGAAAATGAGAAACATGTTTAATAAACAAGTTTGCTGATGATACCAAACTGGATGGTGCTGTTGCCTCTCTTGTGGAATAGGAGGCTTTGCAGACGAATCTAGATAGATTGGAGCATTGGGCTATAATTAATGAGAGGCAATTTAACAAGTCCAAATGCCAGATTCTGCACTTGGGATGAAGTAACACCAGGCACAAGTATGAACTTGGAAAGGAGTGGCAGGAGAGTAGTCCTGCAGAAAGGGATCTGGGGTTGCTTGCTGACAGCAGTCTCAACATGAGTCAGCAGGGCCAGCCAAGAGCACAAACCACATCTTGGAGTGCATTAAACGTGGCATAACCATCCAGTCAAAGAAGGTGATTATCCTACTGTATTCAGTGTTGATGCGGCCTCACCTTGAGTACTGTGTGCAGTTCTGGGCTCTGCAATGTAAGAAGGATGTGGAGGTCCTTGAATGTGTCCAGAGGAGGGCAACAAAGACAGTGGAAGAGCTGGAAGGCATGTCCTATGAGGACACAAAATAAATACACAAAAGTTGTCCCTGAAACCGCCACTGAAGCCCTCCCGGATCTCTTTTGCTTACTTTCTCAGGAAGCCAAATAGAGATTTGAATTGATACTCAGGGTATGTCATTTGTGGAGGAATTTCAAGGCTCAGCCTGGGTTTTGATTCTTTGTGCGGTGCAGTGCTGACCTGTTTGGCCTGGGCTTTATGGACAACTCAAGGCTGAGCCATCTACACAGCTCCCCATGTGTAGTCTCCGCATAGATAAGCAAACCAAGGCTGAGTCACTTGCACGATGCCCCATGAGTCACCTGTATGCACTAGATGTTACCAAAACCTACATATGAACTATAAGCCAGAAAATCCATATAGAGTGGCTCAAGACTTTGGGCTTATCTTGTCTGGAGAAAAGGAGGCTGAGGGGTGACCTCATTACTCTCTACAGCTTTCTAAGCAGAGGAAATGGAGCGGGAGTTGCTCATCCCTGGTATCTGGTGATAGGGTGTGTGAGAATGGTTCAAATCTCTGCCACAGTAGGTTTAGACTGGATATTAGGAAATATTTCTTTACCAAGAAAACACTAGAACAGGCTTCCTAGGGAGGTGGTTGATGTACCAAACCTGTTAGTGTTTTAAGAAGCATTTGGACAATGCCCTTACCAACATGCTTTTACTTTTGGTCAGCCCTGAAGTGGTCAGGCAGTTGGACTTGATGATCATTGTAGGTCCCTTCCAGCTGAAATGGTTTATTCCATTCTATTTAATTGCTGGTTGAAAAAAATGCAAACAACTTAGACTGGTAAAATAATAATACTGTAAAACATACAAAAAGAGATATAAGGATGCTTTAAAAATAATCTGTATAGTCCCAAGGGAAGACTACATGAGTAGTATTCTTTTGTAAAAATAAGAAAGAAATGGTGTCCTTCCACTCTGGAACACAGACTGAAAAGTCCCAAATTTCAGTCCAAAATCCTCATGAAGTCTTGAGTCAATTATATTTACTATATTTGCTAGGTTCGACCTTTTGTATCCTGAAAATTCTTAAAAGTGACTGCAAGTCTTCTTACAGAGTTGTGGAAATGAACATAACATGGGATCACTGATGGTCATCTGAAATATATCTTGCTTGAAGTGGAACTGCTTCTATCTGTACCCTGGGTACAGTCTTGTCTACCTCTTATCTTAAATTTTCTGATGACGCTAGACAGAGTGCACATCAGCAGCAGTGAAGTCAGCATAAAACATGCAAAACTCATAAATGAGCAAAGAACTGGAACCAGAATCCAACATGCACTCTTTTAGGTTTTAGTATGAAAGATTATTTAGTCTTCGGCTTAATTCAGCATAAAGCAATAAGGAATTGGTTGATCACAGAGAAATAATATATAGCATTACCTTTAACA
The DNA here is from genome assembly GCA_024336885.1 of Actenoides hombroni. Classification (NCBI taxonomy): domain Eukaryota; kingdom Metazoa; phylum Chordata; class Aves; order Coraciiformes; family Alcedinidae; genus Actenoides; species Actenoides hombroni. The sequence goes on from WUAM01000431.1 coordinate 3,674,696, forward strand.
TATCCATTACTTTACCAAATTAAAAAAGACCATAGAAAATGGCATGTGTCAAAACAGGACTTCTCCATTACAAATTATTAGTTACTTTATTACATCATATGTTCCCCAAAAATCTTAGGTGAAGAATAGTCATGTTAGATCTTTATTGATATTGAAATAAAATTACAGAACATTTGCACATGCATTATAATGTTCTTTGAAGTAAAATATTTCCTATCCAAACTTTATATCATAGTACACATGATTAAAATTTAATGATAAACATTTTCATTTGCAACTTGGTGGACTATTTTCATTTAGTCATATTTAAATACTAGCTGACAGCTAATGCTAATACTGGCAACAGGAAGGTTGTTTCTATGGAGGAGGAGCAGTCTTGCAGTCTGTCGATAAGGTGTGACTCAAGGCAAAGGCTAGCAAAATTTTTCAGGAAAGCTTTTATGAAGAACATCTTCACAGCAGCACGTTCACATCATCATTTGTTAAGAAGTGTATTGTGGTCACTGTAGGGGAAAATCCTGCTAGGTTCAGTGCATGCAGATTTCTTTCTGAGCCTCTTCCTGCCTTGCACAATTTTATAGGTCTTTTAGATAAAGAAATTGTGAGCTCAGGTCTTTGTTGTAAAACAGCAGCTGCTTGGATTGGTGTGGGTTTTCTATATCAGCATCACCCTGTATTGGTGGTATTTTCCTATAATTCTTTTCATATATGTTGATTGCGAGTATGCCCCTTCCTTGATTCTTTTTCCAAGAATGTACAGTGGAACATGCTGCCAGGAACGCCACAGGCAAGACAGCAGCTAGTAACTTCTGAGGAGAGCTGTATTAAGGCAATTCTCTTCTACTGGCACCAGGAAACAAGAATTCAGAGAAGACCATCTAAAATAATCAAGGGATTGAGAAATGTGATCTGTAAGCAATGTTAAGAGAGATAAACATGCGTGCTTTTCAGAAGAGCTGGTTGAGTGGGAGCACAGGGAACATGAAAGCACTTTACATAGAAACAGCATGTATAAATAGATATTCTAAGAGGAAAAATCTTGATTTCATTAACTGTAGCTCACAACAAAGAAAATGAGTCCAAAGCCTGCAGATCTACTCAGGTGGTGCTATTAAAAGTAGAATTTAGTTCAATGTAAATAGTATGGAAAAGAATGATATCTTATAAAATGCAAGATGAAAACCAAATCTTTATGTGTACATACATAGACATGGACCAAACACACATATATATAATATAGTTATATAAAATATTATATTTTAAATTCCCAGGATTGCTTTTAAATTATGCTTAACATTGTACTAAATTTATTTATCTCAAAAATAATTTACTATTTGTCTTGTCCTCTTATTTTTGTTTACATTAAAATATGCATTGTAATTAATCGTCTTTATTGATTATTCTATAGATTCTTTTTTCCATTCTGCTAATATTACCTGGGGGAGGGGCAGGGGGAAGCAACCACTTTTAAATTAGATAAAACTTATACAGTGTGTTTGTATGCGAATACAATATGCATAATAACATTCAGTAATGTTATTAATGTAGAATGATGAAATATGTGTAATATATGCTCAGGAATTAACCTATCTTTATGTGCTATTATAACATTTCCTTCAATACAGTTGATGCAGCTTGATGTCATCTTAATACGTCAGATTATCATTTGACCAGAAACCAATTTTCAATCTATACAGCTTTTATTAAAGGAGGAAAAGGCAGTTCTTAAACAGACCGTTTCGATGTCTTTGTTTAGCTTTTACAATGTTTTATAATGTTCAAAATTTAAATTGCAGAATAAGTCTATCAGTTAAAAATTGAATCTCGTTGTATAGCTTGTTTATTTTCAATGGATTGTGTTTGGTTGTGACAAACGTATTTTATAACATTTATTCAACTGACTTGTTATTGGATGCTAACTGTATTTCATATCTCAAATTTCAACATCAGTGGAGAATGGGTATTATAATTTATGTTTATTACATCATACAGTGAAGAAAAGTTCCATTGGTTTAAGAGATACTCATAATCTTAACTTCCTTGGAATATCTCCTAAAGTTATCTGAAATTTAGCTATTACTTTCTCTATGCACATCAACCAAAAAAAATTATATCTTCAAATAAATCTCAGATGCGTGATCCTGGGATATAAATGGAGTCCCTTCAGGGTCCATAAGCAACAGTCAGGAAACTATGTTCTGCATATTAGAATTAGAAACATGAGGAGACGTAAATACATAAGAAAGAAGTTTGATGTTTTATGTAAGTAAAACCATATAAATCACTGTAAGAATATACATGGAATTTTTATAGAAATGTACTTGGCTTACTTCCAATATTTTAGTTGATGTTGCCTAGAAGGATTTGTACTGGGTTAGAAAAAAATATCTAAAGTTGGTTCTTTATGTAAATTACTGACTGGAAGAGAGTACAAAGTAGTGACAGCATTGTTTGTCAATGTCCTCCAGTGATTGTTAGCAATGCATTTTTGCACATATTGTTTCAGACAAAAAATTAGTATTTTGCATTAGCAGAGGATAATTAGGCAATAAGATACAAAAGAGTGTAGGGTTATCATGAGATAAACACACACATGGGGTGTTACGAGGCACAGCCAACTATCTGCAATCCCTCCAGGGTATGATTATCTCGTGATAACCGCACACCCTGGAGTTGCCTTATTGCTATTATAAAATATCTTTATTATAGGAAGAAATGCACATTTTTGTGCTGAAAGAAGACGAAGGTGGCAATTTAGAATGCTGAACAGCAGTTTCAACTGAGCTGTGTGGTTTACATAGATTAATCTATCCCATTGGAATGTTTCTTCAGCCAAAAAAATGTTCCCTAAATCCAGTCATAATCTGTAGTGATGTGCAGCTATTTGGAGTATTTGACAAATTCCGTCCTTGGTTCTCATGCTGTTTGTTTGACTGCAAGGTATACACACAGCAATATGAAGAGATGGATAAGTGTTAACAGGGTGGTGAACATTTTGTATGTTTGATTCTTCCATTTTACTTTTATGAAAACTACGTGTAAACTCTGGAAAGCTTCAGAGGGTTGAATAATGCATCTAAAGCTAATGGAAAACTATTGGGAGAGACAAGTTACAAACAATGTCAATAAAGCTTTAAAAACTGGGAAACTGATGAGCCAGGGAGAAGTGAGAAGTCTCTTCCAAGCAGCACAGTTGTTTTTCTACCAAGCATAGAGAGGTGATGCAGTAAGGGGTAGAGGCAGCTGGTTAAATACAGACTGGCCTCTTTGTACAAAATTGGAGCTTTGCCACTGTCTTCAGTGGACCAAGATTTTTACCAAGAGAATACTTAACATCAGTCCTACTCATACACACATAATAGCTTTGTGCACATGAATGGCCCCTCTGAGTTACAGACTTGCTGTCTCTCTTTGTAGACAGCACTTGGGAATGAAAATAACTTGGTCAAGCTGATGGTGGATGTTAATTTTTTAGAATAATGTGAACAAAGGAAACAAATCTTCTCCCTATATCTGAATTTCACCAAGTAGTAGATTAGTTGTAGAGCCTTTTTAGTCCTAGACTCTTCAACAACAATTATGCCTAAGGATCTATTTTTATTCTGTCATTCCACTATTAATGAAAACCATTGTCATTCTCTAGCGCAAAAGAAGAAAATCCAGGGAGCGTTCTGTTTCTGTAAGTTTATATTATTATTATTGAACAAATTTTAGGAATAAATAAACATTGAAATAGCTTATAAATTGCATGCTAAAATGCAATCAATATTTGTATTCATGTTTGGGCATGAAAACACACAAAGAAAGCCTTGTAGAATTTATTTCTGCTTAGAAACTTATACTGTGGCCTTCAAAATGTGTCAGCTTTAATTTAAGATTGGTGTTTAATACGGAATATGAAGATCAATGCAATTGATTTGATTGAATAAAAAAGTCCTTGTAAGGATATATGGTGCCCATTTTTAAATGCAACAAGCCCAATAATTGGTTTAAATGTAAAAATAAATTGTGTCTAGAGATATCTATCCCAGCCAGGGGTGATGCTTTATTGGTTTTTGCATTTCACTAACTGATGTGCTTTCATGTAAAATCAATATTGTGCAGTCAAATATATTTTGCTTTGTTGTATATTAGGTTCAGTTAGCTAAAATATATTTTTTAATTCCTAACCATTATTTTACAGTAAACCTTCTATGGAGAAATGAAGGGAAAATTTAAAGATACACTTTTAGCTTCCTAAATATTCTATAGAGTTCCTTGCATAATGTATAGATTTTTCATGTGCTTCTCCAGTATTCTAGTTTGCTAACTCTCAGCCTTTTAATTAAGTCCCTAGCTATTCCTCTGAATGTAATTGTCACCTGTGGAATATTAGACCCCATTCTGAGTGATGCATACATACCTTCTTAGCAGAGCTGTGTAAAATTAGACCTCATACTTTCTACCTGTCCTGAAACTGAAAATGCATTTGCCTTCAATTTTTTTTTAACCTATCATGAGGAGAAAATAATTTTTTCCATTTAGTGATTTTTGGTATTTTTAATACAAATGAAAGGCAGCTTTTTAAGAAAAACCTCACAACTCTCAGAAATTCTCTTACCAAAAAAAAAAAAATTTTTTTTTAAGTTTACCTAAGAAAGCTGAGGTCAAAAAGGTAATCTGACATATCTCATTTAATCTCACTTTAAAAGTTACCTAAATGATCAGGGAAACCCTCTGCCACTACAGAAAATTCCATCAAAGTCAGAATGATAGACAAGAGAATTCTAATGGAGACATTTCATCAGTTCAACAGGATACAGTCAATACAATTAGTTTAAAATGTACATAAACATCTGCTGGTTTTCTTAAAGTTCTTACCTCTCTCATAATTAAGAAAAACAGATTATTTTTAAAAGCTGTTAACGTCCAAAGGGGAAATGTTCTTACAAAGATTTATTTCAATGTGTTTTCATGATGTACAGATTGAAAAAGCCCATGAAGAAAAGGTATTTTTGCATGTGCTATTCTAGGGAAACAGATTTTTAATGTCCTTTTGTCCTCAAAACTCCAAGTTACAGTGCTTTTTTCAGTTGTTTTGGTTTTTTTTACTGCAGGATGCTGAATAGAGAGAAAGGATATATTTTTCCCCTTTTTGTCCCTCTTTCAGTGGTCTTGAAGAAGTAGCTACAATTCTGTGGTCTGCTTTGCAAAGCTGTAATTATTATAAAGATCTACATTTTCACCTAAAAAAAAAAAAAAAAAAAAAAAGTATTTTCTGTGCTATAAAGTTTGCATACAGAAAACTGGTATTTCTGAATAAGTACTTCTTCCAGCCCTACAATTCTGAAACAATCAGAAGGTTAAAAAAAAAAAGTAATAGACAAAGAAAGTGAATGTACATACTGCTTATTGAATTCAACAGAGCAGAGAATTTTTTCTGGACTAGTGATTTCATAGACCAGTTTTACACTTTTTAGTCATGCCTTAAAACAATTGAGCACATGCCATAAACATTGAGTAGCTGAAAAATGAAGACTGGTGAACCATTCAGCACTCAACTGAACTAATATGTCAGAATGTTATAGCTTCAGAATGTGTGAAGTGAATCGCAAGCCATTTTAGTCAAGCAGTTTTTAAAAGATATTTGCATAAAGGCAAACAAAAAATTACCAGTACGTGGAATGCTGGTTTTAGAGACACTTAGCTAAAGAAGGAGAAATAGATTTGAATCTGTTTAAATCAAAACTTTGGTTATATTTAGGACTATTTGGATAGGGACGTATTATTTGGCTACTTATGCAATTCAATATGGTTGAGCTGTTACATGTCTGTTATTGTCGTCATAGTCAAGAAATTATTTTCTCTTTTGGCTATTAAGTAACAAATAGAGAAGCTAAGTAGAAAACCTAGATTAATGAGGACAATGGTAAATAAAAGAATATCTGAATAGATGCCATGAGATAAAGAAAGCACTGCAAATCATAAGACTTGCTTTGAAAAATAACTTTTTTTCAAAGTGTTATAGAATAAACATTCAAATGGAAGGTTTCCCCAGAGAATTAAGACTCCTGGAGCAACTTTTTAAAACTAGCAAAGGCAATGAAATTTGTAAGGGTCTGTGGAAAAGCAAGTGACAAGGAGAAAGAACAACGAACCAATGAGGGAATTTTAAAAGTAATCTTTTGGTTTCGTTTGATTTTTGTTTTCCTTTATTCAACTGACTCTCCTTTGTTTGAGGTCTGTTAAGTTACGTGTTTATATAGTGCCTATTGTAATGGGGTCTTAGGGTAGGGAGCAAGGCTTAAGGCAGAAGTATAGTACAACTCATAATGATATTACTAGCGCGCCAAGTGAGGCTCACACTGCATACCTTTCACATACCATAGTGTCACAATTGTAAAACCACAAAAAAATCCTTTCAGCTGAAATTCTGTTGAGATTGTTTAATTATTGCACCCATGCATAGCAAATTCCATCAGGAAAGGGATGCCATGTTGAGGAGTATCTCCTACTACCTGCACACATCAGCTGCTGGTACCAGCAGCCTCCACATCTTCAGCTGATAGCCTTCAACACCTCAGGAAACAGACTGGTGGTAACATGTGAATTTTGCTCATGCTCTAACATGAAACAATGGCACTTTTAGCAATGATCTACCAGTTAACTTTGTTCAAAATTTTGTGCCTTTATATAAAAAGCAGCAAGTCAGCTAAAGCTGAAGGCCAAGTAACGCTAACAGATCATATTTAATGTTTACAAAGTCTGTTGGGTGGTGGATTAGCTCGCAGCTCATTTCTGGAGTCTGAAAAAAATAAAAAGTTCATGAAATGAGATTTTTCATTATCAAGGATAAGTCCAGTACAGCCCCAGTGAACAGAAACTATCATGGTAGCAAAGTCTTGCATTAACTACAAGTTCCAGCAACTGAAGTTCTGTTTTCCTATTCATACAAGTGTTGGTACCAGGGGAGAGAGTTCAGTTAAAGGTAGGTATTGTTTCAGATATTTAAACTGGATGTTTTTTTGAGGTATAGTAGATAGGAAGAAGTGGCTTGAATTCTAATTGGAAGTATCTAGAAAAGTTGCTGAAGAATGCGTGTGTGAAGGAATAATCCAATTATAATTAAAAAGATTTCTTCTCTTTTTCATTTTTTGTTCAGAGAATAAGACTAGAAGCCTCCTAAGTCACTGCCTTTTGCCCCTACAGGGACTGCATTATCTAGCTCCTTCAGAAATGTAATGAACTTCCTAGTAAGTTACTCTCCCATGTTCTCCCATTGGAATATGGTCCCATAATTTTACTGTTCTGGCAGCTGGAAACCTTATTCTGTTTTCTACTCTAAATGGATTTTGGCATCAGTGCTTGTTTTTTAAATGCATTCCATCTTTAAATGGTTCTTTTCCCTCATTATCATGTATACCCTGATTTATTTGTAGACAGCAATCATATTTCCTCTCAGCCTCAAATGCCATGCTTAAAAGATCGCTCTTATAAGAAGGCATTCCATTTCCTTAATAATCTTTGTATCTTCTTCAATCCAACAAATATCTTGCAATGTAAGATTATCTGGTATATTTTAATAAAGATGAGGTCTACTGCATTTATTTTGTCTATCAGGCAGGTTACCATTTTAGGTTATCCTGTCAGAACATAGCATTGGTAAACCCACATTGCATTTTAACCTACTTTATTTCTAAATTTTCAGCTTTTCCTTCAAAATCTATCAAAAAGTCTTCCTTTCCATATTTCCTATCAAATAGTATCAAACTTGTTAGTTTTCTTCTAAAATTGTCAGACTTGTAATTTCAGGTACAGTTCTTTCAGAAATCTGAGAGGAATATGATCTTGTTCTCACCAGAAAAATGCACTGGGTTCCAGTGAGAGGAGCTTGTAAATCATGAGGGCAATGATGGTCTTTTTCTGTAGAAAACTACAGCACATTGCAAATGGTTGACCCAGTCAAAGTTTTTTCCACATCAGATACATCAGAGTTTGATGCCACTGTTATGCTTACATAGGTAGATGTTAAAGAGAAGGCATAATGTCAGAAATAAATACTTTGTGATATGCGGGGCTGAACTGTAGCCCTCATACCCAAAAATGCAAGTTATGTTCCTTACTAAACTGAACTGATCAGATGTCCAATAATTCAGGAACTGTTCAGAAATAATTTAGTGTATGTGTTTGGGGGTTTGTGATGTGATAAATGTAAGATCGTAGTTAAATTTCAGAACAAACAACCAGCCACTTTGCACTGTCTTCTCACTTTTAATAGTAGAACAAATGCAGGCAGCCACTGACTGGGCTGGAGGAATATAATTCTAAAATGGTCTTCTTACTACTCATATATTTTTGTACATAGGTAATCTTGGGTATACTTGTCCAGAGGATTTGCAGAATTAAAGAATTTGTCATTTTTGAAAAGGAAATGGTTAAGTCTGTAATGGATGATTGATCAAACAGATTGAATGGACAGATTTCTCAGTAGGGACTCTTGATCCAAGAAGGAGAGTTTCCTTTTCTTCTGCTTCTTTACCCAGAAAAAAGCCCCTTGTGTATACTCAGGTCTCAGTGGAAATATTGCTAAGAAACTTGAGAAAGACATAATAGTTTGCAAAGGAGGTTTTAAAATGTCAAAACACAGTTTTCAAAGGCAATGAGCTCTGTATATCCCTGGTAAAAACTGCTGATTTCACTGGTGATGCATCAGGGAGAGATTTACTACAGGAGGAGAAAGAAGTTGAAAACTAGCGATTTCACAGTGTCATCGAAAGACAGTCTGACTTAGTATAACTATGGATGGTGTTTTATTCGTTATACCAGAACTCTTGCGATAAATTTACTTTGTGAAAAATATATATATTCTAAATGTAAGTAGACTAATTTTGCATGCTTGTAGTCCTGCTATTTTGTGATCTATCCTGTTTTACAGAAAGTGCTGCTTCATCTACCTGCATAGCCCCTTAATAATGAATTTTCCTGATATATTTAAGATGAAGAGATTTTCATGGACTTTGATGCCTTTATTGCAGGTGCTTCAGCTGAAAATAGAGGAAGCTGGATGTAATTCTTAGTGCTACATAATTATAAATCACATTTACTGGAAAAAACCACTTTAAACAAGCCTATAGATGTCAATGTTGCTGGCATATTGCAAAGGAATTTATATGGGAATATTTTCTAATAAATAAGCTATTTTACATTTTATTTATATATGGTTTTCAACAGTCACCATCTGTTGATGAGTTCTGTATTCAGTATTCAAAAATGTTCATTTCAACCATTTTGTTGTACAGCAAAGGCTAAATTCCCAATTAATAAATGTAATTGACAAAGTTAATAAACAAATGGCATAGGTGACTTGGCTCAAAATAAAATTAGGTTAGATTATACAATATACTGCTTTTTTTCTTTAAAGTAACTGTCTTACATATGTAATAGTTTTGGGGTTTTTTTAGAAAGAATGGGTAGTACAGAAAAGTGCAAGTGAGCTACTTTGAGTAAATGTATATTTGAGTATATATTTGACTCCAGTCAGAATTAGGATGGGGTTTCCTAGTTACACCAACAGGCAGAAGACAGAATATTACTCAGTGGTTGGCCAGTTTTATATATTGAAACTTCTCTTCCCCCCAAGCACTGAGCTGTAATGTGTTCTGATGAACATAGCTGAGTTGCTTCCTTGTGACAATTATAAGGAAGAAAAACCTTATTGCTGTCATTGAAGCAGCAAAATAAATGAGAAAAATCAGCAGAAAGAAACATTTCTTCAACACTGCTTATCTTCTTTAATAGGGATATTTGCAGTAACATCGATTATATGAAGAACACTATTTTCTTCATTAGTGGTCTAGAGTACTAAATATTGCTACACCTGGGAGTCCTAAGGTTGATCTACATCTGAGTTAGAACAAGCAAATCCCCTGTGGTCCTTTGCCTGATCTTATTGCCTCTGGTGCTAGTTGGCCTGCCTTGCTATGGGAGGAATGTTTTTTTTTTTTTTTATATGTGCTTTCCTCCCATCTGGATTATGTGCTAAGAGTTACAAGTGGTCAAGAAAAGGTCCAGGTTTCAGCTGTAAACTTTTGCCTTTGTTGTGCCTCCATAGCTATTCATAGTCAATAGCTCTACCAGTCTGAATATCATTGCTCTGGTAAGTGCCACTCAGTACTCATGCCATTCAGATGGTGATTGCTCTGTCATAGGCTACTATGATCCCCTCACTAGACGTCAAGACGCTGCTACAGAAAGAATGCTCCAAATTACAATGAAGGTTACAATCAGAAGACAAAATGGAAATGCTAGTTTAACACAGACAGGTCTCCAAACTGCCACTGAATGTGCAGAATTTCACTCCTCAGTCCTGTCTCCTTTCCTCAGCTGTCTCTTTTTGTTACACAGAAAAACTTCAGTGTGGTCGGTCACTGTTATTTACAAATTACTTGTGGGTGATACAGCAACAAGGCAGAAGGTAGAAGCCTTACCCCGTTGGGTGTCTGAGTGATTATAGCAAAGAAAATGATGGTGTTTGAATGTTGCTTCTATCAGTGGCACAAACATGACATTCATATTTAGAATAGAATACACTATAAAACAGAAATAAAATTTAAAAAAAACCCCCTGATAATATTAGTTCAAATTTTAGAAGGCTAAATGAATACACTAATGCATCTCAAAGCTGCCATTATAATCATGTTGTTTGCCTTCTTGAATGAAAAAGATCAGGGTTTCATCCAGTTTTCCTGTAGCAAACAATAACATACAGAGAGATATAACAGTTTATCTTTTGGAAACTCACTGATTTTGATTTAAAGATTCCAAGTGATGAAAAAAAAATATTGTATCTCTTGGAAAACTGTTGCAATAGTAAATTGTCCTCACCATCAAAAATTGCCTTTTATTTCCAGTTTGTACTTTACTGACTTCCACATGTAATCATTGGACATTATAGCTCTATCTGCAAGATGAAACAATGCTCCAAAAGAAGTCCTATTTAGATAATAGAAGACCATAAACATGTACTTTGACTTCCTTTAAACTCTGTGACTATTCCAATAAGTAAGTTTGCAAATACACTTATCAAAGAAACAGCTCAAATAGCTAGGCTAGCCAGCCAGCAACTCAAATCTTATCTTACATTCCAGAGTAAATTATTTTCTTGAATGTATTGTTAGATTATTTCCTTGACTATTATATGGCCTTCATTTAACTATTTCTCTAAGGGTTGTGCCACTGTTCAGAGATTGTGTTTGAGTTAGTATTATGTGCAGAAAAAAAAGAAGCTTGACATACTAGTTTTGTTTCTCTCTTAACTAGCAAATACTTATGAGTTTTCAAATAGAGAATATGCATATAAACTAAATGTTTGCATTGGTTGACTTGATGGTTTGTAATTAGTCTTGATATTTCCAAACCATAAAATCTTTAAATAAATTATTATTCTTTTTTGTGATGGAGGGAGGCAGAAATCATAGGTCTAGTATCTTGTATACAGTGATTTGTTCAGAAGATGTCTGATCCAGAAAGCTTCCTAAATGATGAATCAAAAATGGTTCTTTGCTTTTATCATGGTTAAATCCTCACAAAGAATATCCAATTTCTGTGGTAAAGAAATAGTAGCAGCTGTAAAGGAAAATGTTTGAAAGAACATGTTTTAAAAGAAAACGTTTTAAAGAACAATATTCAACCTGCTTTGTTCAGAGGATTGGACTAGATGACCTCCAGAGGTCCCTTCCAACCTAAACTATTCTGTGATTCTACGAATATAAGTTGAAATGTTTGAAACTAACTAAACCTTTTACTTCTGTTCTGTAGAAGATTTTAAACATGGCAAGTTTCAGCAATATATTTAATTTCTCTACTTTGGCTTTTAATAGAGAGGATTGTTGAAGAGTAATGATTGTCAGTTAATAAATTTGCAAGCATACAACTACCTAGCCTGCTCTCATAGTTGTAAAACTTCTATGCATTCATCAGCCCCAAGTCTTTTTGGCCAGGTAATAAGGTCTAACTTTACGTCCTAAAGATTTTTCTTTTCATACACTTCGAGGTTCACTAAATTTTCTGCCTTTTATTTATTGTGGAGTCAGTACCAGTGAGCTCACCTTGGAGTTGATATTTATTACTCCGAGTAATATGATGTCACTTAGGCCCTCTAAATGGCCTTTGCTGTATCACAAAGAAAGTCAGCTCTTGTAGAATCTCTGTTACTATTTCTGTGTAAAAAGAAGTTCTGAGATGCTGTACAAATAAGAATGGGTTTGTGGAAGGAAGTAAAATATCCATATTGAGGATATGTCTGTTGCTGATATGAGCATCAACTGCAATTGGATCAGAAAGTAAGATATATCCTCATATGAACCATATCTAGACTACAATTTTTGTATTAAGTAATATTCTATTAGTGATATAAAAAGGGGTTTTTTTTCAAATATCAATACATTAAAATATTTATCTTGCATTTTTTACTTCTTTCTAATGCTTAATAAAAGCAGTAAAGAACCTTTTCTGCAAAGATGACAGAAGATGACCTGTAGGTATTTTCCTAAAGCTAAGTGACTATAATAGTGTGAAAAGCTGGAATTTAATTTCTTTTTAGTTGCTGCATTTTTTGAACAACTAGTTGACTTACAGCAATATTCAAATCTCTGAATAGACATGCTGATGGCAATTGGACAAACATCTTATTTGGGAATGGAAGAAGTATTTGGCCCTTGTTCAGAGCAGGACAGGACTGTGAACTCTGTGATATGCTTAAGATTTGTATAAAGGTTCTTGCAAACAAGAGTAGTGCTTTTTAGGTTTGAAATCTTCTGGTGAGTATAGACTTAGGAGGCATTTGGCAGATTATGTGGTCATGGTTTTGTTCTGCACATTGTTGTAGGAATCCCCTCTGCAATCTCCTTAGATGCAGTGTACCAGCTATTTCTGACTGTTGTGAGCAAGCTATTCCCATGTGCTTCCTTCTCCTGCTGAGCTATCTGCCTCCAGTCATGGAAGCAGATTCACTTCTTAGCAGATAGATCACATTAACTTCTGCTGCTCGGCTGAGTCATTATATAATTGTTGGCCTTTAATAAATCACTTCGGTTTTTTCCGTGTATTCACATTTTAATTTAATTCCCAGCAATGCCATCTAGACTACTGCATTAAAATATGCATTTAGCTAAAAAACTTAAAGCCACACAGTGCCTTAAATTTACAATATCAGGAGGTAAACCTACCCATAGCAAAATAGTTAGACAAGAACAAAAGTACATGTTAAAAATTTTTTTAAAGGATGGTGTGATGAGACTGTGTTGTATCAGAGTAAAACCAAGGTTTGTGTTTTAAGAAATAAACATTATGTAACTGCACATATAAGATGTGAAAAATGTTAAATTTTTATGTATCGCTATCGAAATTGTATCTGCTCTTGCATTTTTACATGTGCAGAAAGATTTATTTATTTAAGACACACAGCTGTGGGGGTTTTGTGGTACAAATTTATGCCAAATCATAAGCAAGCATCACAGGCCAGAGAGAATAATTCAATGTGAGAGCTTCCTACTTTGTGAATAAATCAATGACTCTGATTCAGATAGTAGAACTATTCAGACAGGCTTAAAGAAAAGAAAGCAAACACAAGGGATAAATCATGCAATATTCTGCAGCATCTCAGCTTCTCAAAAATTTCACAAATGGAAAACACTCAGTACTGCAATTGCCATTCAAAGTAATACAGCAGCATTCAATACCTCAACTGCGACAAAGTCGTATTTTGCATCAGCTACTGCCAGATGTCATTTTTCCTGAATGATGTCTTCCAAGAGACAGTGCATGATATTCTAGAACATGGTTGTCCCAATGTATAGCAGAGTGCGAGGCACAGAATCTCTTGGCTCTGGAAAATTAATTCTTCATAGCAATCAGGCATAAATTTTAGAATTGGCTTCAGTGAACTAATTTTAACAAATATATCACTGCTCAGCCCTCCAATTGACAATTACAACATAAAGCTGCAATTTCGATGTTTGTTAGACTCAGTTGGATATTTTACAATGATGTTTTTCTGTTAGAAAAATAGAACTTCAACAAAATCATTACTTCCTTTGCGGTTGTGATGATATTTCATTTTGTGGGAAGTTGGAAATATTTTATAAGATCAAAATATTCTTTTTCAAAATTATTTAAATATTATCTGTGTTTTTCCTTTCTTTTCTTCAAATATGAAATGTAGAGAGGTCAATTTCATGAACAGAAAAAATCAAGAGTAGACTTTCAAAAGATCTTTTGCTGGGTACTTTTGTTGCAAACAACAGATCATATAGAAAAAAATAATATATATCTCAGAATTAAGATGGTTTCCATATTTCTCAAAAAGAGATGAGCATTTTAACAGGTTCTTGTTTATGTGTTGAAGTAGTTAAAATTGTCCAGCAGGACTTGCAATGAGTCAATGGTAATTCTGAACATTCCCCAAATGTATTTTTTAAATGAAATATGAGTATTCAAATAAAGGTCTGGGAATGTGAAGAGAAGTGATTAAGTTAACTTGGTAATGCACTAGAAAAGATGAGGGAAGTAAGGACATCAGCTTGATAAATAAGTGTTTCAGGCAGATATTTGTTCATTTGTCTCTATTGGCTTTTGCATTGGTCTGTTTTTCATGTCCTGGGAAAAAAAAAAAAAAAAAAAAAAATTGGGACAAAAAACCCAAACAGGACTCAATCTCTTCCTCCATCTCCAGCTCCAAGTATCTTGTGTTTTGACCTGAGTATTTATCTAACACAATTCTTTTATTTCTTTTTTAAGATCAAAAAGGATAGTGAGATGAAGGAATCTTGAAGGGAAAAGTCTGGATTACAACTATGACATCTGACATATTACTATTGTTCATGACCTAATTCTATGAATAATCCTACTACTTTTAAAATTAACTTGTGTATAGTATTTTAAGAGACTTTTTCAAACTTAGTTCTAGCATCTTTTCATTCTTATGCTTTTGTAGTATGGATTAAATCTCCATTTCCTTAACTTTTTATAGATTTAATGCAGAAGGGCTTTAAAGTGTATCCAAAGACTACCTTACTTTGACATGTGGTTTTCATGTTTTCTGTGTAATTTCCAATGCATTTCCGATTTTTCTGTTGAATAGCTTGCCAAAAGCATTCTTGGAAACTATTGTGGGCATTTGGCAAGAATCTATATATTTTTTAAGAATTATTATCAGAGATTAGATAGTAATGAAACACGGGTAACTTTTACTATCTAGCACAAACATTTCCCTCTGTTGAAGTTTCACTGCTTGCACATCCCTACTCCAAATGTTTATACAATATCATCTGAAATTATGGTTTCCATTTACATTCAAGCTGCCAATCAAACACAATTCCATAGACAACAGTAATTAGCTGTGTTACCCAATTAGAAAAGAGAGGAAAATATCTTGTTGGCACTCACAGTAAGTAATACTTGACAGGCAGCTTGAATATAACTTGTTTTTTGAAGGGATTTGCTTTTGAAAAAGAAAAAAAAAAAAGATTTTCAATAACTAATGAAGTACTGGAGTGAGATTTTTTTTTTTTATAGTTGAAAAGTTAGTAAAAAAGGATTTAAACTAAAGCTTGTTTCCGATAAAAACAATAGCAATTGATATGCTGACAGAAACTGCGTGTACCAGAAATATGTTTTATTTTATTTGAAAATTTTGGACATAATAATAATAGAAGTAATAGAAGACTACTGCAAATTTAGGATAAAAGTAATTTTTCAAGTTTAAGGGAGATGGATGTGCACTTACAGCTTTTTCTGTAATCCAATTATCTGCTGAGGACTTTTTTTTAAAATTTTATTTTATTGTTCTGATACTTGTAGTGACAAGGAATTGAAATATAATCTGTTTGTAAAATGAAATTATTAATTCTCTTCTTGTTTTTGAAGCAAGATTTTTACCATCATGGAAAAAACTTTGAAACTAAAAACAGAATCTGAAAAAACCAAGAGGCTTTTTTATATTTTAAAATGTCTTTCTTAATTATATGGGGGAATTTGAGAAAGAGCAGGAACTTTTATTTGCAGAATGTTTCGGACCAGTGATATTGACTCATTTATGATACTTCCTTATGCACTGGTTTTCAGTGGAGGCATCACAAGACAACATCATTCTCTTGTACATTCTTTTCCCCAGCATATGCTGGCAGACAAATTATTTCCCGGGCTATCTTCCCAGTGATGTAAATCAAGGGAAATTCTCAGAAATATGTAGGTGGTCCTAGGAGAAATGGTAAGAAGAGTAATTTGTATATATTTCCTATTTTAACACTGAGGACTGATGAAAAGATCCTTCATACGATCAAGAGAGGAGGATTTATTCACAAAAATGAAAAACATATTCCCCTAGTTAAGCAGTATTACAACAAAATATTGATTTTATTTTAAATCAAGCAGTGTATGTAAAATCCTGTTGACAGTGATATGTGGAAAAAGGAAAGGGCATTTTATATGAGTTCCTACAGAACAGAAAGTTGTGGAAAACCTCCTTTGAGTCTAATGAACAAGTAGGTACTTCAGGGTGTAATGTGCTCAGTGGGGGCCATTTAAACATCCATGCATTGCTTAAAGATTGATGAAGATGTTGCACTCTTAAAATATTTTGTTTATTTGAAGCACTATTCCAGTGTGTTCTCTTGTATTTACGTACCTATTCCTTTTTATCTTGAGAGTTCCACTAAGCTTTTCTTACCCTCATTGAAATTTAGCACAATATATTCCTCATTTTAAACGTTTGAGCAGTCTTAAAGTATACATTGGTTGCAGAGAAGTGAAACCAAATGTGGTTTGGTTTCTTTTCCTGCTAATTAATAATTTCTACTGTAGTGTTTAAATTAGGGATACACAATTCTCAGAAAAGCTTAACTGAGTTACCTAAGTATGTGAACGTACACCTCAGTTTAAAGTGCCTTTGAGTCCCACAAAGGAAAAAAGAAAGTGGTCTTACTGCTGAAAAGCTACAAAAGTGTTTTGGTTTTCAGTGAGCATATTCACACAGAACTGTAAAGCACTTTACATAACATACTTTACATTCACACCTTTCAGCTATTTTGGTTTAACTTTCCCGAGTTGCCCAGGTTGACATGCCCCAAATTCATGCATGTCTGTGTAAAGTGTAAGCTTGTTGCTGGTTTTACAATGTGCTTTGACAAACCATGAAGAGAGCAAAAATTCTTTAACAAATACTTTAAAATTCCTATTTTAAAATGAGGTTCAAACCAGGAATCCAAACCTAACCAATGTTTTGATTTTCTTATTATTTCCTCATTAGAAGTAGCTTAATCTTTTGTCAAAATTGTTATAATTGGGAGAAATGTGGGATTCTTTTTCAAAGAAAAAACTACTTTAATGTTTTACTTACTGCCTGGACAATGCACTATTAATTCCAATGGATTCCTTTTGACGTTAAAATGAATTTGCACTGAAGGGCAAACAACACCTCCATATGCATCCAGACTGCATTACAATCTAATCCATCACATTATACAGTTATAGGTGTCTACCATTGCTGGATTGCTAAAACACTCGGCCATAAAGAAAGGTCCATACGAAAAGCTGGTTTAAATTTCATGCATTTTTACTTGCAAAGTGTCTGGTTAGATGAACATGACCTTCTGTGAAAGAAATCCTTTTGGAACATGAATATGTAAGAAGCTATGAAAATGACATGAACAGCAGTTTCTCTATTACCTTCTTTGTAGTCTTTGCTGCTAGGTGAGGTTTAGACTCAAGTAATTTGCAAATGTCATTAAAATTCCTTTCAAAGTTTTCTGGCATTGTGTATCAGTAAATAAAACCACTACCTTACTTCTTGATGGAAGAACATGTGCATAGCTGATTTCCTAGCTGAGGACAATGATGGCTCAGTCGACAATAACACATCAGCTGTGAACTTACTGTACATATGAAAATTATTCATCCTGGGGTATATTTTCAAAAGCAGTGTGAATGGATACATACCCACAGCCTCGATTATTCATTAATGGGATTTTTATGAGATCCTTCCGTTCATGCTTTAGAAAATTGCCCTCTAATTGTGTATCATAAAATTCTACTTTATTTCCTTATATATTTGTTTATTTCCTAGTGTGAAAAGCAACAGCTTATATGTTGAAATACTTCCCAGTGAGAGAAAATAATCCTGAACTAGGTTTCTCAGCCTTTGCAGATGATTTTCTAGAAATATTTTCAATTTGCTGTAATTAGAATTAATATCAATTGCAAATTAATAGGTAACTGAAAATATAAGAACTTTTACCATGACAGACAAAGTGTTATGTATAAAAGGAAATGGTTTTTTTAAAAAATTAAAAATACCCTCTCAGAATAAATGTGCTTTAATGTGATATAGAGATTAAAAAAAAAAAAAAGGATGGTATACTTGTGAAAGATCATGCACATATATATGTCTTGCAATACTAATCTGCCCCCAATGATCCAATAGAAAAGTACATTAAATTAAATATTATTTATTCTGGACAAATGGGCATATTGTGAAGTTTCACTAAGTGTATTTTATTGAAGTCACATGTTCATGCTGCTACTTGTCAATGATAGGCAATATTTGGTTTGGGGTTTTTTTAAATCTTCAGAGTTCTATAGAGGCATTATTTGTTAATGAGATTTTAAAAATTGCAGACTTAACACTGCATCAACATGGACAGCATTATTAATGCTGAGGTCATTCACGGAAAAAGGCAAGCCCTAGCTGCTGAAATGTCTAAGAAAGTTTCCACTTGAGGAGAAGTTTTTTTTTTTTCTCTGCTGACCTCCCTTCCTTTTTTTTCCTCTCCTCAAAAGGCAAGGGATTTAGATCACACGGACAGTTGAGGTCTATAGCCATATCGAGGTGTGTACAGTAAGTTCTTGTGCTGATATGCTGCCCCTCTGCTTTTTCAGCTTGCCAGCCTTCCAGCTTCAGTGTATTAACATCACAACTGATATGATAAGAAAGCCCAGGCAGCATAAAAGTGTAGATGGATTATCCCCTTTCCTGCTCCTGGTTTTGTGGAACAAAATTCTGGAACAGTCTAGACAGTGGTTCCATCAATCTTCTCTTCCCTCTTCCCCCAGTGCGGCCAAACCTTTCTCTCTTAAGAGTGGGAAGGCCATGGAGTCAGCACCTCATTGTAGATACAGCTTTATGCATAATCACTGTGGGAAAGGGTATAAAGAATTAGAGTGTATGAATTTCAAACAGTTGAATTGTTAATTACAAACTAATGATAAATGCATAATAAAGAAGAAAGGTAAAAAGTCAGGATACTGGTAATTCACTCACATTATAGGCAGAAGCTTACAGTTTCTGAATGCTATATATTCAGGCTTTTGGTTTCCAGATCTCTCTAATATATCTAAGATCTCAGTCTTATTAGATGCCTGAAATTTTAGTCATTGGATCTTGAGACTAGTTTTTATATTATTTAGGATATTTAAAATAATATTTTGGCATGGTGAGGAAGCTGTTCACATTGACTGGGTGGAGCAGGTTTTCTGCATAGCAATGCAATCCAGACCTCAGACATTTCTTAGGCTCCTTTATCAGCTTTCTGAGGAGTTTTTAAGAGGTATTTGAGAACAAAATGTTTTTGAGCAGTTGAAGAAACCCATGATAAGATATGGGTTGGAAAAACTTAGTCAAAACCATGTACTTAAAAGATGCAGAAATATCAGCTGCTAGCTTTTTTTTTTTTTTCACTCTGGCAAAAATGAGGATGAAAGCTTCATATTTTTTAGAATGGTGTTATTTTCCCCAGAAAGATATAATGATGTTGTAATGTCGATCTCAGCTTACTTCTCTCTGTAGTGTTTAATATTAAAAATCCAGAATCTTAACGTAGAAGATGCATCTGATATCTTATAGGCCCATTGCTGCCAGAACAAAATGAATAACAAAACTTCCATTTAATTCATTAGAATATGTCTGTGCCCACACTTTGTATTTAGTGGCACAAATTTCGTGTAGCTGAAAAAATGGGTGTGGCTTTTCCAAATGGGAAAGGAAGAGGGTTAAAAGACTTTCATTTTTCCATTAGTTCCTGTCTCTGACCTTCTCATACTTTGTCTCCCACCCTTTCCAGTACTTTCAAGCTCCATCCTTGCTGCATAGACTAAAGACTCCTCTCAATCTTCTCCACGCTACTGGTCTGTCTCTGCAATGTGACATGACATGAGAAGGTGTGATGTATGCCACCCCCTTTCCAGTGGACAGAATTAGTGCTGATGTGCCAATGAAGTACATTGTCACAACCACGGATTTTGTTAATTTCACATAGGAGTGCACAAAGGGGTCTGGAAATTTTGAATGTTATCATAGTGGGTTACGACAATATTGTGTGTTGATTTAATTTGGTGTATCTGTTGTGGTGAAAATTCCCAGTGCAAATAAGTAAAGCAACTGTTTGCAACCAGGAGGTTGCGTATTTTCCTCTGAGATTTCCCCAACACTTGTGATAGGAATATATGCCTATGCTGTCACGAGCTGAAGGCTAGAATCAGGATTAGGACATTTTAGTTTGCTTAGTTCTTATTTTCTCTGTAAGTCCAGACCTAGAAACTGTCTCCATTTCTGTGGAGAGTCAATGCTAAAAACCCCAAATTTGGATTCACAAAAATCCCATTCTAATAATTGCTAGATGATCACTTTTTTTTTCAGGAATTGCCACTGGGCACAGTGAAACATAACTAGGGAAGATGAATGGGGGAGTGTGAAATATGTAATATAATGTAAAGTAACAGGGAGAAAACTTGTGGAACACAATTGTTCTGGAAATCAACTTAGAAAAATTAACATAGGAAGAAGACAAAAATTATTTTTTATGTCTGTTTTGAACAAAAATTATTAAACACACAGTGACTGATGTATATTTTGACAAATTGCTGCAAACTATTGAAAGATTTTCTGTAACCAAAAAGCTAGTATCCTCCAGTGCTTATTTATTTTCTTCATGCTGTGTAACCCATCATAAGCTGATGATAGATTTAAAAAAAAAAATTTAAAAAAAAGGTGGTTTTTGAGAAGGTAGCAGCAGTAAGAAAGAGTACACTGAAGTATAACTTTAGGCATGTGACATTACTGAGGAGACAACAGAGAAAGAATTTCAAGGGACAGGGGACAGTGCATATATACAGCTTCAAATGTACATCTTGGTGCATATTAAAAGATATAAACTTGTATAGAGCAGAAGGAATTCTGTTCAGCTCAGCCAGCCAAAATACAACAGACTGAACAGGAAAGCACTGAGATTTTTTAGATGCATAATGTTCTTACAAAGGGCCCATGCTGTGCTAATAAAACTATTGTGACTGGGAGCTTTTGCAGTGGGAACTGACAGATGAAGCAGAGTTAAGTACTTTTTCAGACAAGCTACTACAGTAAATCATTAAAGCACACAAACAATCGTCCTTCATCAGCTTGTGATTTGTTTTATAGCAATTGCAAATCGAAAACAATGTAAACAAACAAATCGACAACTAATGAACATTCCCCCACTGCTCACTGTAAATAGATCTACAACTTTAGAAGAACACTTTATCCAACACATTGTCAACTCATTGTAAACACATCTACAACTCATAAACAACTCATTACCCAGTATGTTGTCACCTCATTGCAATTAAAGTTGAATGCTAACTGTACTGCATTTCCCTGAACTGAATCAATTCAGAAGCCTGGAAGAAAATGTCTAGATGTATTAGTCCAATAAGTTTCAGAACTTCTATGAATATCTTCACAATCTAATTGGAGTTTCTCTTGCAATTTCTAATGTAAAAATTGAATGAAATTGCATCACTTCTTATTCTAGCTCACATGTAGGTTTATTTAGTTAGACTTCCCATTTACATATAACTGTTTCTATGGAAATTTTTTAAATGAGAAAAGAATTCCCCAAAAGGTTGTAAAACTCACAAGTTTCCTTGGAATTGTTTTGCATGAACTCTATCTGACAGTCTTATTTATTTACTTACTTCCTACACCACTTGAAATGTCTACCTTCTTTTTAAGGTATGGTAGATATTAATTTTTATGTGATTGCTTATGAAAGAAATGAATATCCTTTTAAAATTAGATATGCTATTGAAAAATCCATTTACCTTGAAAAAATTTTTTATATTATCTTTATGCATGGTAGATATAAATCTGAATATTAGTCCTGTGAGAACTTCTGAGTTTAAGAGCAAACTTCATGTGCATTGAACTGCTGTTTGGGATACAGCTTATGAGAAGTGGAAATATCTGCCATTGTGTCCAGGAACTCTTCTGTTGAACTGTATGCACACAACCTGCTGCTACTTTACAAACAATCTGTAAATCCTCTGGGGCAAGCACTGTCTGTTTCCTCCACATTTACATAGTGCTTAGATCAGAATAATCTAATGCTCTACAGGGCAACAGTACTACAGATGTTCTAGGCAAAGGCATTCGGTAATGGATCACTGCATGATTGTAATCACATTTTAAGAACAAACTTTTGAGTTTCTCAAAACTTCTACTGAGCTTCTTGATTTGTTTTAGAATCATTGTTTTTGGTTACATGATGGAGTGTTGTGTTAAGACTGGAGAGCCTGGCTTACAATGCACACAGGATCACAAGCTTAATCTTCATCGTTTTACAAATAAGATTTTTAAATGTGTTGTTTTACAGGATGGGTGTTACCCTTATCTTCTGTGTTAGACTGCTCAAGATCTCTCTTTTATATGTATTGCTCTCACACATCACGTTTGCATCACAATAACTTGCAATAAATAAATTGTTTGATGAGTGTAGAATACCAGAAACAAATTAAACTGTGGTAAGTAGAAAAGACATTCCATGTACAGAATATGGTATTTCGCACTGTCCTTTTTTCAGGACCTCTTTAGACTGTATAAGATGCTTCTCTTTATGCACAACCCATGGCTTTCTTACCAAAGGAAAACTATCAACAATTGCAATAGCTACTAATAGCAAGTTCCACCTCAACACGAGGAATAACTTACTGAGAGTGACAAGAGCACTGGAACAGGCTGCCCAGAGAGGTTGTGGAATCTCCTTCTCTGGAGACTTTCAAGACCCTCCTGGATATGTTCCTGTGTGGCATGCCCTAGGCATTCCTCCACTGGCAGGGGGTTGAACTCAAAGATATCCAAAAGTCTGTAGTGGGTCTAACTGAGCTGCTTTTCCCCATACAGCCCTCATGCTGCAGTACTGGGAGCTGGAGGGTGTTGATAACACACCCGTGTTATGACTGCCAGTGCTCACACGGAACCAGAGGCTGGGGGAGCAAGATGGAGGAGGGGATACAGCCGACCTGAGCTGACCAGTGGGATATTCCATACCATTTGACGTCAGCTCAACTATAAAGGGAGAGGGCATGAAGAGGATGGGGAGGCATTCAGCTTTGTCCTCTGAGCAACTGCTACATGTTCTGGAGCCCTGCTTCCTGGATTCGGCCTGACATCGCCTGTGGAATGGAAGTAGAGAATAGCATCTTTATCTATGATAACCCACGGCTCTTTTCATCTTATTCTCTCCCCTGCGTGCCATGCTGACGGAGGTTGGGGGGGGGTAGTGATAGAAGGGCTTGGTGGGCACCTGATGCCCAGCCAGGGTAAACCCACAAGTGCCTTCCAACTCATACCATTCTATGATTCTAATAGCATCTGCTTATAGCAAGCCAGGCAGTTGTTTCACAGTTTTTAATGTTGAGCTTTTCTTCTTGAAATGCCACTCATCTCGGACAATATATTTAAACTGTGGTCCTTCAAAGGTCCTCAGTTTTGTGTAAAAAGGTAGGCTAGAGTAGTAAAATGGTAGAAGAACTTTTTATGTTCAAATTTCACTTACCTTCACTCAGTCTGGTCTTAGCAGGCAAATGTTATGCTGATGTGATAGATCTATGGTAGGACAAAGTAGTTAATAATTATGTTTGTAGAGCTGTCACTATTTAAAAAGTACAGTCTTTCTACAATTACAGAAGTTTAGGACTCAAAGTTTGGTTTTTTTCACTTGTGACTAACTGAGATAGGAGTGAATGTAGAATGGCTGAAGTAAAAAATTCAAGGAAGTTAATGAAAATTTGTGATGGTGACATGATTTATTATCTATATTATTATGTATATATGTATTTATTATACATATTAACTCACTTTTGAGCAAAGTGAGTCCATTCTGGAATTATTAGGGTAACACTGAGAGCTGAAAAAGTCTTTCTCATAACTTTTTTATATTTTCCCCCACTTAGATGTGAATTGTGCAAATGTAAACATGTAATTTTTCTTCCTAATTAGGCCTTATATAGGCCTAACTCTGAAAGTTTTTATGTAGGCCTAACTCTGAAAGTTATTTATTAAATATAAATGGTCAAGATGATACAATGTGCAACCCTAAAAAAAAAAAAAAAAAAAAAAGAA
This sequence comes from Actenoides hombroni, assembly GCA_024336885.1. Lineage (NCBI taxonomy): Eukaryota > Metazoa > Chordata > Aves > Coraciiformes > Alcedinidae > Actenoides > Actenoides hombroni. The sequence goes on from WUAM01000431.1 coordinate 3,699,102, forward strand.
AAAAAGAAGAAGGCAAAGTATTCAATAAATATTTTGGGTTTAATTTGGAAAGATGCTTTGTGTTGTATTGACATCTCATTAAGGGAAGTATTTTCTAGGGCAATGGTTATGAGACACAGCCCTGACTCTTTTAGGGCATCTCTTGACTACAGTTTTCTGGCAAAATAGAAAGAAAATAGAAATTTGCTTTTGCAGTGAAAACTATGCAACAACGGTATTTTTTAATCAAATATATCATGGAACATTGAAACAGTTTATCTAAGGATGTGACGTTGTCTCCAGGAAATTATCCTAGGAGCAGGGTTGTATTTCTGTTTAAAAGTTGTGATTTAACTCAATCAACAATTATAGTCTGGATGAGGGAATTCCTTAATTGTTTTTTGAAGGAGATAAGGATAGATTTTCACAGTGGTTAATTCTGACTAAGATTGATAGTAGGTCATATTACCCTTAGAAAATACCAAGAAACTTAGAGTTGAATATATATAACAAACAGTTTATGAAATGAAATAAAATAAAATAGAAAAAAAAATAAATAATCAAACCAAACAAAAAATGGAGTTGTTTTACTCAGGTTATATTGAATCCAGAAACAGTGCTTTGCAAATCAAGATTTTTCTTCTAACAGATATAATTTACTCACTATAGCTTTTCATTTATTCTTATGTTTACTTATGTGTCATTGGATGTAGGTATTCTGAAAATTATCCCCCTCAGAATACTGTAACCTGTCCCCTGGGTTGTACATTCTAAAGTAACCTGACAAAGGAGAGAAAAAAAAATCCAACAGAATGATAATGTGCCTTTATAAATGTATAAATGGTTTAATAAATCCAGGTAAATGAATTTCCAATTCTTCTCAGAAAGGAGTTAAGTTTTCACTTAACTGCTTTTTCATGACTGACATTTTCCTTTCTCAGTAGGACTCAGCAACCCACTGAAAGGAAATTAGAAACTTATTTTAAAATAATGGCACAAGTCTTCAAATAGGTTTGTGTTTTTCATCTGTCAATTCTATAAACTGTCAAAATAAAAAAAAGAAATTTTTTTAAAAGATTGCTTGTGGACGGTTTGGTGTAATTAAGAGAAATGGTAACCATCAAAATACATATGCATCTACACCAAATCCACGTAAATAGAAAGTTACTCTTTCACATCATAAAGCTTTTGACACAGTCCCAGATATTTACCAAATTTTTTACTGTGACTCTAAAGGCCTCCCTTTTGTTCCTTAAAATTATTTTAAAATTTTGAATCAACTGCAGTGTTTTCTATTAGAAACAGAGTTCCAATCTTTGGCACAGGCTTTTTCTCAAACATTTTAACAACAACAAAAAATCCTTAGATTAAAACCTCCAGAAACCTTTAGAAGTGATGTTTCCAAATTGTCTCTTTTCTGTTGGACAAAATATTTACTTCTGTTGCCTCTGTAGGCTTAATATCATCAGAGACATTACTTTTGAATGTGGGGTCTAAATTCTATTTTGAAGTCCCAGAATTCCAAGATTACACCAGCATTTAACATGCACCTCCTTTCTTTCCACTCACTTATGTGAACTGGAAGACAAATGTACATATGTGTTTTTCTACTAACTAATGGATTTAGCAATTTGTCACTGATGTGTTGTATAGAGAAAAATATAGTGACAATTTCATAAAGAATTTGCTTATGCAGGATTGTGTCAACAGATACAGAGCTGTTGAAGGTAAAATAAATCTCCAGTAATAACAGCGAATACTTTACTCAGGTGGATTCTCAGTGACGAACATGATGCTATGTAGCTTTTATGTCAAAGTTGAATACCTTCTTGAAAGGTTCCAAAAGAATTGTTAGATTTGATGCAGAAATTGCTGTGTCATATGAGAGATACTGTTTTAGACAAGAAAATACAGCAGAAGATCAAAATGTGTCTTCTGATTAAAATCCTTAGGAATAAGCAATTCATTAACAACAGTACTGAACATTGTTGACCAAGAAGTCTGTAAAAGGCAGCGGAGAGTTTAGATATTCCCTAGTCAGCCAGCTGCACTCAGCTTCTTCAGAATCTTGAGCAGATACTGCAGGTAGCCTCTTTATTGAAAGATACAAGCAAAAGATAGATGACAGCAATCGCTGTGTAACATCAGAATTCAGATTTGTTACACACAAAAAATCAGGCCTGAAAATCATCTTTATTCTAGCTCCAATAGACTTTTTAAGTCCCTATGTCCATGTATTCAGATTCTGAATTGTCTGTTTTCATCTGAAGTAAACACTATGGAAGGAAAACAAGATCTCTTTAAAGCAGAGTATCTTGTACTTCTTACTAGTCTGTATCAGCTTTGTCTTTCAATAAAAGCCGGTATTGTAAGAAAAGGTATAGTGTATAGAAAAATATGCTACTTACATGCATTTACATTTGTAGTTTATTACCCGTTTTGATCCAACTTATATGCCACAGAACAGGACCTGCCATTGAAAAGTCCCTGCTGCAGAATTGCCTGTGAATAGCAAGTGAAAATATGTGCTGGACACATTTTTATCATTCCTGCCAATGAAAATGAATAGATGACAGCCTTGCACAGACTGCTTAGTCATTCTAAATGAGAGGAAGAGCTGAGGAGGTTATTCATCACACCAGCTTCCCAAAGTCCATGAGCTTGGAAATATTCAAGAGTGGATTGCATTTATTTACACACGATATTATAGGCAGAAAGGTGAAGTCTGCCATCCTTGTTGTTCTTCAATATCTACACAATCTATGCCTTTTCCCTACCAAAGGTTAAGACAGAAGAGTTAGTAAGACTATCAGACATTAAAAGGTAATTCTGAAAAAAATTCCTGTTTCAATGTACTGCAAATTTATGAACTTGTTAGGAATAGTGTTGAATACCAAAAAGCCTTGTTTCTGTCTGGTGGCTGTGCCTTACTCTGAGAAAAGAAAGGAAGGGAAGGAAGGAAGGGAAGGAAGGAGGGAGGGAGGGGAGGGGAAGGGAGGGGAGGGGGAGGGAAGGGAAGGAGAGGGAGGGGGAGGGAAGGGAGGA
>WUAM01000431.1:3702508-3763299 GCA_024336885.1 Actenoides hombroni
AGGGAAGGGAAGGGAAGGGAAGGGAAGGGAAGGGAAGGGAAGGGAAGGGAAGGGAAGGGAAGGGAAGGGAAGGGAAATAGTGGCTTCAGGCCTTCCTCGGTTAAACTGCGGGTGTTAAATTAGGGATGCGTCCACGCTGATAGCAAGCACTGGAGAATTCAAGAGCAAGCCAGTAACTGAAGAAGGAAACCAAGAAGGAGCTAATAAAGAATGGAGTGATAATGTAAGTTTTCTTGCAACCAGAAAGCCTTGAAAATTGGTTATAAGTAAAAGTAACACCACAGGAAAACAGTAAATTTTGCAAGAAAATACTAATTCCAGGATTCCACATACTGTGGAACTGAAGACTCTGAATGTAAAGTGATAGTCATACTAATGCTCTTTCCTTGGAGAAGAAAAAAAAAGAACAAAGCAAAACACCCCCAAAAAACCAAAAATAAAATCAACTACAACAACAAGAAAAACACAACAAAAACAACAGCACCTATCTCTTGTCTTAGTTTTATTTTGTGATATTTTATGTTTTCCTGCCATGAACTTGGTGAACATGTGACTTTGTTTTTTTTTACAAATACCTATAGCATCTGCCAGAAGGCAGTGAGGCTTCTTTCACCTAGCCTTTTTTTACCTTTATCATTTTGCCTGCAATGTCCTCTTGAGCATATATTTGGAATTGTTCTGTACTTTAACCTCTTCTAAATTCTTATCTTCATTCTTTACTAGTATAATAATCCAGCCAAGAATCTGTCCGTTTCACACAGGAGATTGCTTGGATTTTTATATTTTGCAAGCAATGCCCTGGGATAAGAATTTGTATGATCTTTGTTTAAAGATGAAATAAATAAATATAGTATATGTAAGTGTGTTGGCTTGAACAATAGATATATAGCCCAACTCATATCTATCTATCTATCTTATCTATCTCTCTATCTATCTATTATGCCCCTAAAAGCTACTTGAGTCTTCTATCTACCCCAGGCTTGACAAATATTTGGCCTTTCAAATAATCTGAGAGAAATCCCAATCCACTGAAACCAATGGCTTAATTCCTGGAATTAGAATTTCATGTGTTTGCTTTATTTTATTTCATGGTAAGAGGTTTTAAGCAATCTAATTTATGTCGTAACATTGCCTTTGTGGCATCGGTATTAAATGCCGAATTATGATACATGCTTTATTTGCTTGCCACAGTAAATAGAATTTAGTCCTGTTTTATAGAGCTGGTGTAATTTAGATAATGATATTTTTTTCAGCTGACTTGTTTTTTTTTTGTTTTTTTTTTGTAGTAACTAGAAGAGATATACAGGTCAAAAGATTAGAGCGAAGGATTCAGGTGACAAAATTATCCAAATGCCGAAACTCCTCTCAGGCAGTCCAATATCTCCAACATATTTTAATCAGGATTTAGGGTCAAATAAAAAATGGTGCATGCAGTGCTTGTATTGTCTGGTTTCCATGTTACCTGCTCAGAGTGAATTGCATATGTATGACGGTGTTCCTTGTTCCTCCTGTCTGAAGCTGCAACGTACAAAAAACCCAATAAATATTGTGCTTTGAAATTTCAGTTCAGGCAGTGGAAACAAAGCAGAAAACTGTGGTACTATGTGTAATAACTAAAGCTCTTGTTATATGCTGCTGTATTAAATATAAAACATTTTCATTTCCTTTGTATAGGAAATTCAATAGGACCTGAAAAAGGGGTCAACCAAATTCTGTGACTCCCGCTATAAAACGTGAGTGGTGCTAATATTCCTTTTTCAACTTTCATGTGACTGCAAAGAACCAAACAGATAAAATATAGCTTTCATAAAACTGGAGATTTGGTGGAGAATTAGCATGAGAGTTGTGCAGGCAACTTGCAAACGGAAGGCTGGCCAAGAGCTCAGATTTATGCTGTGAAATTTAAATGGTTTTCTCCTGAGGTTTTCTTGAAAATATCACTGCATGTGGTCATGTTGGTTTACTGGCATATTTTCCTGAGATTGTTTTCAAAGTGAAGGAGGGAGGAGAAGGAGAAAGAAGTCTGTTCCTTCAAGAGACACATAAACATCAGAGCATTAGGACAGCATATAAAAATGCATATTATAAATAGTACAAATGGGAATTTTAAACATTCAGGCATATCCAAATTTGGACTAAGGAACAGTTAAGAAAATATAGGAAATGTCTACAGACCAGGGATGAAAATTTTATTTTATTTTCAAAGCCGTGTTTATAGTGTCACATATTTTATCTCCATAGATTTCAGATGTCACAAACCTACACTAGAAAATTGTAAGGACCAAAATTTAAATTCTCTTTAAGTTTTCAGAGATTTTGCTTGCCTATCTATCTCAGATTCAGACAGAATTCAGACACGGGTATTTTAGTAGTTCAACTATGTTTTTTCTGGTATACCCAGTACAATTTTAGTAACTCAGAAAAAAGAGATCACAGACTGAAATTAAGGAGGAAGCTTATAAGCAATATAAGCCTATAAGCAATTCAAGCAGAATTTAATTACACAAAGGGTAGCTGAATTATGGAACACATTGCTGAAGGCAGCAATAGATACAAGAATTATAAATCAGTTCAAGAAAGAGCTCAGAGAAAGGAAATCAAAAAGTAAAACAAATCAACCCTTTTAAAAACATCCCAGGGTTAAATGGGGCAGGCCACAGTGGACTCGACAGTCAAGCCCTTTTCCTTTAAATGTTCCTGTGTTTCCTAAGGAAGAAACTAACTAGTGCCTCCCTTGATTTCCATAAAGGCAGTAGTTCAGTACCAGAAACACATGAGTGTGTCTTTTGTGCTTTACCTGTGATTACAGAATTTTGTTGCATTTCCTTTTATTTCAAACTTCATTTAGGCTTGCACTGTTTTACATGACTCTGGCAGTATAAAGGAGCCATGAAGTAAGTGTAAATATGATTTATGCTCCCTTTACCATTGCAAAGTGATGTATAGTGTCCTTAGGGAATGTGAGAATCATGCCCAGTGCATGTGAAACAGATGCATAAACTCTGCTTAATTTTATTTAACATGAACATTTCTATCTAATGTTTGGTTATTTGGTTTTTTTTCTTAATATCATTTTAAGACTCATATTCATTTCTTCTGAGACAGACAGAATTGAATTCAGCATTCTCAGTGTATTAATATTTCACTAATCCTATATATATATATATATCACAAATTATGTTTTATACATACATGTCCAAACAGGTCACTATTAATAGATCTCTGTTAATTTTTCTCATTTGTAATATTTGCAGTCTCAAGAATATTAAATGTAGGAAGAGATAAGTGAAGTAGTGATTACTCAGCACGTTTACAATGGCATCATTTTGATATCAAAAAGAACATTTCAAGGATAGTTACTGCATAATTGATCAAGTACTCCACCAAATCCTTCATATAATTGCAGTGTTGATCCTAAGGCTGATTAAACAGAAACAAAGAAATAAAACTCTGCCTTACATGCAAGAAAATTAACAAAAGAGAATCTTCTGGAAAAATCTGTGTTTGCCTAATTTGTGCATGCACTTACAATAATTTCATGGAAAAAAATTAAGTGCATGTATTTTTCTACGGGTATATTCACACTTTTGTGAATGCTGGCTGTGGGAGACATTGTGGCTGAAGCCAATATTAATTGATGCTCTGGGTCTTAGTAACACATATTTTTTGAATGTCAGCATGGAAAGAAGCCTTTGTGAGAGATTGCAGCAATATTGCCTCATGTCCCTTTTTAAATGCATTACACTTTCATGTCTGAACTCTAATGTAAAAACTGGAATCAAGTGCTTGAAAAATTAAAACAAGTTTGTATTTTGTTGTTGTTTTGTTCTTGTTGGTTTTGTTCTTGTTGTTGTTGGTTTTGTTCTTGTTGTTGGTTTTGTTTGTTTGTTTCAATTCTTAAAAATTCTTTCCACAAAGATTTAAGATGCTGGCACTACAATGACTGGAGTGTCCATTATGTGTTTAGTAACCTTGTACTACACATTAGGGATTTTATTATCGTCAGTACTGATCCCTGTAGTTCCTGTGGCATTCAGAACCTGGAGTGCCCAGTGATTCAGAAAGCCAGACGTTTCATTCTATCTCTGTACAGATTATGTCCCTCTACATGTCTGCAAAGTAACTGAAAACACAGAGTAAAAAAATAGCTTTAGGATCAGTTCTTTAGAAGTGGGGTGCATTGTCTTAATAAGTATCAAACTGTAGATGTCAAACCTAATTGTCTTGGGTTATTTGGTTTGAAAAGCTATTTATTACTATTTGATATTTAGTATTAATTTCATTGTACTGAAAAATGAATAGGAGCTTCTTTTTTTTTTTTTTTTTTCTCATATGGCAGTTATTGACTCCAAAATGGAAACTGTTTGATTAAAACAATCACGATTATAATTTGCATTAAAATTAGAACGAAAGACCAGATTTAAAGTGGATGTGCATGGCAACCATATTTTCTTTATGCCTATGAATGGGGTTTTTTTCATAACAAAAAGAGATAAAGGATTAAGAAAAACCCAGAAGAATAAATAAAAGTGAAGAAACTGCTGATGCAGCCGTACATCAGGAATAGCATTACTTTTAGATTTATGCATGGAAGACAAAGAAATCTATATGAGCCCCTGCCTGTATCTTCCCTCCCAGCACTTACGTTAAAAAAAAAAAAAAGAAAAAAAAAAGAAAATTAAATGTAATAGTTTTAACATTATTTTACAGAAACACTTTTTCATTCTCTCCTATTGATCTATCCCTTCTCACTTTCTTTACCCTTGTCAAAACTTCATGCATGTCTCCTAAGCACAGGAACAGAAATCAGCATTGTCTTGTTTTGACTGCCATTGCTTTGCGATCTTAAATGGTCCCTCAACCCTTTTGTCAATATTTATTGATGGGATCCACAGGCACTCTGAGTGATCCCACTCTTGAGGGGCATAAACCAATAGCAAGCTGGGAAGGGAAGGAAACAGGGGGCCTGCTCCAGGCAAGAACTGGTTAGGAGATATCAGAAAGCTCAGGAGCCATTGACAAAATGTCAAACATTTCAAATCCTTGATTGTTTTTCTTCCTAATGCCGTGCTAAACAGAACTATTAATCTACCCCTAAAGCGGAAACAGATACGTATACATATATGCACAACACATGCATGCACACCCAGCTACATGCACACATACACAAATAAATAGTCTGCAGGGAAATTAAGCAAAGCCAGTGAAACCATGTACAGAGAAACTTCTTGGATAAATTAACAGTGCAATTACATTACATGACATACCAGAAGATGGATGAGGAAAACTTGGCTGGTATTATGTTCTGTTTTCAAATTGCAATTTATTTGAGGGTTTTAATGGATGCCTTATTAAAACATCTCAGCATTGGTCAGGTTTCAGCGTATGTCAGAGTAGCCCATGATTGATGACACCCTCTGCTGCTTCCCTTGCACATTTGCAGGGAATTTAAGCAAAGAGGGAATGAACAGAGCCTCAGATTCGTATTGATCGTGTGAAGGTGCACTGCCTGAGAGCACAGTCTAATAACATTCTCTTAGCTGAACTGCCTCACATGAACGCATTTATTACAAGAACTAAAATGTTATATTGCTCGGGATAAAAGAACATTGTACAAACAAAAGAGTAAGCAATGAACAAGAGAGAGAAGGAGAGAAAAAGAGAAAGAAATACAAATGTATAACTTTAAGCAGTGAAGCGATATTATCTCCTAAAAGCATATTTCAGACAGCAAAAAAAATGATGAATGTAACTTTTTTTTATGTTTAGATAAAAAAAAATTTTTTGGGGAAAAAATGGGGGGAGTAATTTTTTTTTTTTTTTTTTTTTTTTTTTTTTTTTTTTTTTTTTTTCTTTAATCCATCTCATTTAGATGAGATCCTGTAATTATATTGGTAGCAATGAGGGTGGAGGTCAGACCTAAACACAATTAGGATTTCGACCATCAAAATGGATAGCTTGACATTAATCATTTGGCCATCCAATGTCTTTCTTCATCACTTTAAGTACTATATACTGTAGTTAATCAATCTGACTGTCACTCATTTGATAAGCGAAAAGCACTTGTACCTAACTGGTGTAAATCTTAAAGAATCTCTTACACCTTCAAAGGGCAGCTCCTTGATAGATTTGGATTAGATCCTTATAATATAAGAGACATTTCCTATTGTGCTGTGAGATTTCTGAGTTACCTGATTGAAAAAGAGTAAGTTTCCATGATCTCAAAACTGCAGATCCACTGTTGGCTTTTACCTCTAAAAACACCCCTTTAAAGAAATCCACAGAAGTAGTATTTCATCACATCAGCAATGTTTGGTTCACCAATATATTTTTTTTTGTCATTGTAAATGGAGTCAACCTGAAGGTAAAAAGAGATAATCAACTACAGATGAGGTAACTACAGATGAGGTAGAGTAGAAATACTCTTGCCCCTAGGTACCTCAAAAACACAATACTGATTACAAATAAAAATTCAGGTTGGGCATTAAAATCCAATTCTTTCAGGTGCTGAGTACTTGTCAGTACCACTACTGTAGCTCTATTCCATTCACTGTGACTTTCTCTTGGCCTGCAGGAAGCACTCAGTATCATCCAAGATCAGATCTCCAAAACACTCCCCAAATATCTATGCTCGGGGCTTGTTTAAGTACTGTCTCATCTCTGTCATCACTGCCTCTGGCTGTTTGCAACTCTGATACCATTTCAGTTTCAATTCCAAGTCTAAAAGATTATTTGTTTGACCTGCCTTGCTCATCATTATCTGAGCTGCTAATTTTATTATTCTGTTAGCACCCTGGGCTGCATGGTATAAAGTGGCACTATAAAAGTGTAGTTTGATTATATTGGAATCATTCAGCATCACGGGCTTAGCAAACAAAATGCAGCATTCCCACCCACGCTGCTGTGATAACAAAGAAGAGGCCATAAAGAACAAGGGAAAAGGAGGATAAAATCTGTAACAAGGATAAACAGGGGTAAAAAAGCCGGTGCAGTTGGGGAGCTATACAAATTTTCTTGTTAGACATGGACAAATTTCCCATGTGCCTTTCTAAGTCATCCTGTAGTTAACACATAATTAAATAGAAATAACAATAATAATAATTATTTTAAAAATCAGAATTCTGCAAAACTTTTGCTGACTAGAAACAAAGGAAAAAAAAATTCTACAGACTCTAGTTCTTAGAATTAATTTATGAAAGGATGACTAGGAGAATTTAGAAATCTTGGTCAGAGCATCAGGTCTTGATCTGAACTCAGAGAACTCACTGTTCCATCTTTTTTCCATTTCTTTTTTAAACATCCCCACTTGGATGTGCATCTTAAACAATCAAATCACAACTTTACTTTTGTAAGTTGATTTTAATTATAGACAGGATCCTTTAACATTCCCCAGATTTAGCATTAGTTTGTCCTTTGAAGTATTGACTTCAGAATAATAATTACTGGATTTTCCTGCTTTTGTTTCTGAGCTTTTTTTCCTTTCCTTCACCTCCACTTTTTACTTTCTAGGTAAGTGACAAAGCTGACTTGAACTTCTAAAAGGAAAAAAGCTCCATTTAAATATTTTACATTTGTAGTTCATACTATTCTTGCTACTGAAGACCTCATATCTGTTTCATTGTTGGGGAAGCACTAAAATGGCCACCTCATGTTGCAGGCATGTTATAGCATAAGAAAAATGTTTTGTGAAACAGAAGAGTTCATATACTTCAACCAGAAAACTTAGTGTTGTGCTTAGCCTCCTGTGACTGCTTCAGATCAGTATAGATATCACCTGAGCAAGCCATAAATAGGTAACCTGGCCAAATCATAAACCTGATCGTGATCTTCAAAACAATTCCATATTGAGAACCATGGTTTAAAAATATATATAACATAATAAAATTTCAACTATATTTTTATAGATGAAAGCTAGTAGAGATTGAATATTAATAAATAACGACTTTCTCATTAATAAGAATTGAAACTCTCATACTACTAAGTGTACCTTAGAAGATGCAGCTCCAATAGTTTCATTTTTTGCAAGTCACACTGCTCTCAGCTTCTTGATTAAAGGCAGTAACCGTGTCTATTATGGCTAAGATAAATAAACAGATACTTTCTGGCAGTTTAGTGCACAAATGCAACCTCCTAACCCTCACCATCAAAAGGTCAAAAGCTGCAAAACCTAGTCCATTAACCTCTGTAAATGGTTGTGATATTAAAAACTGACTCTCAATATCCAAGGGTCATGATCTAGTGCAATAACCATCAGCAATAAAGAATTATGACTATAGTACATTATCCATCTATAAAATGGGCATTTATGACACCAGCACATTGGCTATCTGTAACAGGCATGGACCACTCCTTTCTAAGAATCATTGCACACTTTCAATTATGGGGTTATGATATGAGCTGTGAAAACTTATTAAGTTTTAAAACAGAGTACAGAACTACTTTCTGTATATTTAGTAAAACAGAAGAAAAAACCCACAGGCTAATGCAGCTCAGTAGAAAATAACAGTTTAAATGATCGTTCTCAGCCTGTATTCTGTACTGTAATGTAGAAATTTCATATATAATTAGATATCACATGATTACCAGAGATCCTAGGATAGGTAGAAACCTATCAAAGTGCAGGGGGGCTCTTTCAAGAAAAAGGTTGGCTACTTTGTGACTGTCTCAGTTTTTTCTGTTTGTTAAACAGAGCTGTAGCTTTCTAAGCAAAGCAATGTATTTGAGAAAGAAGCATACAGCAACCACACTTTTAGTGGTGTAAATGTCAACTTAATCACAAAAAGTCTGTTTACAGTGAAAGAAAGTGAGGGGAAATATGATAAATAAATGGAAAACAATTTGTGAATTTTTTAGAATGTTAAAAACAACTGTCAGAAGGGGTCAAAAGAAATCTTTGCTACATTACATGTGTACAAGTATAAATATATAAGTATGGATAGAAGACTTTTTTCATTTGCATGATGTTTGTTTAAATTGTTGAGGTATCTTATCTGTAGAAACTGAGGACAGCAAATTCTTTAATCAGTCACTAAAACTCTGATGATACATTAGCTCGGAAGACCTGCAAAAATCCAACCCATTCTCCCTTTTAGAGAGCAGCTGGTCTTGCTAATTAAAATGGAAAAACTCCATCCATCTTGATTTGCAGAGAAGTCACCCAGACAGAGACAGAACTTCAGCACCCTATTGTAGTTTCACGGGATGTCTGAAAGGGCCAGGGAGGAAGTAGAAAATATCCATTATTTTAATTTTGACAACCAATACAGAGAAGCCTTTTATTTGAAATTAGGTGTGAGAGGTTATCAAAGCTAGAAGTAACATACCAAGTTTGTTTACTCTTTCTTTTTCCCTTACATTTAATGAATAATTTACTCAACCATGGAATCAACAGCCCCCTCTTAGGAATGGAATTAACTACACCAATATTGTCGTGCCATTTTGTTTCAGTTACTGAAAAATAAGGAAACATCAGGGAATAAAAATATGTTGCAGATTTTAAATAAGTCTGTATTCATTTAAGTCTTTACTCAAGAAAGTCTTCTTTTGTTTCTGTAGTCTGTAGTAATATTAAAATCCCTCCTAGAATAATACTTAAGTGCTCTTTCCTGCTTCAGTTCCACCAATGCACTTTTCAATTGTTTTCTTCATCTATGAAACAGAAGAAACATGTAGCACTAAGCAGGTCTATTTACCTACTGACACATGATTCAGGGTGACACTGGGCACTGGGACTCAGAGTATCTACTCATAACATGACTAAGATGAAAATTATCTACAGCTCTCAGTCTTTTGGAGAACCTAATGGGGGGGGGGGTGTGTTGCCTGCAAAGAGTAGAGAAGTGGTAAGAGAGGATGCCTGAGCAGTACTCTGGAGATACTGAGACACTGTGATACCGAAACAATCCAAAGTAGGCTACATTTGAGCTTATAGCCTTCCTCTTATGAAAACTCTGTGTAAATAGGATTGCATGAATAGCAGCTACTTTTACCTTTTCCAAATCTCTCCCCAGTGTAGAAGCTGAAGGTAAAGGTCACTGGGACATGCATCCTTTTATAGCAGTGGAGGCCAGTTCATCTTCTGTTCTCCAGTCTTTTTAGCTGAAAGGGAAAGAATAGAGCATCTAGCATGTTGAGTTCAAACAGTGGCCACAAAGAAATTATTTTATTAATGAGATTCAATACTAGGCATTTTACCATCTGAACAACTCATTTTCAATGGGCTTAACAGCTGTCAACCTCTGGAGGATGCTTTAAAGAATCTTTTCCCTTCTCTCTCTGCAACAGTTTCCTGCCAGGCTGGCCCAGCCTCTGGCCAGTGTGCCAGATCTCCTTCATTAGGGGATGTTAAAACACCACATCAGAATCTGTCTTCTACTACTGTGGTTAATTAAAACATTAAAACATAACTTTGTTTCAGGTGTTGTCATCTCTCCCAGAGATGGGCTTATTTTCAGTTGTAGTATGCCTTCAGCTTCTGTCCTAATTCAAGTGCAGTACTAAGCAAGGCAGATGTACATAAACAGTCACTATGCATCTGCAAAGGGTGCACAAATGAACTTAATTTGGGCATCATCTACATTTCATATGCAGGTTGTCTTTGAAATCTCAGTACATTTTCTTTGAAATATATGCTTATTTTCCCTGCTTCATGCCTTTTTGTCACTCCCTGATCTTTTTAGAACTACTGAAATGTGGAGGAAATGTCTCTTTTATTCTAAAATATCAGGGTCTAAAATAAAGTAAACAATATCTATAAATCTTTAAACTTTAAGAAACACAGATTTTTCTTGAATACTTTTCTGTCACATAATTATAAACTTCCAAAGTGTTGACCAACTTAATGACTTCTCATTATGGGTTTTGTTCATTGTTTTTTACCAGTTTTATAGGCAAGAAGGAGCACAAAGTCTTTTATAAGATCTGCAAAAATAGCAAGTGTTCAGTTGTTTAAGTTATCTAATCTCTGTAAGTTTCTTACTGATCATAAGTTGTATGGCCCATAAGAGAGATCATCCTCATTCTGATGGAATAGTTTGAGCAATGAGTAGTAACAATATGAGTCAGTTAAGTTATGACTCTACTCCTGGCCTAGTGTCAATGGATATTTAGGTTTTCTATTTTCACGTGACTTTATCTAGAAAAGTACTTTCCAGAAACATATTCAATTGCAGTTGTTGTGCGCATGGAAATTTTATAGCCATCAATGAGTTCATAGTTTTGGTTCTTTCAAAATATTTGTAATAAAAGCTTCCCTAGTTTATTAAATTCTTAAAAAATATCATGTCATGACCCGCTAACATACCTGAGTTGTCATGTGAATTACTTACTGAAAAGGTAGATATATGTCTTTGTCCAGTTCATCTACATCATATTAGTTTTACAGACATTCTCTCAGCAGTAAGGTACTCAGGACTTATCTTAACCTTTTCCTCTGTTTTTCTATCTAGGTTTAAAGAGATTATTTTATGCTAATATTGAAAATTAGGAAGAGCAATCTTTTAAACATCACTGAAGAAAAGGAAACAGATTAGAACACTACCACCAAAACCACACACACTCTTAGTAGTTAGTTGAAATTTGATTTGACAGGTGGAGCAACCACAACTGGCAAATGATTTATTGAGTATATATAGCTGCATAATGGACCTTCAGCTAGTTATAATAACCAGATATATTCCATGCCACACTCTGTCAAGAAGGTTGTTCCGATTATCTCCCGAAGTGGCAAGGTTAGCCAATTCTTTCAGAAGGCACAGTTTCCTGAGACTTATGTGTTCAGTCATGGTGCAAGCAACAAAGCTGATCCCAATAAGGAGTTAAATACAGGTCTGAGCTGCATAAATCTTGGTGATTTAAACAAAATGACAGATTTCAAATTATCTCTATGAAGCTATTTTCCCAATTGCTGAAAATATTTAATTTTAGTAGCATCCTTCAGATTGTATTTAGAAAATAAATTATTTCCACTGTAGAGAGCTAAGTGCACTAAAAGATCCCAAACATTCAAGTATGTAAATGCAACTGAACAGAAAAACAATATGAACCTTCAATCCAAAAAAAATGCCTACACCTCAGCAATGCTGTTTTTAATGTTCTTTATTAATAATTTAGGCTCTAATTTTGCAGGGTCAAAGCTTCAGTGGCATTCCTTACATTGTTTGCTGTGTTTGGGTTGTTTTGTTAGTTCTTTACAAAGACATGTGTAAAATATTCAGTTGAGATACCAGTATTATAGTACCAAATTAAGCAAGGTCTGCTTTGCTCGAATCTTATGCACTTTCTATATTTTAATATGTTTTTAATGTAGAAATAATGATAAGAAAAAATGCTACCAAATACATAGTCTCATAAAACATCTTGCTATAACGTGTAAATAATTTTTTTTTTTTTTTTTTTTTTTAATTTTATTACTGAACACTGACCTTCCTTAGTGAGCAGGTACTTTCAGGCATTTGATTACTTTATATACCATATGGCTGACAAAAAGCATTTTAATTCTGTTTAGAGCTGTACTAAACTGAGAGAAAAATCTGCTTTGTGACCTTAGGAGACTAAGCAGGAGTATATATTAAATCACATCCTTGCTCATCAGTACTTGTGCAAAGTGTTTCAAGATTCTTCTTCCTTCACACAAAGTCTAGCTGTGAAACAAACCTTAGACAAAATGCTAGGGTCTTGCTCAAGGGAAAATTGCTGCAATTTACCACAGAAGATGCACTCAGGAAACCTGGTGTATCCCTAACAGACTCTCTTCTCATTTCCCATTTTGTACTCTATAAGTTGAACATTGCACTTTCTATTTTATTTTATTTGGATGTATCTTGAGCTTTTTATGTGTCTCTTTATTTTATTGATCCTCTCTGCACTCTTAAAAAATAATGGGCTTTTAGAACCCCAGTGCTACTAAAATTTATCTTTCTCACTTTCTTGCTCATTCCTTTTTAAAGCACACACGTTTAGTGGATAACCTTTTTACATGATCAGACATGATCAGTCAATTACTAACACCAAAACCCCCCAGTCCTGTCTATTAGAGTTTTCTTTGTTAGAGAAAGGGAGCATACACAGTTACATGCTCCTTGTTGTCTCCCTGCTACCAGGCTACCCATTAACTATTTTTCTGAAATCTTTCTTTGGTGTAATGCTGTGTGATAGGCATGTGTGTCCCTCTCATGCTGGTGAATTAAAATTCCACTCTCAGTGAGTAAGATGAATTGTCCATTTAACCAAAGCTGGATTCATTCTCTTATTGGGGCAGGGGAGGGGGGAGAGGGGGATGCTGGAGGGCTGAAAGTGGGAAAAACAAGGGGCAGAGTGCCAGCTAGGCTGCAGTATTCAGTTACATGTGAAATGATTTGTAATTCTGAGTAATCACTTAGGACAAGCCCTTGCACCATTTTATCTATACATGACTCTAGGCCAAAGTCAATACTCATAGTAAAATAATGAGATGAAGCTAACTGAGCCCCTTTTATTAATGCTCCAAGGAGCAAATCTGATGCTTCAGTTTCTCCCATGGAAAGTATCCACTTCTTCCTAAAAATTAACAAGTGGGTCACGCTGCCCAGTAGTAGCCAGGGTTCTTGCCTTCGAAAAACCAAGGAAAAATTTCCTGTCTTATTTGTGCACCATATCATGCTTTGCCCAGCTGCAGGTAGAGGCATATGAATTTTGCATTACCTGTAGGCTCATTAGAGAAATCTATATGTCTCCTAATAGTTTTTCCTGACTTGGAGAAAGGAAAAAAACCCACACAATGAAAGTCCAATAAGTCAGAAGGAAAAAAGCAGTACACTGCTTGAGATGTGTTTTTATTCTTAGTACCATTAACAATGTGAAAGAACTCAGCTACACAAGGAACTCCTTCGCAATGTAAGGAATGGAGCCCTCACTGTTGTTTTCTTGAAGTGTAGTCACATTATCACAGGCAGCTTTTCATACTGCAGCAACTTGCAATTTGTTTACAATACCATAAAGAAATATTCTTTGTTCTTGTTTCATTCTTCTGCGATTGTTCATCATGTGGAATCCTACTCATACAGTGATCTTTTGCTCTGGAACAGTCAGCTGCTTATCTATAGTTTTGTAACTTATGCTTTTCTGCTACAACTTTTTGTGTAGTCTTCTGAGTTTTGCATCCTGATATATCTCCAATTACAGAGCAACAGGCTTTGGCATATCCTGGAATCAACGTATATTAGCATATGCAAAATGTTATATGATTGTTCCATAAATACAACAGGCACACAAAATTTCCCCCAATTACATTACATAAAATCAAAGGTTTTGAACAGAACACTGGATTTTAGTCTCCTTAAGCACACATTTTTTCAAATGACCATAGGAGAATTAGTAAAGGAAATTCCTCTGGATTTTAATCAAGCACATCTGAAAATCTTGTCTGCTTTTAAGAACAAGTTTTAACATAAGTTGAAATTATTTTATCAACAGATGCAGTTTTCCTTTCATATCCAAACACAAAACTTCCAAAACAGCACAACACTTATCTTCACAAACTCAGATGAATCTAAAAGTATTAAAAATGTTTCAAGTATTAGCATTAAAAGCAAAGGTCTGATTTCTCTCAGCACATGGACAATTTTAAACAGGTATATAGGAGATTGAAAAATGATTAACTTGAGTTTCTACCTTCCACTCCCAAAACAGGAAATGTTAGAATTAGAAACTTATAAGAAACTTCTATAAATTTTGCGTGAAACTGGAAAAATCTGTGGTGATTTCTTTACATTGCTCCAAGAGGAACCTCACAAATTAGAAGCTTTCTTTCAAAAAATGCTGGTTTTCAATATTAAAATAATTCTCAAAAGCCTGTCCTCCTTAATGAAAAAAGTAAAAATTCATTATTTTGAGAAACAAATCAGTTTCTTATTCATTTAATCATTGTAATATTTCATTAATGTATCATATTATTTTTCATTTAAAATTTTGTTCAGTCAATTATAGATCTTGACATGATTGCTGTCTTTGAATATTATGTAATATAGTAGGTTTAATGCACAGGCTTTATATACAGATCAGAACCACTTTGGCTAAAATGTATGTAAACAAGTTACTTGATTTGCAATAGGAATTAAATAATTTGCCATTCTGTAACTAGTTGTTCTAGCTGTGCACCCGAACTGAGAATAACCATTTGTATCACCCTTTTCTGGATGATCCTTTATGAAGACTCATGCACCTCATAGTACAAATGAAGACCATATTTCCATTCAGCACCTGCCCTGATGTTTCATGTAGATGCCTCCTGTAGGTCTGAATCACGATCTGTTCTGAGGAGGCCATTTTGTGTTTTAAATGTATTCACAGAGGGACTAGAGAGGATCCAGTAAATCCAACCAACTCTATAATTTGAATTTTAGAAAGTGAGGTGGTGAAGTCTGATGGATACAACCTGCTCTATCACTTAGCTGTAGTCTACTTCAGTTCTAATCAAATGCTTGAGTAATTAAGTGGAAGTAAAACTTACTGCAAATTCTTTCAGATGTTATATTTATTTAATTTAATGATGAGTTTATTTGCTGCTTTTATATTTATTTTTACAATTATTTGATCAGAGTTTTTCTTCCTCTATGTAGAGCTTTTTCTGATGTTGCACACTATAGAAGATTTTCATAAAGATATTTCTTAGTGTGATAGTCTGGAACTAAAGGAAGGATGTACTATTCTCACAAGCAAGATGCACTCAATAAATACACTTTTAGGAATTTACTTTCAGCAAACAAATAAGCACTGTTTAAAACTTACTCATTTTTTCTTATCTTGTAAGAAGAATAGGAAGAAATCATGAAAGCAGAACAGAACAATATGTGTTGTGGAAGGTGGAGAGAACCAGGCTTACAGGAAAGGAGTCAACATGTGTCATTTAAGTTTATCATGTAGCTTAAAACAAAGCAAAAAATACCCACAAAAGCTGTGAAGTCTTGCATAGCTTGCACAGGAAGCTACAACCTTTTGATTATCTGAGTTCTCCCAGAGTAGAAATAGTGCTTGATAAAGATAAATAAGTTAATGGGCCCTTCTAGCCTCGTAAAACACTAAAAATGAGATAAAATATTTGTGGTTTAGAGATGGCAAATTCGTAAGAGCATGCCCTACCTTATTAACAGAATTTTAGCAACAAAATATCTTTCTACCTATATATCTCAAGAAATATCTATACATATCTCCAGAAATACAGTTAACTTTGGGAAGCTACTGATATGGACCTGTCTTTCGAAACCCTATTTGTAAAATCCTTATAGGCCTACTAACCATGAAGGAGATTCTTGTGTAATCCTCCAACATATGGGTTAAAACCTGCAGAAAGACATAATCTAGAGCCTAAAAAATGCATCTCTCAGTTTCATCTTCCTGGTAAGAAACTTAGAAATAACACTGTCTTGGTGTGAAAACATCTATGTGGGGCAAATGCATCTAGGTCATGCAGAAAACAGTATGTTGCCATAGCTATCATTAGTGTAATACACTTCACAGCAAGTCCTACTGTGAGCTAAATTCAGGCCCAGTGGGTGCTGCACTACTGACTTCAATGAAGCTGCACCTGCTTATGCCCTATCTGAATCAGTCCTTGCTTCTACAATAAGAATAGTATTTCAATCACTGCCATTCACTGAACACTATTTCAACAGCCTCTCAGTGTGAATTCTTGATATAAAATATATGTTGTGCTGTAGCTGGCTATTCCTTCCCACCCTGCTTGCCCTCCCCTCTATCATTCCTCAGAGCAGCCCACCATCACACTAGAAACTGCCTCTGGCAGCACTGATCCAGTCATTGGGGCAGACACAAGTCACATCCAATACAAGGGATGATTATCTCATGCCTTAGAAAGGTATTTTAGCTGCTGGCACAAAGTTTGGGCACTTCTAAAGAGTGCTAGAGGGGCACACATTACCTTTTTTCAAGTGCGTTGTTATTTAAAAATTCACAAGAAATGTACAATCTTTATTTTGAGAAAAAAAATTTGCATATACTTTTTCTCTCTGCATTTATAATTGCTAGACTACATCAGACCTGACTAAGAACACTTAAATAAGATTGAAAGATGTCACTGCCTGAGAACTAGACTGTGAGTATGAGTTACGGACGTTTCTCCATCTACTTTGTGAGGTGATCCCACCATTTACCTGTTCTTTTAATTTTATTTGATATCTGCAGCTGTGTTCCCACATATTTCTTTCTTCCTGGTTTTTCTTTTTACCTTGTCGCTCATTCTCTCTTCAGTCCTGCTTCATCTTGCTGATCTCTGGTTCCGAGGAAGTTTTCTCACCTTATCCTTCAAAAGATTATGGTGTATTTCTCATTATCTTAGTGGTATGAAGAAAAATGAATCTTTGTAGAAATAAAGTTTTATTTCATTCCGAGATGGTTTCCCTAATCTAATGGCAGAACACAGACATGCTTAATGGAAAAAATAGATAATCCTTTTTTACACATACATGTGGAAAACTCCACTTCCTGTTGGACATAAGATACTCCCAAAGGAGAATGGTAGCAAGGGCATCCTCCTGTTTGCTGGAATGTGAGGAAGACCTAGCTACCTACAAGCTGATTAACCCTGCAGCCTCCCTTACATGACAACAGTTATGGTAACATCAGCCAAACACATGGAATGCAGTCCAATGTAGCAGAGGTGAGCATAAAAAATTGTGAGGTAGCATCTGAATTACAGCCAGCATACAACCTTCCGGATGAGACTCGTGATCTCTGTAGGAACTCAGCTGGTCTGAATACTCTGCCCAAGCATCAAGAGCCATACTTAAAACCTTTGAAAGTGCTAAAAAAACGAAGCCTAGTAACACACAGTATTACCATGCCTAAGTCACTGGCTGTTCTGTGTTAGTCATATTTTTAAAACAGGATAAAGATGTATATACATGTGATTACTGGGTGATTTTTGAAAACTCCACTTGTCAAAGAAAACATTAAATTAGTAAATACACATACTGAATAAATTTTTTTTTTTTTTTTTTAATAATTTTAGGAAGCTTGTTTTACTTTTAGGAAAAGTTTTTAGAACTCTTGTGCCAGAGCTGTGTTCCATTTCTGGAAGCTGCACATGTTCTCTGTCATCTATTAATTTCTGAAACTCAGCCTTTCAACTGAGTGAAAGAGTATGCCCTACAGCATTTATGGTACAACATGTAAGGAATGTGAATGATGACCTCAAGACTTTCAGCTCTGAAGTCTCCTTGAAGCAACATGCCTCATTTATGTTTTGGTTTTTTTTTCTGGCAACCATTTTGTTTTTGTAGAGCTGAAATCTGGAAAATAGAAAAGTGATTGAAAGAAAGCCCAAGCCAGTGCTTGATGGTAGTTTAGTTGCTGACAGTCAGGTGAACGCCTATAAAAAAAAATAAATCATACATTAAAGGTTATCAGCTTAAGACTCACTTTCAGAGTTGGACATCATAGTAATTTTGAGTCTTGAGTTTACTTTTTCTGAACAATTTATTTCTTACAACACAATTCTGCTGCATTGCAATTTATGGGAGGAAAAACATAATTCAGCGGATTGCCTTCTTGTGAGGCTATAACCTTAAAAGATATGTTACTAAAAGCTGCAGGATCTTTCAGATACAATTACTTGTAAAAGTCTGACAGTTCTATTCAGTAGACATTCTGAATTTGAAATATTCAGGGATATGATTATTTACATTTTAAGCTGGTTTATCTCTGTATGGTCAACTTGGCAACATAGAGGAATGGAAGGAACACATAAAAAGACTCCACCTCTCAATAAATGTTTATCATACAGTCACTTGCATTTACAACTCAGAATGATACTTTGTTAAATCCATACTGAGCAATGCTGTTTAACTTAGCTACAAAAGTACAAAACATCATATTGAATATTACTTCCTATAGGAGCAATATGAGCAATAGCACAACAGAAGCATCAGAAACTTATATTGAGCACAAGAAGATAACTTGATGGTATTTCCATCCTATAAATAATTTAAAGTCCCAATAAAAGTTGTCTACTAGATATTACAGGTCAAACTTTTGCAATCTTTGGAAATGGCTTTTATTTTCATTACTATTACTTTCTCATTTAAAAATAAGAAATGACTAATGATAGTCTGGAAACTATTAACTTAAAAAAAGAACAGTTTAAACTGTTTGATCCTCCTTTGATGAAGTGTGAACACTAGCCCTCTTTCCTGGAGGTGTAATTGTGATTCTCCTTCTCTGAAGGAAGAGAAGGGAGGAAGCAAAGGGGGATGAGTCTCTGTTATTTTGTTTGAGAGAAACTAATTCTGGTGATCAATTTATTAAGCTATTAGTAAATGTTACATTTCCTGTTTCCATTTTACATTAATGTTGTCATTACTAAATAATCTGTCAAAAATGTCATTTGTTCTGTGAATCTCAGTTATTCAATGGACCTACATTTTCATTTTAAAAAAACCCCACAGCATAAATAAATGTAAAAATCTGAAGTATTTTTTAAAATATGAAAGAAAAATACA
This sequence comes from Actenoides hombroni, assembly GCA_024336885.1. Lineage (NCBI taxonomy): Eukaryota > Metazoa > Chordata > Aves > Coraciiformes > Alcedinidae > Actenoides > Actenoides hombroni. The sequence continues at coordinate 3,722,002 of WUAM01000431.1, forward strand.
CTTTTAAAAGCCAACAATCAGAAAGCATGCTTGTAAAGATATGTATTTCTCACCTGTAAAGCATAAAGATAAACCAAAAAGAACATGAAAGTTAACTCCATCTTCCACTAGCATAATTTAAGAACAGCTCAAAATGCTAACTCAAAGTCACTGAGACAAATGTTCTGTTAATTTTGCTCTAGGTATAGGGGTTATATTTGTATCTAGAAGTTTCAAAAGCAATCCAATGAGACTGCATGAGATAATTGTTCCAATCTGGAACAGTAACAGATCTGAGCTGGTAATCATTCAGCTGTATAGGTCCAGGTCAGGCTTGCACACACAGTTGTATTGCAGCCCAAGTAACTGGAACATAAGACCTTTGTATTATAAAATATCTTTTCTCATGATATGAGAATAAGCATCACAGCCAATAAAGTAAAAGAGTTGAGCTAGTGAGAAGACTTAGTGTACATACAGGCTGCCAGTATAAGGTTATTCTAGAAAACAAATGAACAAGCAAAAATCAGAACTTTACCTTCAGAGTGGGTTTATACTGGCAAGAAGTTTCACATCACATAGATGTGATGGTTTTGTTACAGCACGTGGAGTCCTAAGGCAGGCATTATCATTTCTGTGATGAAAATACAGCCCGTCAGTCTAATCCTAAAAAAGTTATATTCCATATAGGAAAGACAAGGGGAAAAAAAAGAGGTAGATACTTCAAGATAGATGAAAGGTGGTGAGTTGCTTAGACTACACAACAGGTTAATGACAGAGTAAGCAACTCTCCTGCTTTCTGATTTAGGGACTCATTACTTCTTGCATGCAGTGCAATATCCTAGTGCAAACTTTATGACAAATGCTATGGATCAATTCAGGAAACATTTTACTCCTTACTTATTTTCTTCTATATTTTAGCATATGGAGATACAGAGCATCAGATCCAGACCCCTGAATTGTTTCAACTCACAGTAGTTACATAATACATCTAGAGTACAAGAAACCTCTAGTCTTTCCATTTTCTTTTAGTAGTTCCCCGGACAGAACGAAAAATGCATGCAAAATCATTGGGCTGACTCTACATCACCTGGAGATTCTTTCATGCTGTTAAAATCTAGTCCTAAATTTACAGTGCAATTTTTTTTCTGCTTTAAAAAGCAAGCATGTGTATTTTATAGAACTGTTAGTCTCCTACCAGTCCTAGCAGTTTGGAAGATGAGTGATTGACATTTATGCTAAATGTACCCATTGTGTAGTAGTTCTCTTTCTGATATGTCATAGACCCGCTCATGAAGAACGCATCCTTTTCTGGCAATACTTTGGATATAAAATTTGAAAGTTAAAGCTCACTCTGTACATGAAAGGTGCATCTGAGACACCCTTGTGCTGAATTTCATTAACAGTTCTGTAACAATATCCTATGACAAAGGCATTTTTTGTAACTTGGAGATAAAAGATGTGTGAATCATTGTTTCCAGTAGAGCTGTCTACACAAGTTCCACTGACAACTGCAAAGTTTTAAACTTGTGGAATCAGGAGTTTGCCTGCAGAGTACTGTTGGGCTAATACATTAATGCTGTTATCTATCAACATGGAAATTTCTCATGGATTTTATATACAGACATATATATATATGTACACAAATATTATAGACATTGCACGTATTATTTTGGATTGTCTGCTGGATCTATATGAAGATACATCAGAATATCCAGTTTCTTTTTCTGTATACATACCAGACATACTATTTTAATTTTAATCATGTGGATTGTGAAGTGAAATGTGCTTCTAGATTTACCCTAGGCTCTCCCTGGTGACAAATAATATAAGTTCCCAAATGTGTTTTGACCCCCATAGGCTAAAGGCCAAACCTTCAAAGAAGGGCTTCTGAAAACCTTTCAAATGATGCAGTTTACCACAGTGCCACAACTCATAGTTCAGGTCTGTGTGAACACCTTTGACAGTAGATGATAGCTAAACAAAAACAGAGTATGAAAAAAGATCCCTGTAAAAGATCCTTTTGGGCTACTCTTTTAAGAAAAATAAAGGAAATGCTCTAAAATAACTTCCCTCACACAATCAGATCAACTTAATCAGAATCAGTTTACAAATTCCATCCTCAATTCAGCCTGCTCCCCTTCCCCACAAAAAAAAAATATCCCAGGGCACAGAAATTAATGGTGCTTCTGCTTGTAAAGCTTGGTAACAGTGGAGATGGTCTAATTACAGTCATATAAGATGTGTTTTTCAGACACCACCATAGAGTAATACTGCAGAGAAGCAGAACTGATGGCAGAAGATACAAAAATACTGGCTATTCCTTAGTGTTCTGTCTTTGAATTAACTTTCTATCACTGGTTTTCTAGCACTCCAGGGTGAATGAAGCAAACTCCTGTTATTATGTAATTTTATTCTAATGACACATGGGAGTGAGAAGCCTAAATACAATGAGATGTTATCATGATTTAGCCTCTGATGGCAGCTAAACACCACACAGCCACTGATCCACCTCTTCCCTGCCCACTGTTCACACTCTTTCCTGGGGGATGGGAAGGAGAAACAGAAGGAGGAGCAGAAGTGAGACCCCAGGGGATGAAATAAGAACAATTTAATAAAGCAACACAAAGAGAGAAGAAAACAATAGCACTAATGAAACTATATACAAGGTGAGTAATAAAAAGCAGGAAAAGCTCTACCTGTGCCCAACTTCCCCAGCTCCAGCCACACTGAAGCAAATTGAACACAAACACTCCCACCATAACCAAGCCCTCCCCTTATATAGGGGCATGACTCACTATGGAATCCCATTGGCTGGTTCAGTTGTTTATCCCAGCTGTGGCCCTTCCCAGCTGCTTGGACCAGCAGCTGTTTGTGATAATTAACAGAAACCAAATCCAGGACAGGTGCTAACAATTCATACTAAGGGAACCCTCAAGAATTTACAGTCTGAAGAGACCTGTGTGCCTGGAATGGACATTGTAAATCATCTTGTCCTGTTTAGCACAAAAAAGATTTGGTACCAGAAATCTAAATTAAGCTAGAAAAGGGAATTCTGTCATACAATTGAAGAATGAGGCATAAAATGTGACTTCCCTAATTCTGAACTTCTGAGAGTGAGTTTAATGTCTCAGACACAAACCAGTATTTCCTGGTTTATTATCGTTTGCCAATAACTAAGTTCAAGCAAACAAAAATCAACATGGTTTTACCGTGCTTAGCTAGCACTTTCACACATTTTTTGAAAGAAAAAGACAATTGAGTTTGACAGAGACATCTTGCAGGAACAGATTTTTACATGGAATTAAATAATTCCTACTGTCAGTTAGTACTGCTTTTCTCATAGCATTTTAAGGTATTTAGTGCCATATAAAAACATGTAATTAAAACAATTAGAGAATTTTAAGTTTGTTAAGCTTTAAGAATTGATTCAATAACATTTACATTTTATATTTAATCTTGTTTGAGTTAGTTTTCAATTATTTAGGAAAAAAACTTTCAAAAGGGTTTTTCTATGATCTTAGCAGGCAAAGTAAATTTAAAGAAAGCTTCTGTAGATTTCATAGAGAAACCAACATGTTCTGCAAGCGCATTAAGTTCTTCTTTTACTTCTGATTTCATTTTCACCTGGCTGCAGCAATCCTTTTGCAGATTATTTTGTTGATGGTGAAAGGAGGATGATAGCCTGGAAAGGAAACAGTGCAGGCTTGTAGCTATGTTTAATATTGCACAGTTGCCTGTAGAATTGTCTTCTGCCTTCATTGCAATTTTCTTTAGGCTTGAATGCCTAGTTCATAACTAGACACCCCAGGTCTATAAACTCTTTCTAGGCAGGCCTGAATTTCAGCCCATTAGAAGAACCAGCTTTTTCTAAGAGTAAGTTTTAGCTCTTATCTGCTGCATCTGCCAGAAACAGTAAAAACAAAGCTGTGATAACTACTTGGCCATTTTAAAATGGCAAAATCCCCTATTTAGCAGTGGGAATGAGCTTAAGTCCTCCTGTGGAAGTGCAGCCCAAGACCTTCTGGCCCAGAACCAGAGTACTGCCACCTGAGACCGCTGCAAAAACTAGCTCCTAAAGACAAGACTTCTGTTTGCCACATAAACAGACCCTGAACATGCTATGTGCTAGCAGGTCATTAAGGGATTATTTGGGAAAGAGGTGATTTGCATGAAGCCAAATGACGTGAATATTCTGTTCATTGCATGTATCTATTAAAATGCACTTTTGTGCCTCCATCTATGTCAGTTTTCTCAAAGAAGCAAGGACTTTCTGTATTTAACAACCACTGTTATAGTTTTTAGAATGCAAGCAGGAAATGTAAACAGAATCCAAGGCTTACTGTTAAGCTCCAGCCTTTAGTTTATTGGCTGAGGAACCAATCCTGAAGAATGCTGAACCCTCTGGCACTGATCCAGACCTGCACATGTCAACTTTAACATAAGGGGCCTAGTCCTATGATTAGAGTTAAGCATGTGTTTATGTGTTTCCCTGGCCTTCAGCCAGGATGCTCAGGACTTTGCAGGATCATGTCTTCAAAAAAATGTGCCAGTATCTGAACTTCAAAGTGATACAATTGCTCTTAAATCACTTTCCACACATGCTAGAGAGCAATACAGACTAGCCAGATCAGGCCATAGCCTCCTCACACCTTTCTTTGTCTCATTTTTTCAAGAGAAAGAAAAATGATTAAAAATACTTTGGTGTTTTCTGTCCACATTTCATGTCTTGACTCCCATCAGATATCATTCAGAATAAAAATCTGGTGATCAGACTAAACCCTACTCTTTTCTCTGTAGTCTTTACGGTGAAATCTCCAGGCATGAGTACAGACGCAGACTACCATGAAGTGTCAGCGTTCCTACACTGAACATTATTTGAACATTAAGAGTTCAGGCTTGTGGAACATTTTAGATTTTCTGCTGGATTATTGGAATAACACTACTGTAAGGTTTATCACTGAATGTAAGAGATACTCTCAGATTTAGCAGGAAGGGTAAGCTCTAACATCTGAAACCAAAATGACGAAATTTAAGGTCAATTCTGAAAATTTCACAGTGGGTGAATTTCACAGTTGGTGCAGGACTATATTCCATTCTTTCAAGACCAAATTATCTGAGTAAACTTTCGTTTCATTATATTGAAGACACAGTGATAATATAGTGATAGGTAGTAGAAGCTAGCTGAATGTAGGTTTTGATGTAATCTCTTAAGCCTGGTTAAAGTTTTAGCTTTACACAGAGCCCACTACATTAGGAAACACAGTTGTCAGTGTTTTTCTCCAGTTCTGCTTTCTCTCTGAAGGTATTCCTAAACTCAAGACTAATATTACATTCATCAGCTACATTAACTAGGGAAAATAAAAATGGAAAGAACAGCATTTCCAGACATAGGCATCCATTTCTTAATACACATTGCCATCTGGGGAAACCTGAAGATACAGTGTTTGCATTGAAAGCTAACCTCCTAAGTCTAAAATTCATAGTAGTTTCTAAAGTTTGTTAAACATGTTACTTTCAAGCTATTCTTGATGTAAATTTTTATTTATTTTCTTAATACTGTGCCATTTAAATTTTCACAGAAATTATATTTTTTTTTTAACCTAATGGAGGTAGTGAACACATTGGACAGCAGGTAAATTAACGAAGCTAATTAGAAGAAAAGCATGTGTTTGTTTTGCATGTATTTAATAATTTATTTGCAAGTATAACTGTATTCATAACAAATAGACAAATTAATCTGTGTTAGTCAAATGGAAACATTTAATAACTTCTAAAATATTAAAATTTATTTTAGTAAACACTATTGAAAGACTTTGAGCAAGATACTGTGTAAATTGCTGCGAGATCCTAATGTCAGGTAAGGCTTCTGAAAATTAAAGAGCTGCTGACACCTCATGGCAAACTTTAAAAACCATTCTCAGCAAACATAGCACTACTTCTATTCTATTTATTTGTCTTGTTTTCTTTACAGTAAAGGATATTTTTTTCAAAATAGTATCTTGGTTTACTAAGCTAGCATTTTGCAATAGCAGCTGGGTGAAAATAAATTTAATTACAATGCAAAATAAACATTTTCAATCCAAGTAAGTAAAAAATAGCAGAAGCAAGTGAACTCTTAAGATGGAGATGTTTTTCTTCCAAGACTTTCCAGAATGCAAAAGAGTGGAAAAAAGATATAGAGACAAAATTTCTCTTGTGTACGAATAAAAAGGTTAGCTGTTTTATGTGTTGGTCTACACTAGTCATTAATAGAGAGGAGCTGCTAGCACAATACAATCTTATATTCCTTTCAGTATTATAATTCTCTCATTAGGGAGTTATTATCTCAGCTGTTTCAAATCACATGAAGCTGACATTCCATGTAAAATGTTGTCAGCAAGTTACACTACTTAATGGCTGAAAGCTGCTGAAAAGTTTAAAATCTGTGGAACACAAAACAAAAAGGTATTTTTGCAGTGTTTCTGATGTTTTCTCTCCTCCTCCACCACACCTTTTTTTTGTGCAGTGAAGTATTTTGTGTTCCCTCAGATGATGTTTCCTGACAGAGACACCTTTCAATCTGCCAAGGGCTAAATGTGTGCTGGAATGTAAAACAATAATCCAAAATAGAAAAAAACATAAGTCCCAAAGCAGGAACTTAAAATACTGGAAAAGAGATTCTTCAAGTACAAATAGAAACTGAGAGTTAAAATGTGCTATTTTTCAAAGCAAAACCTTCAACAATCAGTCTAGGAGGCACCAAATGATTGTGGAATATTTTTGGAAATTAATGACTAACTTTCTTCAGCAACATATACCAGAGAAGGCAGCAGATAGCCCTGTGGTTGCTTGGGAAAGAATTATGGTCAGTTAGATCTGCAGTCACTGTAAGAAATACATTACATATACCACCTAACCAATAGTTATTATATTCTCACCAGAAGTATAGCTTCAGGTATAAGCTGTTTAAGGTAAATATAGGATATTTATTCCCACCCATAACATTGTATTAATATCTACTCATGCAGCGTTTTTTCCTAAGTCTTCTGGCTATTTGGCAAACTGATTTCAATTGAACCTTGTCTACAAAATGCAGAAAAAATATATATGGAACATATGCATTAGATAAAATCTTACTTTTGGGATAAACTGAATATTGTTGGAAAAAAAAAAGATTAGGTAGGCTGCTGTATGAATTGCTTAGTGTAAATTAGCTTAGCAGTTCCTGGTGTAATAAATCATCTTGTTACATCAGGAAAGGCTTTTTGAGCTGCTGAGTTCAAATGCGTTCCAGACAAATCAGTCTAATCATGGAATGTATCTAAAGCAAATGTATCTAGAACCTGTAGAACACAGTTTGTGTATACTGCATGAAGATCCAGCTCAGGATTTCATTGGGAGAAATCCAGGAGCTATTAACATACTTCTGGACTATGCAATGTGGTGACAGCTTAGCAGCTGTGTAGTTCCTTTTTTTGGACTGATCTTTGGTTATGTAACTTACTTGTAATAATATCTTTCTCAGTGCTGTCATTATTTCTATTCTGTAGTGCCTGGACATGTTGATCATAAGCAAGCAGCACATTGTGGTAGACATTGTATCCACAAACAAAGGATCATTTCTTCTTCTGAGAGTGCTTCAAGAGTGGAGAGTTTTGACATACACTCCATTGGTCAATGAAAACCAACATAAACTTGATAATCAACGAAGTCAGCTTGTTTTGTCCAATCTTATTACCACAATATCAAGACAGTAACCAACATAAACCATCTCTGAAAAAAAATGCTTCTAAAAGACAGTAATGCTGGGCAATATGACACTGATGTCTTTTATTAAGAGTATAAGATCTTCTTTTAAGCAAAAAGAGTTTAGATTATTTTAGTAGGTTTCAAGAATTCAATGTTATCTATATTCTAGCAAAGAAAATACCAGCTCCAAAAATATGACTGCATCTCTCCTGAGACCTACATTTTACAGTCCACTACTGCTGTCACTATTCATTTCTGTCTTGCAAATTCCTATCAGGACATATCTTCAGGAGAGAACGTATGCTCACATTATGTTGAACTCAATTTAGGCACATGCTGAGATTTCTTGTCTGAGCAATATACTTTGGATCAGGACCTAGACTAAGCTGAAATTCACTCCTCCGTGCATGTATCAGGGCAGCACATAGAAGAAGAGGGAACAGATTCAATTCACTTCCCCCTGAACCTGAATGTTTGAGTGAACATCTATCCTGGTCGCTTTTTCCAGCCTGTAAAATATGTAAAAAGAGAATGAGTCCCATAGCTTCTCTTCCAGATCATCTACAAAGGATTCTCAACTTTGCCTATTTGCAACAGCAGACAGAAACACTTTGTTCTTTGCCTTTGCCCACAAGATTGATGACTTAAATAATACAAAGGGTCTTGTGCAAAGTCTTCCACCTTGGTGTAAATTTCAAACACAGTGAGAAACAAGCACAGTCAACAAAATTAATCTTGAGTAAACGAAAACATTCTCATCAAGTTCCATTTACATTCTCACTGAATACACCTTGTTTATTAAGAATGAGAAAGTAACTACATAAAGCTGGATAAAAAACACTTTAAAAGTACAATTTGAAAGACTTAATGAAATAATTTTAGACAGCGCCACAAAATCTAGCGGCTCAAAAACCCCATTTCAGTTATCAACGTTAGTGAAAATATATCAGAAACAAACTCTTCCAAGAAGTTCAGAGTCTTTCTTATTCTCTCTGGAAGTCCTGAAGAGGAAAAAAAGATAATCTTCAAAAAGTATTCCCACTGATCAGCCCTTCCATTACTCTCCATCAAGTATGAATATATTTTTGTATACCATTCCTGGATGTCTATTTGCAATGAAAACACATACATGGAATCGAGTGCAAAAATGCCTTTGTACATGGACCTTACTTTAATAATGTAACCATGCAGATAAGATAACTGACACTAACCAAGGCTGTATTTCAGTGATTTCCTCCCTGGACTTCATCATGAAGTATGTAGTTCCACAGGTTCAGAATACATTAGCAAGAAGGGTTAGGAATTTCTTGCTTGCATTCTGCAGCAACTGACTAAGCTATTTCTTTAAAAAAAAAAAAAAAAAGAAAGAAACAATCCTAGAGCAATCATAAAAGGATTGTAAAGAAAGTGTTGCTATAAATATAACGTGGCATGAAATTCCTTTAGCATGAAAGTCCTTCAGATCAATATGCTCTTGTGGGCCACTCTTTGTTTTCTTTGGATATCAGGAGGAAAGACAGTAACGGTAACCTGAAGTGAGTATCACACTTTTGACAATGACTTTATTAATAATTTTGAATTCCTATTATTTTGAAGGTTTACATCTACCCTGGCAATTACTTGTGTTCCTCAGAAGCAGCAACCAGAACAGGTGATCATTTATAACTACAGGATCTACCTAGTTACAATGATAAAAAGCTGTGGAGTGAGGAACAGTAGTCCCTCATTGCTTTGAATATAAACATTTTACATGACTATTGTTGAGGTCTTCGAACTCTAGGATTTTCAAAGTCTGGGGATTTTTTTGCTTCTCCACATTAAAGATAGCTCTATTTAAACTTAAAATATAAGCTTCTCTTTGTCTTTCTGAGATTTTCTTCCCACATCAGGAATGTTTGCTCAGCCCATGCAAGAGTTGGCTTTTCTTAGACCCTAGATAACTTTCTTTTGTCTTTGATACTAATTTCTATAATTTCTTCATTAATATAAAATATCCAGGTCTATTGGTGATGCTTATATAAATTCTATATGTAGCTATGATTTAAATAATCAAACTCCTACCTAATTTCCTCCAGGTCTGAATGTGAAAAACTATGCCATGTGGGAAAGACTCCTTTGCATACACTGCAATCTCTATAGAACAGATAACCTGATTAGCAGCAAAGTCCTAGTGCTTTTTACATTCACATATTCTGTGGTATGTCCTCAAGCGTATTTTTCACTTGCACTGTATTTCCCAACTCCAGTAGCTTTCCAGCCTGTCACCACAAGCTATGGAATTTCACTCTCTGATTATTTCTTACTCTTCCTTTTTAAAAACTCCATTACTGGCCTGCATTAAACTTTGCAGGTGTTCACTCTCTTTGGAAGGAAAGTGAAGTAACCTCATCTTTTCAGTGCTATGATAATAATTTTCCACTGTTTGTCTACCACAAAAAGCATTTACAAAAGAGTTTAAGTTATGCTTGAAATGTATGTGAATGCGATTGCCATCTCCTGTTGTTTTTACCATGCTGATGCAATTGCCAGACATTATTAATTCTGGCACTAGGAAGTTAGAGGTAAACCAATGCTTAAACTGTTCCAGTAAGTGGGACAACTTATTGTCTGAAGTATATGTCACCTTGCAATCTGTATTTTAGAGCATTATTTGTCTACTGTGTGTGGTGGTGGAAAACTTACTGTGGATAAAATTAAAATAAAGTAACAGATATATTATTATTAGAAAACTTGTGTATACATTGGAGACCATTGAACCTGTCTTTCCAGACCACTGAATTTTCTTTATATGAATTCTGACTACCAAATAGTCAAACTAGTAAAAAAAATTATCAAAATTCCTTCATAATGTTATGAAAGTTTTGCAAAAATTTCAATGTTGTTCATATCTCTTAAGTATTTGTTTCCTAAGCGATGTATTTCAATATTTGCCATTAATATTTTAGCTAGCTGTTGAAAATGCCAGTAGAAGATGAATTTTTGATGTTATTGTAAAATATCCAACTTGATTGTAAGCATTTTGTTACATACAGAATAGACATAATCAGTGACCACACTGTAAAACCACAACTGCTTGTTTTTATATTATTGAAGCCTCATAGACAAATAATTTCTGATGGAGATTCGAAACAAAAAAAAATATTTCCACTAATTCTTCTATAAATAATCCAAAGATCACACAGATTCTGAAAATATTTGAAATGCAAAATACTAAGTACTCAGTTAAATAGACAGCAGTCAGACAGCACGGGGTTTATCTGATAATCATTCCTGGGAGTATGGAACTTCTAACAGCCACCATTCTACAATGTGTTTCAATTTTAAGTCCCCAGAGACCCTATTACAAAGTCAAAATTAATAAAAAGAAAATAAAGGAAGCTATAACGTTGTTTAAAAAAACATGTGAAATTTAACACAAAAGCTGTTAAAATAACATTACTGTCCGACATAAACCTAAAAATACAAGGGAATTCCGAATTAGGGCAGATGCAATAACCTTAACGCAACCCCGTTGTGCCTACCAATTGCATACATATGGTATGTAAACTAACCCGCTGTTCTGAGACCCTCTGCTAAAGGACCATATGTGCTGCAATTGGTAGGCGCAGAAGAGCTGTATGAAGGGTGCTTTGTGACTGCTTAGACTAAGTTTCTTCTTGGTCTTCTTGGGTCACATTCACACCTTCATTACACCAAAACTCATTTGCTTCCATATTTCTGTTTTATTCCTGACATCCCATTTATTCTGCCAATTTTAGTTTCATTAGGTTTGAATATTAAGATAAAAATTTTGAGAGTGAGATTTTCCTGCTGAACACTATTTGACAAAATAATCACATTAGTGAAAGTTCCTATCTCTTAATTGTAAGAAATTTTATCTAAATAATTTTCTCATGTCCTTTAAAATAAATGACATAGGTCTTGTTGCTTTGGTCTGGTTGCCTCAGTCACAGACACTTTTACTCAAACTCAGTGATGTTTGTCTGGCTCCTCCAAACTTTTTTCTAAATCTGGAAAAAAAAATAATAAAATTGTTCTACCATATTTATAAACAGTACGGTCTCCAGTACATGATAGATTCACGTTGTGAGATTTTGTCACATTGTACTTTTGTACTTTTCACCACTTCGACTTTTCTCTAGGTAACTCAGTGCAGACTAACATTGCCCATTTTCTTGTGAGCAGCAACATAAACTGAGATGTATCTTTTACTCCATTAAATATTAATACTTATAATTTAATATTAAAGAGGCTGCATTCTTTTTCCCACACCGATCTCTACCATTTTTTAATGTCTTTTGAAAATAATTTAATACATCTCATGTAATACCCTGGAAAGAAAATGTTAATCCTCCTAGGACACTACAGATGCCTACAAGCTCTAACCAGCATAGTAAACATGTGCAGGTAAAGTATAGTGTAAAACACAGAAGAAATTTTACTAATTATAAATAATGTACATGGTGTGTTCTCATGACAGAACATAAACAAATGAACTGTGGGACAGCAGACAGTAGGAGCTCAAGTGTCCAAGGTTTTTAGGTGTTTTTGTACTTTTGTGGTTATCATGTATAAAAATCATTAAAAGGAACAAAATGAGCAATAAATATTGCTCTGGAGGTCTGTTTATCTATCTAGTTTCCAAAATCCTTCACTGAGTTTTGAGAGCTTATTTCAGCACTCACTGCAGGGTGGGGATTGTACAAAGGTGTTTTTGTTTTTCTGTAGTCTCAGGACTTTCCTGGTGTCAGATCAGTTAGGGTGGAAACTGAAGCAGCCTCAGGCACTTTGCTTTAGGCTGCTCTAATTTAAGACAGTTACCAAGAGCCTCTAGGGGCCAATTTATGAGTAAGGTGTCAACTAGAAATACGAGTAGTATAGCCTCCCATCATGGACCATGTGCAGAACTTTTGCAGTGTCTCCACATGAGGGAAGGTTTCCTTTTTTCTTGGCACGATCTTCATGTGACTGGAGTTGCCACTGTTAAGCTGTCCTGCTAGCACACACTCCAAGGGAGTACTGGAGCTTATCAGCTTGTATCTGCGTACAACCTGAGAATGTAACCAAGACATTTCAGTAATAAAACTAAGAAATGCAATTGTATGAAACCCTAGGATTTTTCAGGAAAAGGGAAGGAGAAAAGTTCCTTCTCTTCCAGACTGGGTTTCATAGCTCTTTTTACTTTGGTGAAAAATTTTAGGGTGTTAGGACTTACTGATCTCAAGCTACTATATTTATGCAACTAAATGAGATCTTACACAGCATCACAAAATTATCAAAGAAAAACAGGACTTAGGCTGACCTTCTGCAATAAGAAATTGCAAGCATATAAGTTTTCTCTGATGTTGCATTTAGACACCTGCAGGTTCTTTTTTCAATGAAGTGATGATTCCCTTCTTGCTGACATTGTTCCATATGGACTCCATTGTTTCATATGGACTCCAAAGGGAAAAAGGCTATCTCAGATTTCTAGGATGAAACTTATTAAAAGCTGTGTAGATGAAATCAAGGTGAGAACCATGTCTAGAAATAAATGTAGAATGTGACAATTACTGGGTTTATGTCTCTCTTTCTTCTTAATAGTAGGTGCTCTTCCATTTAGCATCAACATTTATAGTTGCTCTCAGCATTATGTGGTTGAATTGAACTTGAGATACAAATCATTACACAGAGATGGGCATCTAAGAAGCTTAGGTTCAGTTTTCTTGTTATATGGAAAAGGATGAAGGATTCCTGGCCAGGTACAAGCTTCTAGGATCCCGCTGACATAATTTTGAATGGAGGTAGACCCTAAGAGAAGAAATGTTTTCAAAGAACACAATATCCTTCATGAAATGTCTGATTTTTATCCAATAACTTTGAAATTAATTTACATTCTTTTAAGAATGACTTTCTACTTATCTTACTACTTTACTACTTTTGAAGGCCCAAAGTAGACTATATCAGCAAATAATTCATTTTAGGTTGTAGAAGCTACCTCACATAGGTTAAGATATGAGGGATTTTAGTTCTGCATGTCCCATTATATGTATGAGATATAAGACTTTTAACTCTTTACATTTGGGAGCATTCACCTTATGTTCTTTGCAATTTGAGGTATGAAGGTGTGATAATCATGGATTCATTTATTCTTAATACCCATGTCTGATGATAAAGTATTGTAGACAGTAACCTGACAGGCATTGTGCTAGACAAGATGCTCTTTTTAGTCATCCTTCTCCTTATTTTCAAACGTTTCTCCTTTCACTCTTGTGGCCTATAGCTGTACAAGTGGATAAGTGGCTCTTTCAGATCTGATGCCAACATCAGTCTACAAATTGGCAGATGGTGCCATGAGGCAAGGCAGTTAGTTGGCAAGCCCCCCACCCCCTGCCCTGCAACCAATTTAGCTTCTTATGTTGGCATGGATCCTGCCATCCTGAGCCAGTGCCTAAACTAGGCCTTCTAGCGTGTGACTCAATATGCTACTGCTTAGCCTTAGGACAGCTAATCATGTATTCTTTCAAAATTGATGTGAATTAATTAGGCACTGTGGGCAGGGTCTGAAGGGTAGAAAGTGCACGGTCTCACCCAGTAAAGCAAGGCAGAAATTCATTCCCTGGTAAAACAATATGTCCTCCCCTTCCGTCAATGGCTAAGTACTGCCCTTTATTTACTCCTACACCACCTTTCTGTTGAGCAAGAACAGGTTTGATCTGCCGGGTACTCATTAAGTTACAACGTATTTGTTTTGTTAATTGGCACCAACTTTCAGGAATTTTTTTCTTTCTTCCTGGCAGATATAGATCTTCTTGGCAATTGTGCACCCCAAGAAAAGGAGTAGGTGGAAAGCCCAGTGCTGTATAAGTGTAATTAGATTTAACTGGAGAAACAGAAGCTGGAGTTAAGACAAGCTTGCTTGCCTGAGTTATGGGGAAAATTTATCAGGAAGTGTTGCTGTGTCAGTGGGAACGCACTGTAGCTATGGATACTGAGGATGACTGTAATATAATTCAGCCACATGAAGGCCTAAGCAAAATGAAACAAATCACTTCCCTTCCAAAACTTTAGATATTAAACTCACAGCGTTAGGCCAAAAACGGAAACCCTTTCAACTGGTAGAATGACAGGCTCATAAATTTCCCTACAAAACCCTGCAGTGGGAAGGACTCTCTCCTGGAGCTGGGTTTCTCACCAGGGACCCTGTGTGTACAATGGGATGTTTGCTCAGGCACTTGGAGCTGGGTTTCAGACACTAAAGAAAGTTTGGTTCTTTCTGGTGTCTTGGAGTTTCATTCCAACTTGCCAGCAGATGCGATGTATGCAATAAAACTTCAAGTAGTCGAGGAACAGAAATATTATTGGAAGGCTTTAAATACAGAGGGAGAAAAATAGCCTTCCCTTTTTTTTTTTTTCTTTTTGTTGAAGTAAAATAGTGGCTCATTGGGAATACCTCACTACATGGACAGCAAAATCTTTGAGTTTCAGATGAAATTTTCTGCTGAGAGTTTCTGCTTTGAAGGTTTCAAGAGTCCACCATTATGTTCACTTTATTTCTAGCTAGATTTGCATATGTTCTCATGCAGAAAGTGTGGATGTAAACAAAGTACATTTGTTATTTCTTCTTGTGACGCTCAAGAAATACTTTTTCAGAACTTAAGATGATTTCTAGACAGAAAGATAAAGACTTTTATACAAATATCCATCTGAAGTATTTTTTTTTTCCTGGATCCAAAGCATACAAACAGGATTTATAGAGGTTAAACAGAAACCAAGAAATACAGGAAAGTAATGGTGAACAGTTGGAAATATTAGCATAATTTCTTTTCTCTTCCCTCCCCCCCCCCACTAGGGAACAGCCTGATCAGTAATATGAACGAGTTATTTACCTGTCTATCTTTTACCTTCTGCAAATCATTCACCCAAAGAGTATGTCAAAAAATGCTGTTCTACAGAGCAGCAAGAAGGTGGGAATAAAAACCTATGGGAATTATTTCTTTCTAACATCCTGTAAATGAAAAAAAAAAAAGTCACAGGAGAATTCCAAAGGTAAAGGTCTTAGGAATGACACAGAACAATAGGGAAATTAAAAGCTTCACCGCCAGAAAGCTGAGTCCAACTGTAGATGCTGTACAGGTACCACACATGTAAAGAAGTGAAATAGCACAAGAGAATTAAGTACAAATCTAAGAGGAGGAAAAACCCCAAACCAGCAAGATGGAAACATGTAAAGGCAAAGGAAACTCTTCATCAGGCCTGACGCTGAAGTTAAGGCTAAATGATACCATAAGAACACAGCCTAAAGCAAGGACATACTAGTAACACCATCATAACACATGAATCATTATTTTACAATAAAGTACCTAGATGCACAGATTCAAACAGACAGAAATAGATTAAAAGTAACCTTCTATAAGAAATAAAAATTACCTCAATATGGAAATGTTTTAAAAGTATTTTATAAACTTAAATATTAGGTTAGATGTCAAATTAAATGTACAGTTATAGATTTGTATAACTACCAGCTGAGTAAAGATTCACAAGCAATAATTTTTGAGCGAGGCCAGAAAAGGAAATTTTTGCTTTTGAGAATGTCTCTGATCAAGGTACATATTAAAAAAATAATTTAGAAGAATTTGATCAACTTTTTTCAGTCATCACTGAAAAATTATCCTGTGGTGTAACCTTTGCTACTCAAATTTAATAGCCACTGTTTGTACTAGTGAGAAATGACAAAGATGAACAAAGATCATACATTTGAAACTGTAATTTTCACTACAGACAAAGTACCATTATATGCAAAAGGAGCATAACGAAATGTACTACTTCATTGCTGTTTTCAACTGATGAACTAATTTGTAAGTCTAGAATCTGAGCTTATGTCCTTGATTTGATCTGTTATTTCACATTGTAGATTGAGGTAGACATTTAGACTCAGTTCAAGCACTGGAAGTTTAATACTAATGAAACCTCCACAGAACAACAAAAGTAAGGGCACTGAAATCTGTAAATCAGTAGTATTCTGGTATGCCAAAATGTTAATGTGCATTAATAAAAACTAATATTAGGGTCCAGATAAACTTTAAACTGAACCTTACAGTCAGTTTTATACTTATTTTTAGGATTCTTAGTGTGTAGAATTATCTATCCATCTCACACATTCCTAACCTGGGTTTCTATGTGAGAAGTGAGTTAGTAGATTGATTTGGCAAAAGGACTTTGACAGTAGGAAGCAGAGGAATACAAAACTATCCACTTGTAAAGCTATAAGCATATAAAGTTTAAATATTTAATGCCAGCAAGTCCAATATTGTGTGATATATAGGCTTTATTGTCCAATGTAACTTTTCAGTGGAATTACAAATGAAATTTTGAAATTGGAGACAAATAACAAACCTTCATCTTTTATGGGTGAATACTTCTAAGAATGCATAACAAAGTCAGAATTATTTTACCAGTAAAACCATAAGTCCAGGGTTCTGGCTCTGTCAGAGGAGACTGAATGTTATATGTGAAGAAACCACTATTTCTCAAAGCAGCATGGAATTAGCTCACAGCAGACCTTCCTTTTACATTGCCAAGTGCAATGCATGTCCTATATGTAGGGCAGTTGCTGGGATGGTGTTTGCTCCTGCAAACAGATAACTGTGAAATACCTGTATAACGTCTCATATAAATTCTAATTCTTTATGGCATTTTATTCTTAAATCATGATTATTTAGAATCAGACTTTTGATCCTTTAAGACACTGCAAAAAAAATATTTTGGTCATTTCAAATACAAAGACACTATTTTATATAAATAAAATATAAGAAAGACAATAAATTAAACCAAATAAGTGTCTGGTCAATAAAAACAAACAGTGAAAATTGTTGTTTATTAAACAACCATAATTTATGCTTTATCTTGTGAACAAGTCATTTTCTGATTCACCTTGTAAGTCTGAGTTTTGCTTTCTAATGTTGGAAAAATAGTTTTGGAAATTAAAGTTTCCTTTTGCACACATTGATGAGCAAAGCAATGCACATGACCTTATACTGGCCAAAGGCTTTTGACCATTTTGAGCTGGTTTTATTTTTCATGATACGGTTACACCACTTCTAGGAAAGGCAAGTTGGTCAAATTTTGGTAGTGGTCAAATGTGATCTCTTCAAACTAAATCGTATCTAATATTGTCAGTTGTGTTGTGCTGTGCTTTTATGCTGTGTTTTCCAACAGAAGACTGAGTTTAACTAACTACAGTTTAATTATTTCATCAATGGGATAAAAAATATCAAAGACTAACAGCTTTGTAAATATAATTATTAATCCAAAAGCTATTTAAATATCTTGGCTTCAGACTGACAGGCTGTCAACAATTTATTTTGCACATATTGTTACCTTTAAAATTGTTTGAATCACAAATAAATGTAATGAAGAATTGTTATTTTAATAAATAAATAAGAAATTGGCTTCAAAATATATAGACATGTTAAATATCTTTTGAATATCTATTTTACTGCTTGGTCCCAGACAAGCAATGGACCTATTAGCAAGGACACATTACTATGCTTGGTGATATTTCACACAGTATTTGACAATCCATAGGGGCTACTTCTCCTTCTCCATAAATAAGATATATAATTTAATGAGTCTCTTTTATCTTACACATCACAGCAAATCTACAAGAACATCACTTAACCTCCTCTATCCATCTTTCCCCTGTCATGTTCTCACAGACATGAATAAACTGAAATTATAATACTTTAGATTTTGTATTATGAATATGTATTTTCACATTGTACATGTTAAATGTTGTCCCATCCATAGCAGATTTTAGACTGTCAAATATATTAAAAATACTGATTTGAGGGATGTATATAACTTCCAAACATCCTGGGGATATGTAAAACATTATGAAATCAAGCAATTTTGAGCTATGACTCACATACTTCAGCTGTAAATTTCCGAAGTCAAATATGTATTGGAAATGTTAAGCTAATACTCGCTTGTTCTTTCTCATGTAACTGCCTCAGCAGATCAACATGGCAGGTGTCACATGCCATGTTTCGTGAGCCACAGCACTGCTGATTGCAGTAAAATGACAATGGGGCAATTGATTACCTATTTCTTATCGATGACTATGAAAAACCAATCTCACCACCATCCTTAATTCTTTCTGAAGTTTCCTATCAGTTAATCGCAGAACTCACGTAAGTCCTTCCCTCTTCCTTAGGAATTTGGAAAACATAAGGAAGGCTCCTTAGTGGGAAAAATTTGGCATAGATCTTACAAGGCAAATGACATCCACTTCAAGTTATATTATTTGAGAATCAGGTTCATTAAAAAAAATGCAAAATG
This sequence comes from Actenoides hombroni, assembly GCA_024336885.1. Taxonomy (NCBI): domain Eukaryota; kingdom Metazoa; phylum Chordata; class Aves; order Coraciiformes; family Alcedinidae; genus Actenoides; species Actenoides hombroni. The sequence goes on from WUAM01000431.1 coordinate 3,741,031, forward strand.
TCTAGATGGATAGATTTCAGCCATATTCTTAGGTGATATTTTTTCTGACAATATTTTTTTTTTTTGTGACTTTTTGAAAGAATCAAGCCTCTTTCTCATACTAGGCAAGAAAGTGATGGATGCTTTAAAAATATGAACTTGTTTAAAGCCAGGAACATAGAAAGAAACATTAAAAAAAATGTTAAATAGGTTTATTCTGCTTCAAGGCAAATATAAAGCAAGGTGTACGTGGAAACTCCTGAGAAAGACTTTTCCCTATGATGTCTGTTCTGTGTAACTTTCAGACACACACCTGAGGTTATGGATGGTTGCTCAGACAAGCCTTAACATCTAAATCTTATGATTTTTAATTACTTGTTAAAGTACTTATTTTATGATTTATTGCTATTCACTTTCAAAAAGTGAAGCATTTCATATGCAATTTCTATTTCAATAATGTTCAGAAATACCAGTTAAGATGCTATGTGAATACAGAATAAGGAAGTTGGTTTCAAGCAACAGACAAAATAATTTCTCTTCCCATTGCAGTTTTCAGTATCATACAGATGCCTAATCTAGGACGTTGAGAATTGTGACAATCACGTTTTTCAGGTGATCAAAATGGACACAGCTGCTTTAAAATTCACAAATGTTTTCAAATTATCTCTGTGTTTCCTAGTATGTTTTACAGGTCTTTCTTCTATCCCACATATATGCTGTCCACTTAATTTGCTAACTACTTGGTGGTGTTGAAAAATGGCATTACATGCTTGCCCAGCATGTGGATTCTTGGATGGTCCCTTAGCACTACTGTTGTAAAAAATCAAACAGAAAATTTTGACTTAATGGGGTTATCACAAAGCTAGGTTTGTCATGATACAGTAGGTTTGATGAACCTTATAGCATCACTGTGTCAGAGGGACATAAAAAAGCCAGTCAATTCTCTCCACTATCCCATAGCAGAACCAGCTAGACCTGTGTTACTCCTGAAAGATGTGTGCCCAGTGTGCTCTTGGAATCTTCCAGTTACAGGCATGCTCCTTTTTGTCTGTCTTTTTGGTCTAGTAGGCCACTCTTTCCAGGTCTTTGATCATTCTCCTTACTTTCCCTTAGACTGTCCCATGGATTCAGCACTTTCTTAACTGCTATACCAAAACCAGATGTCCTATTCCAGTTGAGTTCTACTAGTGCCGTTTAAAAGAACATTATTATTTCATGTGTCCTGCATGTTCTTTCTGTCTATTCCCTCTTTTTGTAGTGCCATGCTGCTCATACATAATGTCAGTTTATCACTAACTACAAACACTAGATTTATTTCTGAAAAAGTTCTTATAACATAGCCATTTATGTCTATTTTATTTTAATGTCAAAGCAAGAGAAAACACAAGTTTTCACAGTTATTGCTGTGGTTGAAGGACCAAAACCAAACAACACTGGAAAGCTGCTCTGATTATTATATACCCAATTTTTTGAAACATAATAGGAACAATATTAACATAATTTAGATTTTGTAGTGGAAATTTAAGATCCTGAAACTGTTATGTACTGTGGCTACTCCTGATAAATGACATCCAGAAAAATCAAAGGCATCCTTTCAGGCCCAATGTCATTTGTAGCCTGATGGACAAGATACTCTGATCCCACAAAGTGCTGCTCTTGCTTGACCAATCCTACGCTGAGCCTTCAAGAAAACTGCCTTGTCAACAGAAAAAGTCATAGTGGCAGATTTAGCCATCAGCTGGATGTGCTCTGAGGAAAAGCCTGCTGGGGAAGAGACATGCCATTGTCCAACATTTCTTCTCTTTTTTTTGAGTATGTTTCTACTTGCAATGTGGTTGTATTGTAATGCATTCAGCCCTGACTTGCCACTTTCCTCTTTTCACAGAATTTTCTGGGACTCCTTCCCAACTCTTGACTCAATGCTCTCACGTCAGGGTGATCTATAGAACAAGCAGAATGCACTCCTTGTATTGTCTTTCTGCCTGTAGTGCAGTTTTTGAACAGTATGTTCAAGTACTTATTCACTGAGAAAAATATTAGGATGAACAAAATGAATGTGCTGTCCAGAAAAGTACAAATCTGCATTTACAGTCCAACCACAAATATATTGGTGAGTTTTGCATATAGTTTATATAAAAAAAAAGACATAGACACAGAACTATCAATATAAAACTCCATTCCTAAGAGTCAGACTAGGACTAGGATTTCATCAAACTCCACAATTCCATCTTAAAAAGTAAGTTTATTTCCCTTATGGTCTAAAAATAAATTATATGAGCTTACAAACAGCCTCAAACAATGTCTCTTAATGATTTATGTTGCCCTAGACATTTCACTGACATTTTGCATCTGAGATCCAAAAGGCCAGGAGAAAAGTACTTCCAAAGAGCACTTTGTATATGACACAAGCAGAAAGATGTAATATGTCAGTCCCAAGGTCTGTGCTTCCTTGCTGCACTTCCTGTTCTACATGTATGACAAGGGACTTGTTTTTCTTCCACTGATGCTTCTGATCAGGAACAGGGAGCAGGGTCTAGACCTATGCCACCTATCATACATCTTTACAAGGGAAGAGGTACTGAACTTAAAATAAGTGTTGGGGCCAAGTAATAGCATAAATATAATCACAAGGAATTAATCCTAGAAAAAAACACTTTTTTTTTTTCCCAGTTTATATTATAGAGTATCACATTGCATGTGTTAAACAATAGTTTCTCTGTCTCTGTGTTTAGAAAGCCATGTTTTACTGCAATCTAAGTTTTTCTAAAAAGTCTGTTGACATGAAGTTAGCTATCAAGTCTTGAGACTCCATCATAACCTAAAAGTCAAAATGGAAATAGACATGCAACAAAGAATATCAAATTGTGTTCCCGCAACATATATACCTGAAACCATTTGGAAGAGCAAATTCCACTGATTTGCACAAATAAATGAAAAATGCACTTATATGAACAGACACACCTACCTTTAATTGCTCAATTTACATATGTAAATCCATGATGTACCTGTAAATGTAGATTTTTGTATATGTAATATGTCATGCAGGGAAATTTATGAAATGTTGAGTGCTCTTTGAAAAACTGGACAGGAATGTCTAGTCAGTGTAATTCCCTCCTTCCACAACTTCTGTTCTTCAGTTTAATTTGCTCCCTTGTATGCACTCTCAGAAAAGGCATAAATATTTCTAATGAGTAAGCTCATTTTCCTAGTGTATATAAAGGGATACCATTTGCTAGATGATTCATTAATAAACATAGAGTGGTTTATACTGTGTTTTCAACTAATTTCCTAATGTAATATCCACATCCCATCATTTCAGCTTATCCTTAGTGGGAAGGACATGAGCATATATAAGATTCCCCACAATTTTATCTTACTGAAGGCCTGGAATCTCAACATATCTGAGCCTTGCATATACTGCATCAAGATACAATAGCTGAAAGAGCAATACCCATCTTGAACATTGCCACATCGACTTACAAAATTGTGCCCTTGAGAAAAAGGCCATGAGAAAAGTGGAGAGCCATGCAGTGACAAAAATGAAATAGAACTGTCAGCCGGCAGTTCTTCATAGTCCATCAAGTAAACTATTAAAGATATAAGAAGAGCCACAGAGTGCTTGGGCAAAGGTTCTTAAACCACTACTCCAAGGGCAAGTCATTGAACATTGCTAAGATTGTTAGTAAAAGATAAACCAGTTTTCACTATGAAACTTGACATTTCCAGTTTTCAGCCTCACCTTTAATACTATATGCTTGCAGCCAGGGACACAGCTGGATAAACTAATCATACAAGAGTTTACAAGAACAGTTCTTACTGATGTTAAGAGCATTTTGTATTGAAGAACCATATTTTTCTCATCAAATAATATGAATCTGATTTTCATTTTACTTTACCTACATTTTTCATCCATGAATATACTCTGTTACGTCACCCTAGCTTACAAAAAATAAATATGCATCTCTCACAGTGAGATCATTTCTTTGAAAAGTACGATCTAGAGGGTCAGCCTGAAATGTAATAAACCCCTGATTACCAAAATTTAAGTCCCCATCATGTGATTAGCTTGAAAAAACAGAAACTTTTAAAAAATAATATCTTTGAATTCTTTTTATTTGCCATCCAATTTTCAAACATTTTGGGCAACCTTGATAATATTCTCATCTTTTCTTTGTAAGGATAGGAATTGGAAGCTTACTTAAAAAACAGACAAAAGTTTTTCTCCTATATTCTCCTGACTCAAAGAACTGGTAGTTTCACTTAGTATAAGCCAGTATGAGACACATGACAAAATCATGCAAGATAACAACATAGAGAATGTGAATGCCTCTGATCTGAATGAATAGGGAGACGCTGGCCAGCCTTTTCCTGAGACAGGTGGAATCCAACAAATATAAAATGGAGCCACAACAACTCCTGCCTCTAAGCCTTACATGAGGCAGAATTGCTAAATGCAAACAGGGACCTGATTTTCCGAAATCCTGAGCTCTTCTAGTAACAAATGAAGTTATTGATTTTAAGCAGCTCTAAAAATGTAATTCCTTAGAATTTTACAAGGATGTTGATGGATGTGAATGTAATGCAAAGTACTTGGTTGATTTCCATAACAGAAAATGAAGTGCTGAAAACCATGTCAGTTACTAAATCCTCAAAGTGTTAGTTAATTTAACCACTGTCCTGTCTAAACAGAAGTGTGCTTGTGGTTGCCTATTAATTATTCCTCATTAGTGCTTTGATATGCAAGCATAGTTTAAGAAACCATCCTGTTTCTACTATTGTGTAATTGAGGATTCCAGTCAGCTTTTATCATTAAATAGGACAAGGATTAGGAATTTAAAATTTTAAAATAAAACATATTGCTGATCTGACTACAGAAATTGGCATGTCCCTCTACTATATCCCCAGAGAACAAGAGTGAGATAAATAGACATTTACACAGGTACAGCAGAGGCTGCTTACACACAGACAGCAAGTCTCTACTTTCTAGTTTGTTTGGGTTTTTGTTGTTGTTCATTTGTTTGTTTTCCCTAAGAAAATATAAAAAAACCGTAAGTCATTGAGCAAGAATTCTGTGATACATACTCTGTATTTTTTATGAAAAAAATAGTATCACCTTATCAAAGTAATGAGCCAAGATAGAAAATATCTGATAAATCTGTTCAGTCACTCTTATGCTCAATTGCCAGTGTACTAACTAGTTATTATGTGATTATTATTTAACACACAACCTTAGAACTAAAAAAATAAATATCCCTGGATGGATGACTGTAAGGGAGATTTGCTAGTGCTTAATAATATTCCTGTTATTATTCTATGAGTCTTCACCTTATCATGTCCCCACCATAGGTTGGGGATTGACTTGCTGGAGAGTAGCACAGGGGAAAAGGACCTGGGGGTCCTGGTGGACAGCAGGATGACTATGAGCCAGCAATGTACCCTCATGGCCAAGAAGGCCAGTGGCATCCTGGGGTGTATTAGAAGGGGTGTGCTTAGTAGGTCAAGAGGGGTTCTCCTCCCCCTTTACTCTGCCCTAGTGAGACCTCATCTGGAATATTGTATTCAGTTCTGGGCCCCTCATTTCAAAAGAGTCCAGCTTGGAAGGGTCCAGCGCAGAGCCACAAACATGATTAAGGGGGTGGGGCATCTCCCTTATGATGAAAGGCTGAGGGAGCTGTGTCTCTTTAGCTTGGAGGAGACTGAGGGGTGACCTAGTTAATGTTTATAAATATGTAAAGGGCGAGTGTCAGGAGGATGGAGCCAGGCTCTTCTCTGTTATGTCCAATGATAGGACAAGGGGCAGTGGGTGCAAGTTGGAGCATAAGAGGTTCCTCAGAAACGTAAGGAAAAACTTTTTCACTGTGAGAGTGACAGACCACTTGGAACAGCCTGCCCAGAAGGGTTGTGGAGTCTCCTTCTCTGGAGACATTTAAAACCCGCCTGGACGTGTTCCTGTGTGACCTGCTCTAGGTGATCCTGCTCTGGCAGGGGGGTTGGACCAGGTGATCTTTTGAGGTCCCTTCCAGCCCCTGATATTCTGTGATTCTGTGAGGGGAGTATTTGGGAGCCTCTCATTACAGTTGGTGGAGATACAGTGAGTATGCTTGGTGAAGGCAAGGATGTACTTTTTTTGACCAATCGTATGCATCTGCTTTAACAACAAAGATAGACCTTATAATGCCTTTGAATGGGAGTTTAAAGTGGTTTTGTCAGGTATAGATGCCTGCACTGGAAACATCCATGTTTAATCAGAAGAACTCAGTTTCTAAGATGGCCTCAAGTTATGCTGCAACAGGTACTTGAAAAGGGTCTTTTGCTGTGCCTATCTGGGCCCCTGTTTCACAACCAGATAATAAGAGTCTCAGTGCTTCAGATGCTCTGGAGTGCCAGATTTTGGTACCCGTAACTTTCACAGGCTACATTAAGTTAAGAGCAGGTGGTGAATATACTGTACCTGTTTTGCTTGCCTTTCTAGTGCTCAACAGAAAAGCATAGAAAACACGTCTTGAACTTATTAAGCACTACAGCTCAGGTAGGATGAATACAAAGTGTTTCTATGTAAGCCCCTGCGATGTGTGAGAAGCAACAAGAAGGCAAACCGGAGCTCAGATCGGCACTCTGCAGTGGCACTCATGTGTGAGATAAAAGTAAACATTACCTGGTTTGACCCAAAGAAAATTTGTGTAACTTCATGCACATGCATCCATTCATGCTGGTCAGGTTTAGAGGTTCAACTAGTCTCAGTTTTCTGTTTCTGTAAATCCAAATTTCAGAAGTATATAACTGACCATGTCTGAGTGAGAAATATGCACCTCAGTATTTTTGTAGCGCAGCAGTACTAACCTCTAATCTTTATCAGTGTCACCATTTCAAGGAGTTCTTGTGAAGAGAACCAGGAAGGTTTCAGGTGAAGTCTCAGGGTCAGTGTTACTCAGGACCCAAGGAGTGTTTTCGGAAGTGCTTTAATTTACTATGCAGTACAACCTAATGAATTAATAAACTTTTCTTGAGTTCAAAGAGCACAAAATCAGGCCTTTTGTAAGTGGGACATTGCTGGTGTGTTTATTGACTGCTCAGGAAAGTTTTGCTCATGACATTCAGCCTGTCAGGAAACATTGTCCTAGCTCATGTATGCTGATGTCTGAATCACAAGGCTAAGGCTAGAAAAAGTTAGCTTTGCTGCAGGGCTATGGTGTTGGCCATGAAGCTTAAAGTCACTGATATCTTAATCTGTAGGGTACTTAGACAACTCCTCAGTCATGGGCCTTGTCCCTTGATTACAGGGGATCATGAACATCAACAGATAAAATCCAGTGCTGACAGACAATAAATGGAGAAAGTTGATTTTTCAAACTGACTTCCATCTCCAGGTTATGCTTTAGAGGTAGTTTATGTATGTAAGATAGCATAAGTACTGACAAAATGATGTACACTATGCTTTAGAGGAAATAGCACAGCAAACAGATCAGGACTGCAAGAGATTTAACGAGAGGGGGAGCACAATTATTAGATCTGCTATGGAAATTTGTTTCTGGATATTAAGCAATAAAGGAGAGTGTTTTGTTATATGGTATGTGTGCAGGTCATCACCTCTCCTTCATGTGACTCTTCCAGTAGTTAGCAGCCACAGAGTTGGCCATTATAGCCTTACTTTTAAAATGCTATCCATTATTTCCTCTGGATCTTCAAGGAGAAGTTCTCTCTTCCAGCAGCCTACCTAAACTACATCAGGGCAGCAGCATTCTTTAGCTCACCGACAACATAATCACACTAAGCCCTGTCAAGGTTTATTTATTGCTGATTATTATTCTGTCTTCCCCTCTACTTTTACCTCACATGCTGTTCACTCCTGGTTGCCATGGAGACGCTAGACAGTCTAACTTTAGATTAGCCTTGTAACCTTGCATACTTTAAAATTCTTTATGTTTCTTAGCAACACGGCTGAATATCTAGATCTTTCAGCTATTCTCCTAGACACTGGAACAATGGGTTTACCATCCCTGAGCATACTCAGTGCCTGTTAGCCTGTGACAAGGGAGAGGATGATACCTTGCCTACATGTGGTAATCCCTACCCTTTCTCATAGATCTACTGATATTCAATGAAATCTCCTGAGCATGAGGGGAATTATTACATAAACACATCTTTCCAGGCTGAAGTCCTGCAAGGATTTGCATTGCAGCAGATATTTTTTTGAAGCAGGGACAGAGGCAGAAGCTAGGGGAAAGACAAATAAATAAAAAGTTGAAAGTTTTGCAAAGAAACATTTGAAAAAATAGAGGTTTGACAAAAAGATGACATGGATATCCATTCCTATACCAAAATAGCACTGGGGGACTGAACCTCAAAGAAGCTTTCAGGTATTAGTTATCTAACCAAGAAACCTCCAGAAGTTTTTAGATAGGACACTAACTGTAAACTACCCTTGATATAGCGCCATAGTAGTCAAGAGAAGAATCAATTGTAATGATTCAGTGTCACAGTAGAAGTTCCCCATGCAAAGGGAGGAAATGAGGGGAAATCTCTAGGCGGCAGCATTAGTCCACTCATTTCCAGCTGATAGAAACCCCAGCACTCCTGACTGTTAAAAAAGATATGGACAGAACTGCAGCAGGAAAATCCGAGCAAGTCCCCCAAACAAGATGTACCTCCACCAATGATCTTGGAGAGCAAAAATCTCCCTTTATCTAGGGGACGGCAATGTGGCTATATCTATTTAGTTCACCCTCTTTAGGGCTATATGAAACCTCAGATATTTTCAGAAATATTTGGCAGTTACAGGACAATGGATATTTAAAATGGAAACCACAGCAAGGAAGTTCTACCTATTTTAAATTCTTACATTGTGCAGACCTTCCCAAGATGAGTCCTAAGGACTCAATATAGAATAAGAAGCCCTGGGAAATACCAGAGTTTCTAAAACAACTCAGAGAAAGTATCCCTGCAGGGAACCAACTGAGAATAAGTTTTGTACATTCACATTTAGTGCAGGCCCTATCTGTCATGTCTCATTTAGCTTCCTGTTAGTCCTGTATTTTTCCTCTCCTCTCTGTCTTGTGCTCTGTTTTGTAATGTGAAAAAAGGCAACAAAATGCTGACAGTGTAACTGCCCTGTTTGACACTCCAGACTGTGTCTCATAGAGGATACCACGCTGGAGGATGCTGCAGGGAACAGAAGCAGGTATCAGTTCTGCTGCTCTCCTCCTCTTTGTTTGAGGAATAGTTGGGACAATTTCTTTGGTACCACTTCTATAGTCAGCCCTCTGTGAAGTTACATGGGTTTCACATACAAGGGTGGAATAAGGTCAGTTTTCTCTTCATAGGCTGTCATAGAGCATTAGATGGGAAGAAACTAGATAAACAGAGATAGAAAAACACAATCCTAACCTTCAGATCATACTTCTTAACTTTTTGAAGTAATTAATTTTGAATAACTCCAACTTCCTACAACAACATGCTTATGTTTACCTACCCCTTCTCCCCCACCAAAAAGTCAACCTGGAGTATTCTGCCAATCAGCTAATTGGTAAATGTTCATCAGGAATGATGAGTATCAGAGCCACATTTTCTCTGACTAAAAGAAAATCCAGAAAAAGCAAGTTATGACCTGTCAAGAACTCAGATAAGTCACACCACATAGGGTATTGCTCTGTATTTTTTTGAAGAAGAAAAGTGCTTTTATGAGGATCAGACTTTGCTAAAGAAAACTGCTGTACTGTTTTAGTATCTCAGCTGTTGGACTGCATGGCCTGGGAAAGCAAATGCAAATCAAGAGGATTCTAAAGAAATGGGCTGAATTTATTAACAGTTTAGGAGGATATTAAGTTACAGTGCACTGTATGTAATGTGAAGACAGTTAACTTATTTCTAAAATTATCATTACTCTTTACACCCTCATTGAAATACTCCTAATGAAACCAGTGGGAGTTTTAGTGGAAATTGTAGATTAATGAAAAGAAGAGGATGAAAGACAAAAAAATATAGAAGAAGAGGAAATTGCTGATTTTATATCCAGAATTCCCATACCTTATTCTTACTGAGCTCTACACTTCTCTACTATCAGTAAAGAACACACCTTTAGTTGTTAGTCATATTACACTTGGCATGAAAAAACCCTTATCTTTGATCAATTAATACCAGTCAAGCTAAATTCTTATTCTTAAAAGAGATGTTCCAATGTAAAGAAATTAACCCAAAACCCTATTTAATATTACCATAGATGAGCTTGCTAATGTAACCTCCTCTTGCAAACAAGGTTCAATTTACTGTCTTAGTTGACTAATTGTACCACATTCATATTTACTGAAAGTTGCTGAAAATTTCCCTAAGCTGGTTGGGATTGTAATTGCTAGTATAAAATCTGAATATTGAGCAATATATCCACACAGAAAGATAGATAGATAGAAGACCAAAATTATTCTTCTTCTTCTCATGTCACTGATTTCCATAGAGTGAAGCTCAGGGCTAATTTACCTCCAAATTATGTTACTGGAATGCAGGGGAAAAAAAAAAAAAAGACAAAACAAAAGGTGTAAAAACTAAGAAGAAACTGTGTTTATATAATTAACTGAAAATCCATCTGTGACATATGTGAGACAATTATAACTAAGTCTTAGAATAGCCAAATTTCATTTGTTTTTCTTAAAAATCAAAGCTCAGATTATCAATAGGTTGACTCAAGTGCAATATTATTAAGTTGCCCTTGAAACAAATTTGAATCCTACTGACAAGTCTTTAAGTTTTTATAAACCCTTTCGCAACTGAGAGTGCTGTTAATATGATTTTAGTTGCTTTAAGTTCAATTTTGTTTTGGTAGTCTCTGCATCTAAGAGGTTGAGAATGTCCATGTATTCAGACAGTTTGTGTTGATCTGTAAAACTTTAGACAAAGCAGAGAAAGTAGAACAAAGCCAAGACAGAATTGTTTTATGTCTGGGTGGTTTATTATTCAGTACTGAGCCTCTGTCAGCTCTAATGCTACAGGGATGACAACCTTTAGAGTTGGCAAAAATAAAGAACAAGCCCATGGAAATTACTACAAATAGATGCACTGCATCACAAGAAATGAATCAGGTCTTACTTGTTCTGAAACTGTATAGGGCCAAGTTTTACAATGCAAGTGAAATTTATCTGGGCCATTTCCTGTTTTGGAATTTTATTTCCAAATTAATTAGGCCAAGGTGAACAGAGATCACTTTCCATGGTAATAATTCCCCTTTGTTATAAGTGAAATAAATGGAAGTCCCATTCTTTGAACTGTATTCCAACTGTCAGGAACATAACCAGCTATTTATCTTCCCAGGGGACCACCTCCTTTTAACTGAATGCCATTCTATTTATAGAGTCTGCTTGGTAAACGAACGGTTTATTAATTTCTCAGGAAAGGGTCAGCACTTCTTCTAGGCACAAATTCTATCTGCTGTCAGAGCCATTGTGTCAGTTAATAGTTAAAGACAGATGGGGGATGATTTTCTTCAGGAAACCAAGTCAGTCTCACTACAGAAGAATAGTTTATGAATGTCCAGGAGAATTAGCAGCTTGTTTCAGACCTTTCTTGAAGGGTGCTAATTCCTAGAAAGGATTTGTCATGTAATAATTTTATCTTGGAATGCATTTCAGGATTTGATCCAAGTCCTGCAAGTCATGGGAATATGTATACACACTTGGGAATATGTATACACTCTTGGGAATATGTATACACAGAAGTCCTTGGCTAGCTATGCCAAGTGCTACTGGAGGGGTGTAGCAGCTTAGATTTCTTTACAAACTGAAAATGTACCCAAGAAGATGGATAAATGCCATAACCCCTCACCACCTGGGACTCAGTAGAGCCTTAAGTGCTCTGCTGTCAGCTCCTAGTTTTGAGGTCAACTCAAGTAAACTGTCTTTATGCCATAGTTACAACTACCATATTGTAGGTGTTCTTGGGTGCTGCTGTTGCTGCCTGACTCACTGAGATGATGCTGGTGAACTGAAGCTCAAGTCGTCCTGGCTGATGTGCTGGGATGGCAATGGGATGCAGCACCACAAATATAGACAGAGGTTGGTTTTATCCAACCATTTCACTGGCTGTAAATCTAGTATCTTCATCAGAGTTCCTGTTATATTCTAGTGTGAATGCCCTGGTTTGAGCTAGTTTAGGTTGAGTGGAGTCAATGTCTCCTCTGTACGACAGAAAATGGTGCAGAGTTGCCAGCACTACCTTTAGGCCAGGAAGCTGTATAAACTAATCAGCCTGTCTCTGTGTCTGAAATCATTAGCTCTGATGAAGGGCAGGATCGGTTGCTTTGTATCTCCACACCGCCCTGACCTGCTCTTAGACCCGAGCCAGTGTTTCCTGTACTGCTTTTATTTACCTTAGTCTTCTAGGATAATACCTTTTATTAGCAGCCACTGTGATGACAAACCAAATACCTGACTTTAACTTGAGCTGTAACAAATGGCTGCCAAACTGCATCTGCCTCTCTGCAGTTGCAGTAATTTAGAGCAAGGATTCACATTGGACTTGGTCTGGAGAGGCACCAGCTTTAAGCAGCCTTGACTGACGAGTAAGACAATTTAGCATTTCATCAGGCATAGTCTCAGACAGAGGCAAGGATGCTCATGCACACACACACTAAGGCACAGGATACTCTGACAGAGTGGCTGCACTCCAGTGCTGTCACCTTCTAAAGTTCCTATTAAAATTCTGCTTTAATTAGTCTAAAGCAAACTTATAGTACATTTCTTATTAGGATGCTATTATATTTGTCTCATGTTGTTTTGGATGTCACATGCATTGCACTCTTCACTGTGTTCTGTAAACATTTTCTCTGTTCTTGCAGACAGTTCAGGGCCCCTTAATTGGATACAGTTTTCAGCCATTCATTCAGATTTCCTTGAAATCTTCCCATTTAGCTTAATGTCAAATTCCATGTTGTCTTTACCAAATATTAATGCTGAAAAAGTAATGTCAAGCTTCTCAGTGTTTGTAAACATCTTTATGTTTTATCTGCTTTAGCCCATTAAATTGTTGCTATTTATCTTCACATCACAATGCTTGACTTCTATTTTATTCTTAATACTGGTAGATCTAAGCTATATTTTTCCTTTGTTTTGGTGATTCTGATTTAAAATGTTCCACTTCAGATTTAATTGATGGCTTGTACACACAATCATGAAGATGCTAGGAGGAAATGCCTGATCTGTAATGCCAGCTTGTGTTCTGGGGCTGGTGTTTTGGTTTGGGGTAGAATTTCTGCCAGCTAGGTCCTACAGATCATGTATTGTTATACAAGGTAGATTGTTTCTGAACCATGGCTGATCATTGGCATCTGATCCAGTGTAGTTTTGATCTTGTATTTCAAAGCTTTATGGTACATACTGGTAAGTTATTTCAGTGAGAGATGTTGAGGCTGCCAGAGGCAAGGCAGTATCTTTTTCTTTTGATAACTAGTTCAGAAACAGACACAAAACTTCATAATGAACCTATGAACATAAACACATGATCTGCCCCTTGCACACATTGTTCTTTTTTGTCACTAACAGTAGCTAACCTGCAGGTAGCAGCTGAAGTTCTTGGTGATCTTTTTTTGCCTTCACTGCTTGTTCAGATATATGTAACACGTATTTTCTAAAAAAAAGTCAAAATTAAATCTCTAATGCCAATAGTCTTCCCAAAGTCACCAGATCAGCCATTGTAGAAGTTAGTAAAAATACTTTTACAACGGTCTTTATCTCTGTTTCCACCTCCATATCACAGGTCATTAACAAGAAATATGGAGATTGTTTGAAAATGTTTATAAAACACTTATCACTTAAAGGAATGAGTTGATACAGATAGAATAAGTGAGACAACAGCGGGAAAGGGTAAGTATAATTATAAAATAACAGACAAAAAGAAGAAAAATGTCCAGAAGATAAATGAGAAGTTGCCATCATTCATTTAATTTTTTAATTTTTCTTTTATGCTTCTTTTTTCCAGAGTAGAGCTAGAACATTTAATTGCTACAAGTCAGGACAATAATGAACAATTGTGAGAATTGTCACTAGTGTCCAAATAGGATATAAAAGAGCTAAATTTGTTTAAGGCCTCAAGGCTAACTGTCGCCTGCTTGGCAATGTAATATGTGAAAATGTCATAAAACTTTCTAAACATTAATGATTTAAATTCTGTTTTGTCTTCTTCTTCAGCTAAGTCTGAGAAGGATTCATATTGCCCCTTATAAACTGGGAAATGAAAAAGTAGAAAGTAAAGCTGCTTGACTAAAGTCTTACAGGAGTTCTGCAATACAGCTGGGACAACACAGGTTTTCTCCTGTTCCAAGTGAAACATCTCATTGTAGGTTATCATATGGAGAGGTTCAACTGAGTTGCCTAAATATGCACTTCTTGTGTCCTTTGGGGTTCTGTAGCCTGTCTCAGCTTCAAGAAAACGTAAGTCACCTATAGGTCTTAGGAAAGATCTAATCCTCATGTGGGGGTCTTGGCTATCTGAGAGTGTTTTAGATGTCACTGTTTATTTTTTGGCAAAAAAAACCAATGAAGTATGTGCCAGTCCATGATCTATGATCTAGGCTCCAATGGAGATCCAGTCTGTTATAGGTTTAAGGGGCTGCCCTGACCCTAACCCGTGACATCCCTAAAGCTGGTGGAGTCTAGAAAGACTCAGTTCACTTCAGTTCACTGTCAGGTAGACATTTGGTGCAGAGTCTGCTTACCTTGGCATGTGTCTGCTGACAGCTGGAATGCCTGAGAGATGGCAGATATGATACTGGATCTGTAGGAGATCTGGTCTCTTCTGGAACAACAGCTGGAGGCCAGCCAGCACAGCCTGTAGCATCTCCAAGGGCACTGAAAATTTATGCTCTGGCATTGAACCCTTCATCTACACTGACTATACTCAAGCAGCACACAGGTAATACCTGAAAGCTGGTATCTGAAGTCAGTTATGTTAATCTCAAACCAAGTCTCATCCTTTGTGTTGGATGCAGACAGTGGAAAATCATGACTATGGCTCAGCTGCAGTGTGGAATTGATAAAGCTGCAATATTAATCTTGTTGAAAGAAAAAAAAGTAAATTCAAGCTAGAAAGACTTTCATCAACATGTATATGAGTCTTGGATGACAGTGCACCTTGCTGCTGTGTTTGGTTTGTAGAGTGGGGTTGTCTTCCTTCTCAGACTTGTTCTGAGATAGATCTGCAGAGCCTGAGTCTTTCCCAGCTTCTGTTTCTATGAGTTAATACCTCAGGTTTAGTAGTTGTGCACTGAATTATATGGCACAGCTCCAAATCTCATAGCCTGCAGCAGAAAAACAACTCAAATTGGAGATTTCGCTTCAGTGCTCTTGTGTACTTTCTATTCTTGAACAGCTCTTGATGCATCAAAAAATGTGTACTCTGTAACTAAAATCTTATTTAACAGAATGGGGAATGTATCATTTAGGTTTTACCTTGCCTTTTATTGGGCCTAGATAGACAATCTCCTACTTTGCCCACACTTTTATTCCCACAGAAAATCAAAACTGTTTTAAAAAAACCCACTCTACTAAAACCAGGTCAGTGTTATCCCCAATAACGTTAATTAAATGGCATCACAGTTCAGTTCTGCTCATTGCAGAGTTCTGAGTTCTGCTCAGAGTTTCTGAGTGACTGTTCCAGTCCTTGCACTTGGCAGATTGCTCTGACATTGGGTATTGGGATGTTTGGTCCATCCTCCATCCTCTCCCCAGTATCCCTCAATCTGTGCTGAGGAAAGCACCCCAGGTGCCCCTGACTATGTGTGGTATGGGCAGAACAGAGCTTTATTTCCCTTCTCCTCTGCAGGGATTAGATACCATACTGCTCACCAGAGAACCCTCAAACAACCATGACTAACCACATCACTTGCTCTACCTTATATTCTGCTTTTTCCTCCTTGCAATGAATAACTCACTCCTGCATTACTCTTTCCCTATGGCCCCTGAATTTGGTGATTTAATGCTCTTATATGATAATCTTGGCCCTCACGAGTGACTGCTGGTAAGCCAGTACCCTCATTTTGGTAACTGTTGGTATTTTTCACTCACTGAAGTTCCTAATATTCATGTCATACCTTGTAACATCTAGTTTCTCCATTATTGTTTTATTAGTTTAACTGCAGTTTGACACTGGTTATGTGCTTTTCACCTTCAGTTGCTTGCAGTGATAAAAAACTTCTCACACTTTTACCTTGCAGAATTAATGTCAGACCAGGTCTGGCTATTTGTGTGCATGATTTAACTTTATTTTTATATGTGTTGCAGTTTTTTTCTTTGCAAATAATTAGCAAGAAAATAAGTAAGGAAAAAGGAAATAATGCTATATTTAACTGAGAAATTTACTGGCTTGTTAAAAGAATTGATAATAGCACAAATTCACAAATTAGATTTAACTGCCAGAATGAATCAGAAGTTCCTGCTTCTGGTTTCCTTAAGAAGGCTTTTTTGTCTTGTGCGAACTGGTGCTACTTGTTGAACTTTGCAGACTCTGTGACAACTCAGATGTTTCTTCTTCCTTCTGCCATCAGAAGAGATAACCTTACACTGATCAACTCGCACTGAGACTGTTGATACTGGTCACCATGAGGCTTCTTGCTCTGGCTTCAGTTTGGTTTGCTACCACTGAGACTTCACCCACTTTGATGCTAAGGTGCTGGGCTAGGAAGCTGTAAATCCAGCCCACCTTAATTATTTATATGTGCCCAATTACCTCCTGTTGAATGTTAATAATTTAGGCTGCTTACTAGTCCTGTTTGTGTTGGTCTCTACGACCAGTGTCTTTCATGACCTTAAGAAGGCATTGCAAAGACTGATAGGGATCTTGGAGTTGGCCAGGACATACCTCACAAGAGGCAACAAAGACAGGAAGTCTGTTCCCTCAGAGCCCTGGTTGAGGTGGCCAGTTTGAAGCAGTGCACAGAATGTCTAGAGCTGTAGACATGTTCTTTCTAGTTAATCTGCGACTGCTTGAGGACACCCTATAGCAACGTTTGCACTTACGGCTGAATGTGCCTAGGAACATTCCTAGGCACCGAAGCCAACTGGCATGTGTTTTAATAAATCCTCTTGGCCTCCAAAGCAGAGTGGCTCCATACATATTGCATATTGGGAATAGTCCCTGGACTACTCTAACTTTCAGACTGTGCTCTGGAGCTTTTGGAAAACTGCTGAAAGATGCGGGCCAAAATTGCACCAGGGACAGCTCAGACAATTTCACAGTACAGTCTGTCACAGTTCCATGACCAAGAACATTTCCCAACTCTATCTAATTTAGCAATATAATCATTGCATATACAGCTTATGCAGTAAAGTTGACCTCCTGCAGTACAAAGCACTCTGAACGTATGTATATGTCTGTGCCAAGGCATCATTGGAGATGAATCCTTGAAAGCCAGAACCTGAGAGGTGCAACATGGCCATTGAGCATATTTGGACGCAGGTGAGGCTTTTATTTTGACATGTAATATAAGCATTTCTCTCACAGACTGCAAATACGGAGCAAAAACTTCACCATTTACCCAGAAAAGTAAACATTCTGCCATTAGTCACAAATTTGGGACACATTCTCAGCATTATGTAGGAACTGGGAGATTTCTGTCGGCATCATGGAACACTTAAAAGGTATCAGGCTGTCACGGTACTACATATAATTTTAAGGTTTAAACTAGCAGGGAGAACTCTAGCAAGTTAATGGTGAAGAAATAAGCTTGCAGAGTTGCACATGCTATTAAATAAAAAGCATCTGGGTATTATTTTGTCAGTGAATCTTAGTCTGTTCAAAATATTGCAAATTCTGTGACTTGTGAATCCCAAAAGTCTCAATTCTGAGTTATTTAAATAATATATTCATCCAGGTCTGTTGGAGCCAAAATGACATCAAAGGCAGTAAAGGCATGTAATTCAACTTTGCTACTATAAGGGGCAACATATTTGTAATTGAGAGATCTCCTGGAGTCAGGGTTGAATGACCTCCATGGATCCCACAGGCTTCTCATTCAATGGGTTTAAATAGGTTACAAGAAGCAGCAACAGCAGGTGCTGTTTTGCTCAGTGACCTGTTTACAGCAGATACTTAGCATGAAATTCTCTGTGACCAGCAGAGAGCAGCTTGTGAAAATACAGTTCACTCCTCAATTTATCGTGTCCAGCTTCTTTTTCTGTCCATATATCCCCCAGGCTAAATCTCTGCTGACAACACTAAGTCCCCAAAAAGATTCCTGCAGATTCTCCTTACCCACACAGCAACCTTCTGTGTTCTGGTAAAAACACTGAAACTTTGATTACTGCCATTGCTCAGTTTATATTACAATGATATCAACACCAAGCAGGAACTGAAAACGGGTCTAGAACAGAGAAATCATCAGACAATTGGTCTTTCAAAAATCTGAAAGACATTAAAGAGATGCTGGAATTTTATGATCAGGCAATAATTTGATTTTGCAGGAATTTTTGGCTTCACAGAAAGGACAACAGAAAATGAAACTTTCTGAAACTCCACAGGAAGCCTATTTGCAACCTTGTTAAGAGAACATCATGATAAGGATACCAAAATATCTAACTGTTATCCTTAAGGAGGAAGAACAGTTACGACACACGACTGCTACAGGAAGGAAAGAAGTTGTTTTAACAGCACTGCCATAATCTCAGTTATGGAAGCATGAATGTGTCCTTATTAAATAAAAATAAACATAGGGGCTGAAAGATACCTAGACATGAAAAGAATTATAACAGATGCCATGTTTCTCCCTTCACATCTCTGTTTTGTCACTGTCATTTGTTTGCTTTTATCTCAGATTACAGGACTGAGTTTAGGTACCTAACTCTGTTCTGAAATAGCAGTACAAGAGCAGGTAGTCCTCACCTAGGACTCATGAAACCCTCTCTCAAACACTACATCACCACTGCAATCAACAGGAGCTGAAGTCTTCCAACAACCTGTGCAGAAGGGCTGTTTCGTAGGGCCCGGGAGTGTGCCTGGTCACTTCTGTGCACTACTGAGATATAAAAACATTCATAATACTTATTTTAACTGCAAATAAAATGTACTTTTGTGAGGTTTAGGTTCAGTGTCACTGCATTACCTGGACATAGATCCACTCTTTCTCTCTGATCTATGCTTAGCAGTCATACAATGACATAGAGAACTCCAGCGAAGGACAATGACTCTGCAATTAGCAGGCTTCTCTTTCCAGAATTTTATATTCCCAGTTCATAGACCAGTAAATACAAGTCAAGTGGATGTCCCAGAGGATGACATTTTAACTACTGCTATTACTGTTAGCATCCATCATTGACAGACCCAGATGTCAGGATAACAGATTAATGAGACTTGGTGCATTCAGCATAGCAGAGGACAGTCACACAGACAGACACCAGACCAGGATGAAGTCCTGAATCTCATTCAGCTCTGCCCCAAACTTTCCATCTGAGCATGGGCAAATCACTTAACTGTGATGCTTGTAAATACAACCTTCTCTTCATTGCCTTACATCATGACTCTGTTGGTTCTCTGGGCTAGGATCCTAACCACCAGCTTGTAGTAGGCTCAGCTCAAAGGGGCTCTACCATAAACCTGATCACCACTAAACTTAGGAGGCAGGTGAAACAACCCCAGCTGAGGAGCCCGGATTTCTCAAAGGAGAAATCTGCATTTCTCTTCCTGTTTCGTGCTCAACAAGGGTCATGTTTTCATATGTGTACATTTCTCAGAGGCATATGAAAAGTTCTAGATGCCAAGGAGCACCCAGAAGAGTTGTGATTAGCAAGTGACACTAAAATGCTGTGGCCATGACAGAAAACATCAGCTTCCTCTGACTCGAAGGGATACAATTTTCAGGGTCTTCCTGATCTTATTCGCCATGTCATGTTGGAAAGGCATGTGGAGGGGATCACTAATACCTGATCTCACCCCTTGGAGAGGTCCTGTTAGAGGCTGCAAGTATAAGTTGGCTGATCAGAGCCCAATATGCACTGGTTTTTCTTTCCAGCTTATCTTCCTATCTCTACAGCTGTCAGTCCTTCTTTACATACCAAAAGGCAGTATCACAAGAGCAGTGGGCACAGCTTTGCCCAAGTTGTGAAATGGTAGCTCACAAGTGAATGGGCAGTCAGTCTTCACAATGGCTGGCAGACAGAGCAAGTGCTGCAAAGAGATGTTTTATGATTTCAGCCTAGCTGGTAGCCTAGCTCTGCTGCTGCTGCCCATGTTCTCCCTGGACTGTGCTGTGTTATAGCTCAAATTGTATGCAAAAGAGTAGAGGTGACACAAAGGAGACACAAAGCCTAATAAACATAGCCACGGACTGCACAGAATGGCCAGACAGGGCTTCGTTTTGGCTTTGATTTATAATAAGCAGAAAAGCAGTGACCTGACCAATTATCCATCTCTTTGACTGTGCTGTGCTCTTTCTGCCAGAGTGATTTTTTTGCTAGAAGACACATAGTTATTTTTACATTGTCTTTTTTATATAGTCAGCCTTGCAATCTCAGCTGTGATGGGTTAAGCAGACAGCTGTGCCTTCCAGTGATGCTGGCAACTATGACTTGCAAATACTTCTATTTATGCAGTTAAGCTGCACTCTTCAAGGCTGAAAGATGCAAATTTCTTGTGTTTCTTTCTATGGTTCCTACTGGGATTTCAGGGAATTCAGATCATCAGAGATATCCGGGGCAGAACTGAAGAGGACTGTGAGTTTTTAAGATACTAGTGGATATCTTAAGATATTCATAAGCCACAGAGCTGCTTTTTCTATCTCTAGTACAGGACTCCTAATAGAGAAATGTTCTTCTGTCCTTGCAGGAGTGTGGGAAAGACAACAACAACAACAACAAAACAAACAAACAAAAACCAACAAACAAAAAATCACCAGTATCCGAGATGGCTTTTACTACAGTTATGGATATACAGCCCTTTTTTCTATAGACTATAGGCACTAGACAAAAAAACCGTAAGGTTAATGCTTGGTAATATTCTAAGCACACTTGTGTGCCACTGAGCATTGCTTGCATATATGGGAAATGCAAATCCCATCATCCAATCAAGCCATACACTACATTAGGGCTCACCTCATTGATGCCAACAGTAATTAAGATCATTCATGCCCAAGCTGAATTGGGCCTGTAAAATCCAAGGTAAAACCCGCGTGCCCTTACACAAGCAAGATGCCCACAGACATGACATTTAATCTAAAAGATACCAATGTGTGGTCTGTAGTAAAAGAGCTAAGTGATCCCTCACTCTTGAAATACGGAGTGGTTTTCCACAGTTCTATGGTTTCATCCATTCATCTTTTCACCAGGTTTTGTGATGAAACTTCCCCTATACCCTTGCTGTTTATCCACAGCTCCCTTCTCACCCTCTCTGATGAGGCAAGTTCCCTGTTGCTCAGCTTTGTTTTCCTTCCACTCCGTTTCCTTACATCACTTCCAGTCAACTTTAGCATCTTACTGAACGCAGCTTTGTAATAAATTTCTCCACCAGAGTAGGTATAGAAAGGGGTTTTAAAAAGCAGTAATGTGAAAATAAGATCGAAATAGGATCCCAAATATAAATAATGGGATGTGGAAGTTTTTATTTCAAACAATTAATGTTGATAAATATCGATCAAAAAAATCTCAGTTCTCAAGAAAAATTTTTTCCAAAGATTTCAGGCTTCATCAGGAAGAAATAACTGATTGGCATGGTCTGTAACTCTGTCTAACTGCTAACAAGCCTGCTCCTGTCAGGACTTCTCTGTGCCATTCTCTGTGCAAGAAGCAAGTGTAGAAATCTTGCTTCTAAAAGCTGACATGATGGTGCAGAGCAATACCTCAACTTTTAGTCTTTAACTGAAAGATGTTCTGAAAGATACAAGGCTGCCAGAAACCTGTGCCTATCAATTATAATTGCATTGCATATTTGTTGACACTTCCTCAGGAGTTTATATAAGATCCTTTCCATTTATTGAGCATTACAAGTATTTATGGTCTCATTCAGATAGCAGCCAATGTCATACTGAAGTCTGAAGATTAAGCTGACCTCAATGAAATTGATGTTCATTTCTCAACTGTATACAAACTGTGTGCAAAACAAACAAACAAACAATCTGTTTGAGTGTTTCCATGGGGATGATATAGCTACCGAGTACTTTCTCACAAAAATTGTTCTGGCTCATTGTTTTTCTTGGTGAGGATCGGTATGACACAAACAGTTTTAGGAGGATCTCGGTTTCTTTACTTAATGTTCCTGCCTGACTCCTCTTCATCATAAAAAAAAATTAAAGCAACTTTGTGAACATGGCCAAAAAAAATAAAAATA
>WUAM01000431.1:3763399-3787050 GCA_024336885.1 Actenoides hombroni
GGAGGATGGAGCCAGGCTCTTCTCTGTTATGTCCAATGATAGGACAAGGGGCAACGGGTGTAAGCTGGAGCATAAGAAGTTCCACAGAAACATAAGGAAAAACTTTTTCACTGTGAGGGTCATGGAGCTCTGGAACAGGCTGTCCAGAGGGGTTGTGGAGTATCCTTCTCTGGAGACATTTAAAACCTGCCTGAACACGTTCTTATGTGACCTGCTCTAGGTGGTCTTGCTCTGGCAGGGGGGTTGGACTAGATGATTTTTCAAGGTCCCTTCCAACCCTTAATATTCTGTGATTCTGTGATTCATAGTGAGCAAGTCACACCACTATTAGTGTTTCATCATTTTCTGAATCAAATCAGATGAGTGGGATGTTAGTGGTTTAGCTAGATTATAATTGTTGTCCTGTACTGAGTACATGAACCTTAATAAGGCTGGTAGCTATTGTCATTCTTTTAGCTTGCCTGTTAGAGGATAAAGTTTCAGGAATTGATAAGGTTGGGATCTCCTTTTCCCTTCTGTGAGTCCTTCAATTAACAGAGACTCTCTATACACACGTTGACATGGTCTTTCTCTTGAAATTAGCCTTGTGTAATTGTTGTGGTTACTTGAAGTATACAATTATTATATTGTTATACCAACAATATTATAGCACAAGAAAGCATGCATTTAAGTTGCTAAACCTGTACTAAACCTTGCTATTCTCACTATGAAACTTTCAGGAATAGATAAAATATTTACCATGAGGACATTGTATATATTAACAGATTGAGTTTCCTTTTCCTTATATTGGGTTTGTACCAGTATGGGACTATCAGAATAAAAAGCAGAGAAGATAACTCAGTCCCTGAGAGAGTGATCTCCTCTTGATTCTGTATTGTGAACTTCTCAACTCTGCTGCTACAGTAGACATCTGCGCTGACAGTTTGACGTCAGTCTATTCTAATGAACAAGAAAGCTTTTGAAAGAGATGTGTATGATATAAAATGTATAAACAGACCAGATCACAGGGTCTAAAATACATGTGGGGTCCCTCACAGAAAGAAGATTAAAGTCCTATGTGATGTCAAGTATTTGCTTTCTCTTTTTCCAAGTCTCAGTAAGTATTGAGTTATGTCAAGCAACAGATCAGCTTTGTTATCAATGAGAAACCTCCAACTGGCACTAGTTCATAACCTTGAAGTGAGACTAACTGTGAATGCTAAATGAAAGGGTAGATAAAATATTTTGGTTACATTCCACATAAAATTCTATTAAGAATTAAGGAAACTGAATATTAACAAAACTAGAATTAGGTAAATGTAATTTAATGAGGACTATAAGCTTATGTCTCAGAAACAGAAGAACTTATCTTTTTAGCATCCTGGCAATCTTGTAGATGCTTAAAGATAAGCATGTAGTGCCATCTTAAGATGCCTGAGACAATAGCTTCCAGCTACTGCTCCAGACCCTTCACTTGCCCTGAATTGATAATGTGTTAGGTCTTAGTATTAAAGGAAACTACAATTTCCTCCTTTTCTGGTTCATAATTAAAGTGTATGTTATGCTATTAAAACATAGATGGAAAAGTTGTGAAAAAGGTTCTGGATTGAGGCTTCCAAGTGAATGGAAGTGCCTTTAGGTCTGAAAAAGGTATGCAAATCTCACAGAGGACAACAATTGCAGAAACACTGAAGTCCTCTGTGTCTCCTGTTAGCTAGCTTCACGAGGCTACGTGCAGAGGACTTTATGTGAAACCTGTTCTGTTCTACTCTAATGGTCTTAACCTTTCTTGCATGTTACAGAACTCACCACACAGAACCTATTCTGTGATGTGATGATTATCTAAATTTAGGAATGGTAATATTTTCCTTACTTTTAAAATGAAAATTACATTTACTTTCTGGTTATGTGTGGAATCTTCCTCTTTCTGGCTCTGCTACATTTAAAATTACTTGCATCAATACATTAGCCACAACACAGGTCAGAGGAATCATTTAATGTACTCAGTCAGTAGATATCACATGATTACTACTTTTATTCAAAGACTTAATTTGATTTTAAATATTTCAGTTTATTTTGCTTTGTGGCTTTCAGTTTGGTACAAATTTTATTTTAAAAAGTGCTTTGACAGTTTCGTCCCACTTTGAAGAGAAAATCATGTTCTGCCAAGGCAAATCACAAAGCCTCCAAGGAAAACCAATATAAAAATTTCATATTTATAGGTGGTTTCTTTGAACAATTATAGGCATTTTATTAAGTAAACTGGCCTACTGGTCTGAAACTTTATGACATAAATTCCCAATAGCACTTCAATTAATTTGCCATCATCTATCTGGGGAAGACATAGGCCCTGCTTTTACACTGTTCTTTTTGATTCCTTGAACATTGTATTTTGATCTCAAGTAACTTAGAAAAAGGTTGTGCTGCCTCTGTGTGCTGCCTATAGGTGAAATTGTATCATACTTTCTTTTCTTAAACACTTTCTTGTCACACAAGTATCTTGGCTCTGTCACATAAAGTCACTGTGGCTTTGTATCTTTTTACAGTTCCCGTAACTTCAAGCATTCTTATTACCTACATCATTTATGCTACTATCTTGGCCTTTATATAACTGGAAGTGATTGTGTAAATATTTGAGTATTTAAACAGAGGGTAAGATCTTCTTGTATTATTTAAAGATGAAATGTTATCTGATTTTTTTAAAGGTTTTACCAACACTCAATTCCAATGGCCTTTCTGAATTTCCTTGTACTAGGCAAGGTAATATAAAGTGCAAGTCCCTCAGTTCATCTTTATTCGGTTCTGTAGCCATTCCACCTATTAGGAATCACAGCTGTCTTCAGCCGTATTTTCTTCTGTCTACTACTCAGCCCCTGCACCTGCCCAGGAAAGCTGTTATGCATGCAATGAGCAAGAAGCCAGAGCTTGATGCTTAAGTTTTGCTGTTCAAGTATTGTTATTCTCCCTATTTACACTGCAAGAATGAACCTGGCTGCCAGTGGCTCTTTCAGTCAGCGTACGTCTAAGCTTTCCTGGAGAAACTCCAGTACAGACTCTTGCTATTATCCAGATCATCTGAGTCAGCCCATCAAGTGATTGGATTTGGTTTTGTCATTGTGTTCTTCTAAGACTAGCCAGGGGATACATTGATAATATCTTAAAGAAAGCATTTACCCAGGCCAAAGACTATACTTAATCTGCCTGGATCTGAGGGACACACAAAGAGTTTAGGAGCCAAGAAATTTCTTTTGGCTGAAAATGCAAAAGAAAATTCCAAGATGTAATTAATTCTTGTCAGCTACTCAAATGTCTGAGTTTTGTGGTTTAGTATTGATCATGTTAAACAAACAAACATGTAGTTTGTTTCTATATGTACTAGAGGCCAACCAAGATATTTCCATGTTTGGGTTGCAGCTTAAAACAATAAAATTTATCCAAATATGTTTTCACACTGATAAACTAAAAAGTTACGTTATTTATTTAAGGAGTGGTAAGGAATAAAAGAGTTTACCTTTTGAAGTAATTTTGCTCCTTTGGTAACATGCATAACATGACCACATGCTTTGGCATGATTGGGTAGTGCACAGTTAACTACATTATCTTGTTAGGACAGTTATATTCTCTCATATGACAATGACTTGCAATATGTAGTCACTGCCTTCTGGGGAAAGGAAAAAAACTCAGCAATTACCGTGCAGTACTCGAATCTGCCTGCCAACAGCAGAACAGTGATTTGTGAGACACATCAAGAGCTTCTGGCAAGATCAATCTAGTGAGATCCCTCTGATAGAGGAATAATGAGTTGACAAAGACCAATGTTCAGTTGGGCCCAAGCCCAATAAGATTACTGTACAGCATCATCAATATTGTCTGTGTTTGGAACTGACACAATCAGAATGGAATCAATTGTATTTTCCACAGCACTGTCACACATGATTTTTAACTTTGGCTCACAGCAGTGCAGAGAAGCTTGCAGATGTTGGCAGATTTTTGCTAACTTATGGGATGTCATTATTAAGTAGGAACCGTGCACTACAGTAATTTGTGGTTCTGCATGTTCTTCATATGGTCTCTGTGTTGAGGAGAAGGAGAAGGAAAAGATGCAATAGCCAGAGGGATTTCTCTGTTATCACCCTCATTTTACTGTGATTGTTGAAAATATCATGTGATCCTAAAGGTGCAGATTGTTTTTCAGGGAAGGACTAATCTGGGCTATGTATCAAAGTGATTTTACTCAAGCATTGGCAAATGTCGCTATTTTAACAAAAGACAACAAAAACATTTTGATTGTCTGATAAAAGATTTAGGATATGGATGACCCCATCTGTGAATAATAGATGCTATCCAAGGATTTAAAATATATATTTAAAATTTTTTTTTTGGAGACAATTTCTTCAGTCTTGCAACTACTACAGTTAAATATTCTGTCACAGAAAGCTGTCATCTGTATGTGCCGTGTAATCAACTTAGATGCCTGCACATTTTTGCATATAGTATAGTTTAGTGTACTCTGTAGCAAATAAGTAATAACACAATAGTTTGTGAACTAATTGAAATTAGACTGTTAGTTATGAACCAATATTTTATTAGTTATCTACAATATAACAAATTTCTATTTAATATTTTTGAGAAAGGAAGAGGCAACTAAAATGTCAAGATTCTTCTGTAAATAAGTAGGTCTTTTATTGATAAAATCTTCTCTTCCTTTATTCATATCATTGTCCCCATTATTTGTTTCTGTACAGTATTTATGCTTTTTTTCTGAGAATGGGGTTTTAATTTTAACAAAAAACAAATCTGAAAGCCCTGAAGACAGAAGTCACCTTTTGAATCATAAAATACAATAACACAGACCTCAGAAGGAAAATTTCCACATAAGTCTACATACTAGAATCTATTAGTGTTCACATAAAGTTGCTTTGATACACTTTGGAATATTTGTCTATTAAGAAATACCACTTAAAACAGAAGAGTGGATTATTGTTAATGAATATTGTATTCGATTTTACTGAAGCTGAGCTGGAGTTTGAAGAACAGAGATTAATGATTTTGCATTACACTTGCTAGAAGCTAAAAGACAGTGAACTATTTCAGAGATATTACTCAAGAGTACTCAAATAATAGTAAATTTTCACCACTGTTAATTTGGGCAGAACACCAGTATACTGAAAATGAACTTTGGGGCACACATGGTGCCAAATAACCTTCTAAAATTCCATTTCACTTGAAGCTTCCTGTTTTACTGATGTTGCTGCTTATCATATCAGACCTACATTTTTAGTGCTATTTCTTCTGTGGCTTATACCTTTTTATATGAATATAAGAGAACTCTCCACTGAGAAAATGATACATAAACATACAGTGTCTCCAATAAACTGGAAAACTTTCCACCAAAACAATTACAAAACTGGGCTAAAATGCATTTGCACTTAGTAGTATAGTTTAACTTTGAATTTAAAGATCTGATTATCTGAAACATCAGTCATTCACTGGGTCCAAAGGAAGAGGGAAGCAGATGGCCATAAACAGCTGCATCACTTACACTCTTTTTTACTTCCTACATATTTTTTTTTTCTAACTTTCATTCGCCTCTTTTTACAAGGTTGAACTGAAAGACTGTTTACAGGGTCAGGTAGTTCAAAGACAAATTTAAGTTTGTGTTTTCTGTAAAGTGTAACATAGCACATAATCTACTCAGGATTTTTAACTATGAGAGGTCTTCAAAACTGATTCGTAACAAATTGCATCTAATGCAGCATTTTAATTAACGATAAAATGGAAAGATGTTCACTTTAAAAAAATGTGACTAAATTTAAACATATTTAAGAAACATATAAAAATATAATATATAAATTATATAATACAAGCATTATTTTA
Organism: Actenoides hombroni; assembly: GCA_024336885.1. NCBI lineage: Eukaryota > Metazoa > Chordata > Aves > Coraciiformes > Alcedinidae > Actenoides > Actenoides hombroni. The sequence goes on from WUAM01000431.1 coordinate 3,769,256, forward strand.
AACTGTTTGCTTTTATCAGCTGAACATTACAGAAGTTGTTAATGCATGCTAAGAGATAAGCAAACGCACTAGAAACCAAGATAAACTATATTGTATTCCATCACGCCATATTTTCCCTTTGGGTCAGATCTTCACATTTTTATTGGTTAATAAAAGTTTAATGCTGCAGTAACGATCTATTTCTGTGAAAAAATGAGGCAAAACAGAATTTGCACAACTTTCTAAATAGTGTTAGGTGCAATTTAATTATCATAACAATAACATATTTTGCACATAGCTTTCTCATCGTTATCCATTTTTTCCCAACAGCTCTAAATGAAGTTTTGTCACTTACAGAAGCTTTCTAATACACAAGATAATGCGACTGTTTCACTGAACATGGAGTTTTTGCAAAAGTTCACCAAATTTGAAGGATCTGGATGAAACACAAACCAAACAAGCAAAAAGGAAAGTGACAAAAATATTATCTGCCCTTTTGGAAACATTTGCAGAAAGTGTCTCCAGAGTGAGGTTTTGTTTGTTTGTTTGCATGGGATTTTTTTATGGCCTTTTTGTTGTTGTTGTTGTTTGGTTGGTTTTTTTATACCTTGTGACCATTCCTTTTAGCCAGAGGTGTTCCGTGAGCCATGCTTAGTATTCATCTCCTGGCTGTATTATTAAAAATGGTGCATGTCCCTGTGTTATATATCTGAAGACTACTTCAGATAAGACAATTTAGCAAGGATTTAGGCAGTGCACCTAATTTGAAGAACCACTGCTCATGCTGGGGGAAGTTAGATGTGTTGATATCACTGACTGCATTGGGGCCTAATTATGGTGTTGGATAACAGTAATTTAATAAATTTATTTTCTTCTAGCCTGCATGTGGCCCTAAATAATAGCAAATTGATGAATAGTGATTGCATGCTACAAATAACTAATATATTTAGTTCGAAAATGTTCTGTTTAATGAGTGTCTTTTCTATCATTGCCTGGACTTTAAACAATAAAAATTTAAAATCAAGTATATATAAATTAGGTCATGCTATTTCCAGAATATTTTCTGATAATTCAACAGATCTATTTGTTCCTTCTTTTTTTCATATCCTATTGTACTGTAACACAATATTGTTTTGATTTGTATGTAAAATTTCTTTTAATTTTGTTATGGCATATATATCCTTTTTTTCTTTTTTCTTTTCATCATTATCTCCCTGCTCCCCTTCCTTTTTTTTTTTTTTTTTTTTTTTTAATGTGACACCTCTGAGCTGGTACCCATAGCAACACCCACTAGTAGGGGTGAGCCTATGAAGCCGCTGCAGCTATCCCCATAGCTCAGTTCTGACAATGCCAGTCATTAATCTAACAGTATCTACAGTTCCTCTTCTGGTCTTCCAGCAGTAGCTGCCTTGTGCACAAAGATCCAAAAGACTACTGTTAATGGTTTTCCATTTGTTTAAAGCAGCTCAGGCTGGCAGCTCTGTCTAATCCACTCCCAATGACACTTCCACATTAAACTGTAGAACAATTGCTGTGTGAAGTAGATTCCTGAATTTCAAAATTCAGATCTCTGAGTTTGTCCAGCATCTTCATTTTAATTATAAAAGAAAAATACAAAAATAAAATAAAAATACAATTGATTTGTTCTCTATTTTACTTAAGAAGGTAGATCACAACCGAAAACAAATGTCCCCAAACATTTGCAATTAAATTACTTCTGTTTTTCAGTCAATCAAACTTTGTTTGTTTTCTTTTTTTTCCTAACAACTGATAAGCTGTAGTTTAATATCTTGCACATATTTTGACTACTTCCATACAGGTAAGTCTAAGCCTAATGTATAAGGGAGCTCAGCTGCATTGGTCAGCTACACATAAGATAAATTTCATTCTAAGATGAATCTATGACTGCAATTTTCAAATGAGGCTAAAGGGGTTATGGACACAAATCCCACTGAAATATAATGGGAATTTTCTTCTGAACTCCCTTAAGTGTTTCTGAAATTATCGCTTCAATTTTTAGAGCCAAATCCAGGATGGAAGAATTATGTTTTTTTTTCTGTGCGTTACAACTTATGAATTTAAATTCCATCAAGTTAAGCCTTTGACATTTGTCTTCTGCCGCCTACTTCATATAAATAGAAAAATGTTTAATGCAATTAATTAAAAGTTTTTAGATAATTTGCTACCTTTTTTGGTTATATCATAATCTGTATATGACTGTTGGAGGAATAACTTGTTGGAACAATAAAAAGTAGAATTTAATCTGCATTTAATACTGAAATATCAAACATTGGAATTAAAAAATCTAAGATTCAATTTATTGTAAAATGAAAAGGAAAGTTGAGTATACCAAGTGCTGTTAAAAATCCATCTTAGTCAAGGTGAATGTTAACACATGTTCAGTGTTTTAGGTGTGATACAGGTTAAATGTAGATTTATCACAGACATTAAGGACTGAGTATTAAACCAATGTAAATACTGTCTTCTGTATATTGAAAAAAAATCTATGTGTTTTAGAAAAGTACTCCACTCTTCTGTGTGCTTTAGGAACATGTAACCAGAAAAAGTGTTCATAATTTTTATTAAGAAGCTAGCATCATTTAACACAAAGCAGATCCTTGCACCTGGGGTTTTTTTTTGGTTTTTTGGTTTGTTTTTTTTTTTTTTATTCAGAAAGATATGAATTTGAGTCTTACTGGAGAATTTATTAGCTATTTTTTTTACCATTACTTGTGATATAGATCTAGCATATGCATGATCCATTAAACATCTGCTAAATATAATATTTAAAGTTGTTTGAATGTGCAACCTGAAATGTATGCTCAAGCTTCAACACCCTAGAAAGTAAAGAGCCACATTCTGAACTCACATGTAAACATGCATCTTCAATTGACTGCACATCAGATTGCTCAATTTACAGTACAGTTGGAACCATACATCTTTAAATTGATCTAAAAACAATCAAGAAATTTGGGAAGGACTTTTCACACTTCACATATCTGAAGCTATAACAATGATGCCTTATCATGGTCAATCCAACAATTATGCAATATAGCTTTTCAGCATGTTATCTCAGAGGTATTAGCTGAAGACTAAGATTTGTCCAGGAAAAGGAGCTGACTTTTCTTTCTAGATAAGGAGAAGATGTAAGGCTAATAGGGGACTTGAGTTAGAACATTTTTAGCATAATTATCTAGGGTCACTCATGTGTCTGAAGGGTCAAAATAGCTGAGATTCATTTCTGAAATACTGACTATATCTCCCTTACAATAATGCATAGCAAGTATCACAAAGGCAAACTTTACTAATTAATTCTATAAATATGATAGATACATAATAAATAATACCTAGTATTTAAACATTGTTGCTCCTCAGTAGTTGCATCAGTTGAGAAAAACACTTTTCCTTGCATATGGTTTTCATCTGAAAAGAAGAGAATCATATTTTTCTGAAGTGTTTTCTTAATGAAATTGAATTGGACATCCCTCATAAATCTTGTAACTTTATCGGACATTACTCACTTCACCCAAAAGCATGGATAGATGTTTTAAAGTTTCCCAGTCATTAAAATGAAAGCAATCTCAATGTTACTTTCCAAGTAGCCAGACCCTTACTCATGGTGAGCTGTGCCTTCATCTGTAATAGGTCCTATTGATTTCAGTAAAACTATTTGATTCCTAGAGCACTTCTGAACAAACACCAGAGTGGAATAGTCTGTCCCACAGTATATCTCTCTCAACATATTTTCATAAAGACATTATAAAATCTGGTCCTTACAGCTTTAATATATATGTTTCCAGTAAAATCAGTGCTTCTCGATCCATTTGCATGAATGAATAATCTTTGATGGAATAACCATAGCTAGAGATTTTAATCATATGTATAATATCTTCAGGTTTTCTGATTTGACAAAAAGGGGTTTGGACAAAAAAGGGTTTGGACAAGATAAACCCAATCATTTATTTTACCCTTTTTGCTCATGTTGTATTATTTCCCTATGAAAGGGCTACTAAGATGGGTAAGGAGGTGAGGAAGGCCAGAGCTTTGCCAAGTACTGGAATTTGCATAAACAAGGTCATACTGGATCATACAGTGTGTTACAGATAATTCTTGTGCCAGTTTATAGGTTGTATGATACACAGTGTGGTTATTCACGTTGGAGAGCAACTTCAGAAGCAAAGGAAGTTCTTTATCTAATAAGTAACTCTTTATATTAGGTGGAAATTAATTAGTTCAAAATTCTGATCAAATTATGATATTACATCCACATTAATAGAAATTAATTTATCATAATGAATGCTAATAGAATTAATTATAATTAGACACTGTTGCACTGGGTGAAATATTTGAGAATGGTCCCTTTCATACTAGTAGTAGATTATGTGCATATTTCAAAAAGTAAGAATTATGATAAATGTCTTTTATGGTGGAGGTGTGTTAAACAACCATGACATGAAAACTGAAACCTAGTTAATGGGACAAATGAAGTTTTGTCTTATTGAAAGTTGGCCTGTTACACTCTCCTGAGTATTCAAAACCTGTATATATTTTTTTCTAGAAGAGACACAGAATGTCCAAATGCAGTCTAAAATCTTGGAGAATGGGCATCCTCTTTCCTTTTTTTCATGTATTCTGACTTATATCCCCCACAATACTTATTGCTAAATCATTATATAGTGAGTACTGAATTACTTAAGCCTTTTCCAATTTCCACAGAAAATGGACTTTAATTCAAAACTATATCTGGTTAATTAAACTTTCCATGATCTAATTTGATCTAATTATTTCTATAAATTGAGATGTAACCAGAGTTATATCCTAAGGTAGAACTGGGCTACGGTTACACATTTTTACTTCGATGGAGAGAATTTACAAGAACTGTGTCATTCTCTCCTATTAACTCTAAACTTGCTGGCCACTTGAATCAACATGGTTCTGCAAAACAAATGGTGAACAGAAAACTTTATTTTCAAAATGTCAATCAGGGTGGGTTTTTAAATATTTTTTTGGGGGGCAGACTGATTTTCCCATAGGCGTTTGAAGAATAATATTACTCCTTGAATCTGTCATGAATGATTATAGTATGGAACAAACATTTGATATGTGTCTTATTGACAGTTCAGTACATATTTGGTCTCTTTTTAATTTCTCTTTAATAATGATCCTAAATTATAACTGTAATTAATTTTTCTCTAATGAGCTTATATTTTTTAGAAGATCTGCTCTTCTAAATCATACACAATATGATCTGAACCATTTATAAAATGATTACATTTTGAAAAAAGGGAAAACTCATTGCTAAGTTATTTTATTTTGCCATTTCAAAACCAAAGTCTGGCTCTATTTGTTCATACTAACAACATTTGTTATCTTCAGAAAATACCTGTCATTCCTTTGGCAAGTTTTCTTAAGCTGTTGCTGGTCTCCTTGAGTGAACTATCACTGCTGCTTACCAAAATCTTGTCACGTCCAGTCAGCCAGCGTACACATATACTGTTCTTTGTATATACTATAAAATAATATCTTCCTGAAATCTTTGCTGACAGAGAAGCAGAGCGCAGATGCTTGCATATCATGCTTTGCAAACAAACAAGACAATCTGACAAAGTATTCAAGGCTTCCGGCTGTACTGTCTGAGTTGGTTTAGAGGTTAAAAAAATCAGTTCCCTGTTATGTTTTAAAAGCAAGTAATTAATTCTGGGAAATCTGTTAGAACTATAATATTATGCCTAGAAAGTAAGGATAGAAGCCAGTCTGCTGACTGGAAATGCCTTATTAAGGCATATCCTTACTGATAATTTAGATACCCATTTTCAGAGAGATAGGCAATCCAGACCACCTAACGTGACTTCGAGAGCTCTCTACAAAGTCAATGAAGAGAAAAAGAAAGAAGTTTCTATAAAGTTGAAGGCTGCGTTAATTTAGTTACTTTCCTGTCTTCATTGCATGGGCAAAGTAAGGACATCACGGGAAAATCTAGTTCACATAAATGTTCACTTCTCTATTACATCATTTCAAAATGGTGAGTAGGGAATTTTAGGTATTTCTATGATGCCATCTGCATTATTATTTTTCTGAATGCATGCCCAAGTTAATTAGCAACCCTGTGACCTACTGCTCAAGGGAGAGTCCAGCCACCAAACTGTGAGCTCCCTTGAGTGACTGCCTTCTCTACTATTTTTTAGAATAATATATTTTCTACTCTTTTTGATGCCAGTAAGTCATCCATGACACCAGGTCCAGAAGGTAGCCTGACTCTAAGCTTGTGTCTAAGAATAAACTTGGAAAAGGCAGACTGGACTTCTAGATGGTCTCTGGAAATGTGTATAGGCTCTGTATTATAACATTACTGGATAAAACATGGAAACAAAAAAAATTCAGAAGTGGAGATAAGAACTTTAATTCTTTTCCTACTTATTGCCAAAACTACTAAAACAACAGCTACTCTTCCCTAGCCCAAAAGTCAAGTAAATCAAGGCATGATTTAAGTAGCTCAGTAAGAAATCATGAATGGAGTTCTTTACAATAAACTCCCATTTGTAAAAAAACAGTTTCATTGAAGAGAGATAATGATATACTCTTTCTTTAACTTGTTGATTGTTGATCAATTGCTGATTTCTTTCAATAAGGAAACACTCAATATGATATCAAAAGCTTTAGGAAAATTCAGAACCCGTGAGAAAAGCTCTGCGGGAGTTGTAAATCCTTGCTAGCTTTAGTGAAACTGGACCTGATGTATGATAGAAATAATAATCAGTATTGGAAGTTTTTCTGATAAAGGAATTGGGAAACAATAAATACCCCAGACCACATTCAAAATATATTCAAATTAAACTCATCTGCATTTGTAATGTGTTTCAGTGTCATTCACAATTATGGATCTCAAACTATTCGGTTAGTCACATTCTTCGCAGGAAATTTATGTAGTGTATATAAAGTATTTGTATGAAATTGTCACTTTTAAAATCTGAGATCTGTCTCTTATCAAAAAGAATCAGATTGTATCTCTTTGTCTTATGATTCCACAAATGAGAAAGATCTCTTCTGATTTCTTACCATAGAATCATAGAACAGCACAGGTTGGAAAGGACCTTGAAGGATCATCTGGTCCAACCTTTTTGAAGAAATTTTATGATGAACCATGTATGAAGAAATTCAGAATAAAACTCCTCATTTAGAAATTCTGAATATTCAGGCCAACAAAAATCCCAAAGATAAGTTGTCATCTGTGCCAGCATGTGAGCTGATACTTGAGCATAAAATTTCAGAAGGCAGAGGTTCTCTCTGTTATCATTTTAATTTACTAATCCCCACACTATTTTCTTGAAATATTTAATAAGTTTTGTTTCATTACAAGTAATAAAAAACCTGGTTTTTTCCTTACTAATTTTCTGGTTTTCTAATACTTAATACTATACAATACTAATACTATACAATTGTATCATAAAGTGGAAATGGAAAGTAAATTTGCATTCACTAACTTTTCTTTGTATCTGATTAAACACAATGTCCAACTCCACAAGGTGTTCAGTTTTTCTTGTGAGGTATTTATCACCTTTTAGGTACTTAGTTTGTAACCATTCTCTTTGATGACAGGAGAAGTGTTTATTAATTTACAAGAAATCATAGACTCATCCATTAGGATTAGTTTAGTAAATAACAAATATGAAACATTAATCCATTTTTATAGGATATTTACTTTCCAGCGATAATGTCCTGCTCTAGTATTATAGGGATTTTGCAGGGAGACAGGGAAAACAATTGTTGTAGAGAATTAAAAATCTGGAAAATGGTCTATAAAATTACTTTTCTCCATTAGGAAAAAAAAAAAAAGGTGCAATTTGATGTGGCAATAGCAGCTACAACATAAACTACCTGACCTTGCCCTTGAAATGACCCCAACCTTGACCTGCAGGGACACTCTCTCTAGGGATGAGAGGTATGTTATTACATGTTATTTCATTACAAGGCCCCTGCTGAGCTGCAACTGCCAAATGGACTCAATTAAGTGTTTCTTGTGATGTGGATTACTGTCTACCAGGGCGAGTTGATACTAGCAAACATATTTCATTCTCTTAAAGTTTGACTGGATATGAAAAGCATGTGCGTTACTCATTCTGTGACACTTCAGTGTATGATTTATATCTATTTAGAAAAATCATAACATGCAGACTTTAGTTGTGCACCGTAACCTTTTCTTGCTCCTTGTCCTTCAGCAACAAAACCCTGTTAGCATACTCAAGGATTATCTAGCCAGACCTAGCTTTCATAAAAGTAAGCTTCCAAAAAGAATAATAACAGCAAATAGTTTTTGCATTCTGATGATCAAGATGTTGCTTGCATTGACAATAAAATTCAAAAATGACACAGTCTCAGCTCTGTATGGCCTTTGATTTTTATCTCAGGAAAATTGTTATCAGGGATAAAATACTGAGCACTCATGAAGAGTGGGTTAATTTATTGCATCTTTAAAGTCAATCTTCTACATCAACAGCTGTGTAGGACTCTTGGTAAAATGTTTCTTTCTCTGTATATATATATATTTTATATCTACAAATAAACCCCCCACATTTTCACTACGTTTTTCTGTATGTAGTAGTTTTCTAGAAGCTGTCTTCTGGAATGTGTTTTGAACCTTCTGGAAAAATACCTAATTGGCTGCAAAGTACTTTAGATCAGAAAGGCAAAATAACAGTGAGCAAACAGACAAGCCATTGCATGCAGAAAGAACACATTTTAAAGGACTTGAAAGTTTTTTAGATCTCTGCAAAAATGTATTTTTTCATAATTTATGCATAGGCAAAGTAAGAAAATCACTGTTTTTCCATCCTACTTCTTCCACTATTGGCATTTTTCACCCATAAAATTGGGACTATAAGCAATTTGCATGAAGACAGCTGGCAAAAAGCTAGTCCCATGGAATTCAGTGGAGGTTTTGTCATTATTTCTAAAAGAACCTACACTTCTTTCTTTGAACTCTGTGAAATGGGAAAGACTAGACAGCATTCCTTTGGTCCTGAAGGTAAAACCAGGAAACACTTTGTAGAGGAAATAAATACCTGTGACCCCTCCTTGTACATCATAAAGGATTAATATAGGTTTTAAACCATAAATATCTTGTAAATCAAAACCATCTTGACTTTCTACCATTGTTTCAGATAAAAGATTTTATGCAAGTTTATTATTACACACAACTTTAACTAGAACGTATTTCTACCTCAAATATCTTCTCAAGCCTATTGGGAAATTATCTTTCTCAGTTGCATAGATGTCTTTAGATACTTAGAATTGCCCTTTAATAACTGATGTTATAGCAGCTTTTGCTGTTCTAAGTGTACTCTGGATAAAAAAAAATGTTAAGAAGAATAGAAGTTGCTTTGTGTTTTCCAGTGTTTTCCTAGAAAGAGATACCCAACACAATGTTTGGATGGAAATATTTATTGAGTTTGACTAATTCTTTTTCAGCACTCACTACACAAACATGAATGCAAAGCATTATTCTGTTGCTTGACTACCACTGAAAAAACACAACTGCCCCAAAAGCAAGAAAGGACCAGACTAGGGCATGCTGTCACCATCCTTTTCTCTACAATGGTGTGTAATGAAGAGTTCAGCAGTGCCTATATTCTGATTTATTTCATATCTTTCATTATCTCTAATTCAGAATATCTGAATTGGTGATAAGAGCCAGATGAATCTATACTATCCTGTGGCATCACAGTAGTTTACTGCTTGGAATAGGTTTACTGCAAAACCCAGAAAAAAATATGTGTTTGATTTAGTCATTTGAGTTTGATCTGATTACTGTAGTTCTTATTACTTCATTCAAAGTAATGTCAACATTCACTGTTGGAGACCTAACATGTTGACATAGGTCACAAGTGATAACATATCCTATGCTACTAATATACGTTTGTTCATATGTCAAAAACTAGTAGAATAACTTAATAGGATACAAAACAAACAGGAAAATCTATGGGTTAGAATAACTGCCTCAAAGGGAGGTGGAGAGGAAGCAGCAGAATCATATGGGAAACTTCTGCACTTTTAATATATACCATTGTTTTCCATTTTCAAAAATTCTAAATTAATTTAAGAAAATTTAAAGGAAATGTATTACACAGGTGCAGTATCAGCTGTCTTTAAAAAATAACTACCAATAATTACAAACATTTAATTTGAAGTACTGAGCCACATCATGCAGAACATGAGTCATTTATCATTATTGACCTTAGCAGAAACAAATTTACCCAAATCAATATGGACTCACAATATCCATCAGAAAAGGCAAAGATTACTTACAAATATTGGTAATTTCATATATACGTGTATTAATACACAGAAAACAGTTCTGGATGTTTCTGCCTAATGTAAAGGAATTTTTACTTCACTGAAGTTGTTATATTACATAGAGTCGACACAATTGTCCTTTAGTTAATATTATGAAAAAAAGAATTGGTTTTGTTCAGTTGTATTAAGTTCTGGAAGGGAAGCAATTTGAAAAGAGTTTAACTGTGTAACTGTAAAAATAATTTTTGGAAATATTATCATTGCTTGTTCAAATGTTTGTGACTGGAATTAGACATGCAGGAACTTGCTTAGAATTATGGATTGGCATTTCTTGAATACATGTGGCAAATTACTGGTTTTTTAGAGCTTACTCAAATCAAGAAAAAATGGAAACTTTTAGCCTTCCCTGCAGAGTGCTATTGTTTAGTTTTTCCACATTTCTGGACATTTGGAATAGAATTTCATTATCAGAGCATCAAGTACTTTTCAAGAATCAGTAATATACCAAGTTTAGAAAGTAAATTGATTGCATGTATGACTGCTGAACCTTGCAAAGTGCAACTTCATCTGAACAAGAATAATATTTTCTATTCAAATTTTTCATGGAACTTCACAGGTTTTTCTCTTTCTCTGTCTCTGTTACAATGAATTTCTTATGCTCTTCCCCTGCTACTTACAGTCCTTTTGCCTGTGTAACCTATGAATGCTGGACCTTTCTTTACCCATTTTTATTCTTTTAGTTAAAATTTGGTCAAGTTTTGATAGTGGGGGTGGGGCGTGCTGCAGGGGTGTCTTCTGTGGGAGGTCAGGGGCTGCCCTGTTCTGGACACAGTCTATTCCAGCCATCTCAGCAGCACTCACACCACAGGCCAAAGCTGAGCCCATCAGAGAGGTGTGTGGTGCCTCCATGAAAACATGTTTTTTTAAATGAGAGAACACAACAAGGGTGAGGGAATGAGGGAACAAAAAGAGAAAGAAAGGGAGTGAAATAAAAAGACATATCTAAAATAAATAAAGAGGGGACAGGAAGCAAGTCGTGTGCAGGAGGCTGCCCAAGATTCAGAAAAATTAGTTCACTAAAATGATGATTTGTTCAGAGTATAAATAAGAAAAGGAACAAGACCCGTCTTGTGACTTCGTTATATGAGACTTCTTGTAATATTAAAGCTACCATGACAAGGATTATTTCTGTCACAACTAAGCAGATTATTTATTTAGGATTAATAACTAGGAAAGTTGAAACGTGTCTTGAAATAGTGGCAGAGTTAAAGGAAAAAATGTTAAAATCAGAGAAGGTTATTTGTTGTTTCATGCACCTAACTTTGACTTTTTCTGAAATACACTTAGCAGCGACTCCAATTGCTGTTGTCTTTATGTGTTGTAAAAGAAGCAAATAATTTTTTCACTTAGGCTTGCACCATCTCTGTCTAAAACTTTGCTAACGTAAGGACAGATTAACCCCAGTGTGCATTTTAGATATCTATACTTGTAATGAAAGCTACTTGAAAAACCAAATGTGCACTCAAAAGGGAAATTAGTGTAACTACTGTTAAGGGAAACAAGTGTTTAGACTCTTCGCAGCTTCATAATAACTGTTAATTAGATAATGTATTCTGAAAGCCAGAGAGAGATATTAAGATCATATGATTCTTCCTCCTGCATAATATGGGACTTAAGACCTTCCTGAATTAATTACTGCATAAATTAGGATTAAATATACAGAAAAACACCCTACCATGACTAAAATATTTACTGTGATGAGGACTCCACTTAGGCACTTGACAAACAATTCCCATGAGTAACTACTCTGGTTAGACTTGGTTTATTATAAGCTAGAATTTAGTTTGAAATTTGACATGTTAACTATTTTTATACTTGTTTACCACATACATGTGGGCTCATGTTAAATTTCAATTTCCCATTCAGATTTTTTTAGAGATAAGGAATGATCATCACATCACACTTTAACCATTTACTTTGATAAGCTAATTAGATTGACCTCACTGAATCTTTATTTGTAAGACACTTTCAAAAATAATTTAAATATTCTTCCCCAAAGTGGATTCTAGGCTTCAGAAGTGGCTGCAATTTCCAGTGTCCAAACCCAGGAAAGTGTACTGTTATTTCTGTTCATCATTTAATTGTGTACACAATGAAAGGCTACGTTATCCTTTCTGACTATAACAATATTTTGGAAGTTCATACCTTAGTAAAATGTTTTGTGTATTTTCACAATATTGAGAAGAAAGATGGTTATAGTAGTGGGACATGGCTTTCACAGTGATCATGAAGCATGTCTTTGATCTAAAGGCCATGTCAGACCCCACTGAAGCAGAAAACAGTGTTAGCTGACTGTCAACCATGAAAAAAAAAAAAAAAAAGCAAGTACTTTGTTTATCATAGAATGGTTTGGGTTGGAAAGGACTTTAAAGGTCTTCTAGTCCAACTCCTATGCAATGAGCAGGGACATCTTCAATTAGATCAGGTTGCTCAGAACCCCATCCAACATGACCTTGACTGTCTCCAGGGATGGGGCACCTACAACCAAACTACAACTTTATGATGTAATATAGGGAAGCAACAGAAGCCTCTCTATAAATGTCTAAGGAATCAGGAGCTAGGCTGTACTCTCTGGGAGGTTTCACTCTGGAGCAACTGTAAGTGAAGGAATTAGGGAAGTGATTAATCACAATTTTTGCATACCTAAGAAAGAAATTAAAAAGACCTAGAAAGCCCAAGGGATAGGTATGAGAGAACATAAATGAAATATTTGGTCTCTCTCTTAGAAATGATAAAAAATAAGTTATTGCTGCGTCTTACATTGTTCACAGAATCTTAGCAGATATTTCTGTATATGAAAGGACTATAAAGAGTGAAGAGATACCTGACTCAGATGACTTTTTCTTTCTAAGTAGGTTTGCAAGTTCTGTTAGACATTACATAAGCTACTGAACAACATGATTGTTTCTAATATGGTAGATAGGATTTCTAATGATCTCTGAGGCTTGTATTGTAATGCACTACAAATATCCAGTTCTTAATCTTGCACAATTGAATATGATAAGATAAATGAAATAATTTAGCAAGATTCTGGTCAGTGATTGGTCTGGAGTGAGAAACACATCTCCTCTCTCTTTCTGCAGTGCTCCACTAATGACGCTATGCTGCCTTTCAGTAAGAGCAAGTATTACTAGCTGAAATGAGAACAGGACAAAAGCAAATGCTAATTTCAGTTTTTATCAGAATGGTGACACATCCTCTGATTGCAAAGCGTATTGAAACAGGCAAGTTTAGAGGAATGTGCTGATGTTCTTTGGTAAAGTCATGAGAATCTAAACCTGACTGCTGATCCAAAAGTTCCCCTTAATTGTCTGTGCAAATGTAAAGTGATTATGTCTAAATCTGGAAAAATAAAAATCTAAACCTGGTTTTATTGTCACAAAATGCCTTATTTACTGAGTTCTGGACTTACAGTTAGTATTGTGAAATACTCTTTTAAAAAATGTTCATCTTCATTTACAGAAATATTTTTGTAAGGCAAAATTCTGTAGCTATGTATTTTTTATTTTTATTCAGAAAAATTGCAGCTAGGTTATACAAAAATAAACATTTATTACACATTCATTCACTGTGGTACATTTTTAAAATTTCCTTTGCCAGCTGCGAAGAAAATTCTATTTAAGTATGAATTGCCTGTCTGTTAATTAGTCTTGGGGTTTTTTTCTAACTATATTTGGTAACACTTGCTGATTCGTTGCTCATGATGCATCACATTACAAACTGCATCTAGTTTTCTAAATACTCATTATATTCCCTTTGTGAAATTTGAAACCTCCAACTAAAACATTTGCTACCTGTTGTTCAGAGAAGACAGGACTTGTTATTTTTGTGTTAACTATTGGAGTACTGTGGAAAAATGGATACTGAGCAACTCTCACCAGTTTCAATTCTTGCTTGATTACAAAATCAACAAATGAAGGGGCTTGCTTCATCTCATGCTAGAAGAATCTATATATTGTCTTGGACAAGACTGAGTCAAGACTGAAATCTACATTTCCTAGTACTTAAAGGTTTAATAAACTCCTTAGATGTGTGTCAGTCAGTGGTGTTTTTGACAATATGATATGCAGTTCCTCAACATAAATCAGTGCTGGTAATACAACCATAGTCATTGTTTTAAGGCTGTGCAAAGACATGGTAAATAATGATTGCATTTCCCTGGAACTGTATTTATAAGGGATGAAACTAGGCCTGTTAAACCTGTCGATTCTTTTGTCAGAAGATACTGCTCCATGTTTTGTATTCAATTTCAGTGACAATATTAATTCAAATTTGATTATTTCAATAAATGAAATAAGGGAACTTTCCTACTTCCCTCTTCATGAGAATCACACATGAAGAGATTGATGTAAACATTAGACTTTGTTACGAATTTGCCCACAGAATGCTCATTAATGTCTTTCCAATTTAATACTAGCAGTATTACTGTAATAATGAGCCATTTTCTCATAGCTTGGGAGATAGGAGCTATGAGTATCTTTGTTATTGTTTCCATCAGAAGTTGGGTAATGATCAGCCATTATGGTCACACATGACTTTGAATTGAGGAATAAAGTGTGAGGAGAAGAAAAGTGAAGGAATGAAATGCACTAAGAAATGTATAGGGAAGCATTATCAGTAAGAAAAAAAAATGAGGAGAATTAAGACTATTCTAATTAAATTTACAGTGTGAAAGGCAATATAAGGGTAGAATCAGAAAGCGCAATGTATGACAGATATAGGAAGCTGATGGCAAGGGGAAACAAAACACAAAAGAGAATGCACAAGTGAAAACATGTGTGAGAGAAAACTGTGAGGTACTTCTGGATATAGGCATATCTGCAAGAGAGAAGTAAGCACAAGTTATATTGCTTACACTAGAAAATACAAAAGAGTTAGTGGTGTAGCTATCCAAAGGGTAATTGACAAGTATCTAGTTGACTAAATGTTGTGCATGTTACCCAAAACATGAGTCTTCTGAGAATTTTTAAAGCATATATGCATAGCACAGATCTCCTTAAAATCATTGCATTGCTTTTACAAAATTTTGTGATTCTTAAAAGTTGGAAATTTACTTGTGATTTCTGAATACTTGTGGTTAGAGACATTGCTATTTTTTTCCTGCAGTAATGTCTCCTTGAATGAATAGTGATTATTTATCAGTGTATGGAAGATTAAAGGAAAACTAGGAGTATCAGCAGAGAAGCTATTTTCTTTACAACCCAATTAAGAAGAAGAATAGAATCTGGACAGTGGATGGTATTTCTTCAGGGAATGGAAGAATAAGCACTCTTTCTAGGTGCTGTTGATCTCATTTATCAAAGGATAACCAAAATTTATCATTTAGGAGGAGCAAAGATCAGTTATGAATCATTTACTTCCTCCGTTTTTTTTTTAATGTGCTTTTGCCTTCAGTTATTTAGTAACTGCATACTTGTGAACAGTGAAGAAAAATTGGTGTCAATAAATGTCAGCTGGAAAGGTGCTTCCTTTTGCCTAATTAAGCAGTTGAGACATCATATAGGTAACGACACTAGCATTGAACATTTAATTCTACACCCTGACCATTAGCAAATTTTTTCTGTGAACAAATTAATCCTAATTTATGCAGTAATTAATTCAGGAACAACTTATTTTCCACTACAGTGGAAAAAGTTGCAACATATTGGCAACTACCGAATTGAGTGCGATGCACTCAATACTGTGATATGATCTATGTTTCAATTTTTTGCTTCTTAAAAAAATAACCTGATGAAGTTTAAATTATAATATGGTTTATTCCAGTAGCTAGAGATTGCAGAATATGCATCTAAAGTGATATAAATAAGATAGATAGCCTCCACCTACAAAATACTGTTGCCCCTTTTGCTCAGGAAGAGGCGGCAGTGATAGCAACACAACTTAGCAAGAAATCACACCATATGTATTTAATACAAATATGTATATAAATATGTCATGAAAAAAACCAGGCTACTATCTGTTCTTCTGTAACTTTTAAGTTTTCTTAAAACTTTGTTGAAGAACTTCCTCTTCATGATTCCTTGGATTTTGATGAGTTTTTCTATCGACAACCCTCTAAGGGAATGCCATGAATTTCAATAAATCAGTGTTGTTACTCTGATAACGTTTATAAAACATGGAGCTTTATTAGAAAATATAAACCTAATGTGAATTAAATTCAGTCAAAGTTCATTGTAAAGTGGCTGAAGCAGAAACGTTTTGTTTCATTGTAGAAGGTCACCTATATAGCTTTTCTACCAGCTAAAAAATACAACCCAGTCAACCAATGAAAAAACAATGAAAGCATTACGCTATCATTCCCTGCACAGTCATCCCAAAGGCAGGAGTCTGTTGCCTAGCAATTCTGACAGATGATTTACACTTTCCTGGGTACCACACGTACCATGCAATCCAATAAAAATACCTTAGGACAGTACATTTTCTAATGTCAAAGGTGGTATATTTTCCAGGCACACTATATTGCTGCTTGGAGTAGCTCATATTTAATTTCGCAAGCAAAGTTGTTTTCCTCTTGGGCAAGCCCTTTCCCTTTTCTACTTCTTCATTCACTCTGCCTTAAATAATAAAATTTTGCAGTCTTTCTCTGATATCCCTGTCTTCTTGATGTTTGAAAGAAAAGAAAGCTTCTTTTGGTATATCCCTTGGAATTACATTGACCAGTAACACCATGTTATGAATTTTGAAAACACTGTCAGTCAGAATTGGTTGCATTTACCAATTTAAAACAAATTCTGTTTCAAAGCACTTTGCCTGCCATACAAGGTAATTGGAAAGCCAGTTTGAAAAATCTTCTAATGTGCTTTTTAAAATTGACCAAGGCTGCAGAGGCAGCTTCTTAAACAAAATATAATTAATTTCTATCTGTCTAAGCTGATCAGTGCAGGCTGACAGTCCCTTTGTATTCTTTGTTTTAATGCAGGTGAATTTTTTTTTTCAATAGACTACACCTCCCTTTCATCTCCTTCTTTTCCTTGTGTAAATTGTCACTTTCTGTCTTCTAGGAATCTCATTACCATATACTGATTCTCCACTGCTTCATAATAGAGGTGACCAACTGATATACTAAAAGAACTGTAAATATATATTTTCCTTTTCCAAAGTTCATTTTCCATATAAGCCTTATGGTTACAGTGGTTCTAACATGTCAGATTATTAGGATAATCTGAATTATCCTATCATGGTACCTATTCAAGTAATTTTCTTCCTAGAGCTATACTGTTTGGTACTATATAGTGACTAAGATGTTCCAAGGTGATACAGGTAACTTTTCCATTAATCTCCACAGCAGCAGTTACTTAAGAATTGAATTACGTTGTCTGAAACTTTAAGTAAAACAAAAAGCAAGAAAGCAAGAAAGCAAGAAAGCAAGAGAGAAAGAAAGAGAGAGAAAGAGAGAGAAAGAGAAAGAAAGAAAGAAAGAAAGAAAGAAAGAAAGAAAGAAAGAAAGAAAGAAAGAAAGAAAGAAA
>WUAM01000431.1:3794949-3823582 GCA_024336885.1 Actenoides hombroni
TCTCTTCCCCTCTGGGGAGGGAGGGGGGTTAACAGAGAGCGTCTGTTATAGGTCTAAGGGGCTGCCCTGACCCTAAACCGTGACACTTGCTAACTCAAAGTATAGTGAAGATCTTCTGTGAGTTGTAAACTTTAAGAGAAGCCAATGATTTTTTTTGTCATTACTTTCATTTTGTTTTTCTACTTTCAAAAGACTACATGTAAGAGGTGAAATGAAAATTAAAATTTCTACATCTTGTCAGATATTCCTTGTAAAATAATTTTGAGTTTGCAGTAATTTTTGTGCTTGTATAGGGCTGACCATACTTCTGTCCATTACAAGTGCTAACAGACCACACCAGAAAATCAAATGTATGCCTCCATGGAGTCAGAATAAGTATATACAGTTTTCTTAGCTAAGTCATATATAAAACTATTTGAGAATACACGAATGTGACAGCTTTTCACTCAGCAGGACTCAGTCAATCCTGTATTTTTAAACTAATTCTTGTATTATTGAATGAATAATATATTTCACATACTGCATGAGGCAACAAATGACCATCAGTTTGAGAACCAATGTTCTTTGACAGAATCTCTGGTCAGAAAACCAATATACTTTTCTATTAGATGAAGAAGAGAAATGCTCCTTTTTAAGTCAAACAACTTTTTTTCATCTATCAGATTTTCTGTAAATGAAAATAAGAATATCTCAAATTTTTATCAACTTTATTTAGGTGTATAGAGTAAAACATTATGTTTTAAGAACATTGATAACTCTGTTTTCAGAGTTCGGAGAAATAAATTTATTTCTCCAGGAAAGGATCATACAATTTAGGGAGAGAATAAATTGCAACTTTGTATTTATATAGGAAATATTCTCAATCAGACATTAGCTCCTACAGCATAAGGTCTACCATCAGATTCAGAAGCCCCATAGTCTAACTCTAAGTTGTTGTTTTATACAGTTGGCATTCTAAAGCCACCGTCATTGTAAGGATGGGAAGACAATCTTTGTTTCTACATGGTGAATCACTTGTGAGCCAAGAGCTGCTGAATGTGGTATATTTAAGTTAGCACTGTTAGCATGCCTAGCAGAGAATAGTAGTGTGGTCATCTTAGACTAGCTTTAATTAATCTACCAAACTAGCAGCAGATGTATTATAATGGCTATCACAGTTGCAATTTAAGGAACGGGGAACTGTATCTTCCATTGTAATTGTAATTGTAATTAATATAGTATCACTGGCTCCAGTGGATCTATGCCAATTCGAACAAATCAAAGGACATAAATCAAAGGACATGAATCAAAGGACAGGATCCACAATTCCTATATATAAACATACTGATGCATATATGAAGCTAGGAGTCATAAATAAATATACATTTTATGTATTAGACCACTTGAGAGATGTGATCAGTTCTGAGATTTCAGAATTCCAAAGCCATTAGGTCATATTATTAAATCAAATAATAGCTTTTGTCAATAATTAGTAAAATATCTATTGTTGTCACCACGTATGTGTGTGTAATAGGTTTCTTCTATCATCAAGTCTAATGAAGTCAAAGCACTTATATCAGCACATAGCATGCCGAGGTTGTAAGAACAGCTGTTAGGAGAGGTCAGAGCTTCTCCTGAATTTTACAAGGATGCAGCATGTGTGCTGTTACCTCTTGTCCTTTGTGGCAAGTTCAAGTTCTAGGGGGATCTAAAAACCCCGAACCAATATTGCTCACAGAGGTATTTTGGTAACTGCAGGAAGTTCTGGCTGTTGCCCTCTATGATATATCTTTGAAGAAGCCATGTGTTGTTCATAGACAGTTAACATTCAGGTGTCAGGAAATACCAATGCTGGGAACAGCCTCTAAATGTAGAGTCACCTTTCCCAGAAAAGTTAAATGTTCAGAAAAAGTTTTGTGTAAGACTAAAGTATAACATTAGACAGGCACGTACTCTAGGGAACTAAAAAATAAACAAGATGGTAACTAAAAAGACAATAGTATAACCTACATTAAAGAGAAAACTTGAAAATCATGGCTGCTTTATAGTCTTCCCAATGGCCATGAATATGTTAGAAAATACAGCTGGATAAAGAATTATCTCTTTTACTCAAAGAGTTTATACAGCAAGAGAAATAAGATAGAAATACCTTTAATCACAACAAAGAAAGAAAAATAGTGACCTTAGTAAGAAACAAAGGGCCATATTCTGGTCTGGTATAAATCAGATGTTGGATGCCTGGCCTGGGGCATCCTGTGTCATGTGAGAGAGCTTGCACAGGTATAGCTTTCTCCCTTATTCCCACTGCATTTGCATGCAACCACGACTGTAGTTCTGTGGGTGTTTTATTCCAGAATTCAAGCCTTTGAATGCTGAAGTCATACTAGACAGAAGCAAATCTTGTTTCGTAGGGCTTTGTATGACAAAAATAGATGCTATTTTAAAATGTAGCTGGACAAAGCAAAACTTTTTTTTTACCTACAGTCAATGTGACTATCTCCCTTGTCAGAGCAGCATATAGTGCAGTAAAAGCCAAAAAAAAATCTATGGAGGTTGAAGGGAGCAAAGTATTGTGCCAGAAACATACTCTTTTTGATTCATTTGACTTCACCTTCACAAAGACAGCACCAAGTCATTGTGGATTGATTGCAGTAGTCTGAAAGAAACAATAATTGATTTCAATAATTAATTCCTTCTGACTAAAGCAATGTTGTTGGTTATGCACTCTTTGTAAGGCCAAGTAAAAAAGAACTTTAAGCCAGGAGTGCATAAACAGTAACGTTACTTTAGGGAGCAGAAATCCCCTAACATACTGTTGATTTGGGAAAAGATTCTTTTTACCCTCAGGCTATAACAATTTTATTTTATATTGTCTCATGTTGCCTCAGGATGACCCTGACATTCTCTCAGATTTATAAAACAAAGAAAACAAAGTAGTGAATTAGCTAATTTGACAGCAGAGAAAGAGCCACAGAATTAAAAAATATAGTTTCTACCAAGTTGATAAAAATTCTCCTAAACTTTGAAATATACTTTAAAAAATATGCTGAAGTACTATAAAATTCAGGTGAGAACAGAAATTAAAACATTCTGTGAGGAATTTCTTTCATTTGCTGTCTTTTTTTTCATGGGACTAGAGTTGTCTTTCTACATATTGTTATCTCAGCAGATTAAGTAAAGAACAAAAAGTAATTTACCATTATAAATGTTGTAACTTCTTTGCCAAAGTTTTCATCGTAGTCACACTTATACCCATCTTGCATGGGCTACCATGGGTCTACCAAGCAAAATTCTCACCAAGTGCTATTTTTTTTTTTTAAGATTATGTTGTTTATACCATAAACTGCCAAATTTGTATCAGGAGCTAGCCCATTTCACACCAAAATGATTTTACTCTCACGTGCTCAGATTTCTTGTATCTTGACTGTATCACAGTCCATGTTTCTCAGTTGACTGGAATTCATAGCTTAAATCTGCTGTAATATCAAAGTTCTATTATTAGTGTAACCCCTATAAAAATGATATAACATAAATGTAAAGCAATCCCTTATTCACATATATTCTGCTTTAACTCCATGCAGGTACAGCACTTGACCTTGTGTGACTCCACTGGTCCCTTGGTGATCAGGTTCCTGATGTAAAGATCAGAATAGATGGAAAACTACACCAGATGTTTTTACTATTAGACAGATTAGCCCAAAACTAAAATTAGGAAAACATACTGGATCTGATTTACTATCAGTGTATGATCTGTTGCTGCACAGGGAGCAACGGATAGTAGAGCAGAGGCAAATGGCAATTTATTAATGTGGGCATGGAAGTTCCATACCCTCACCCCTGGCTGCTCTAAAAACGCTGAACAGAGGGCCCCAGTCTGGTGATGAAAGCTGGTTCTTGACAGTAAAAGCTTAGTAAAAACAACATGAAATAATTTTAAAAGTAGTTCATGAGAAAGTACTGGTGGAAATATTTATCCCCACAAAAATTGCTTGTCTACAGATGTATAAACACATATAATTTCAAAATTTGCCTTGAGTATTTCCTTGAAAAGATTAATTTTAAGTATTATGGTGAGCCACCAGACAGTAACATCCATATGATTCTGTTCTTGGTTAACAAGACCCTTCTTTCACACTATGCAAACTGTGTTCGTTAAAAACTTTGGATAAAAACATAAACTTTTCATAGAGTATTTCCAATTTATCATAACTAAATTACAGCATGAAAATTTCATGTTCTGAGGTGGACTATTGAAAACTTTCAGGAATATAGGAGATTTTGTCACAACCTGCATATTAAAAGATTCTTACATTCATATAGCAACTGCAACAAAAGATTCTCTGGATGTTTTAATAAACCTTAATCTAACCCTCCAGAATTCTGTGAGAAGGGTAAAGATGATCACTAGAGCTTTTCAAAGTTTTTCAGACAAATATTTTATTCAGCAAAAATTTAGATTTAGGACTTCAATTGTTTGTGGATTCAAGCTTAGTTTGTATAATCACCCGCGCTGAAAACTCTGTGTGTATCTGAGAAACTGTGTATTACAGGACTGTTTTCAAAAATTTGGAATTTAAAGAAAAATATACAAAATAAAATGAAGCTGTCATTGGTTTTGAACAAAACAAATCTGGGGAATTTTTATTGCACTGGGAAAATGAGGGGGGAAAAAAAGAGTTCTAAAAGATTATTTTAATTGTTCACTTTGATGAGTGAAGTAAAAAAAACCCCAGCAGCCGTGTACTCTAATCATCATCTCTGTTTTGTGCTTAAGTGAACTGAAGTCTTACTTGAGATTTTTGTGATGCGACCAGTTAGTGGCAAAGAGAAGGGTGAAATGAAGTTTTCTTTTAGTGATCTACTGGTTGGTTTCCTACTGACTCAGAAAACACCATATCCTTCACAATAGCAAGTATTGGATCCTGAGTATCTAGAGGGATTTTTTTCCCTTCAGGGTATGGCAATATCGAAGTAATTTTCTGTCAGTGTTAGGTATCTGCTGAATCATGTTTCTTATTATTGCAGTGGCACGAGCTGTCCACATACCATCTCAAGCAAATCACTGCTTTATTAATCATTCCTCCAGTATGGAGATAGCACAGACTTATTTACTCTAGCCAGACAGTCTTATCTCTCTGGTAACCGGGTTAAAGAGATCATCACAACAGGAGTTGCCAGGTAGCAGCAATGTTTATAGAAAGTACAGCAAGGTAACTTCAAAATGTACACCTAAGGACCCTGCAGCTGGTGTTTAAAATCTGTCCTAGAGCAGATGGGGAGTACTCTCTCAGGAGTGCATGTTCAGTTCTGAAAGTATGCTAAACATTACCAAATGCTACTTCTTCTGAGACTCTGTCTGCTTTAGAGCAAAATAATACTAAATGGAGGCTTTTATATCTCCACTTCATGGTCATCTGCCTACACACATCTGCATATCGGAAGCAGTTCAACATATGTGTGCACTGCTGTACTGTGCACTTACATGCAGCGTTGATGGTCTTACTGAAATGAGCGGTCTCCAAAGAGGTGCAGCATTCACTATGTCTACCATGGCAAGTTGTCAGTTTAAAAACACTTCTGTGAAGAAACTATTTCTTGTATGTGATATAAAGTATATTCTGTTGTTGTTTTCTCAGACATGCTTCCACTGGAAAGGAAGAACTAGCTTTGGAGGAAATTATGGTAAGAATGAAGCTGGGGAATCAGTTTTCTATTTGCCTCCATCAATATTCCTCACATATTCTCTGTTCCACCAAACCTGCAAAAGAGCAGTAATAACACTGTAACAGTCACCTTGCTGACTCTCACCTAATTAGCCCTTTGTCTCTTCATCTTTTTATTACACCTCACCTTATTCTGTTTATGATCACTGAAAAATTGGAAGTTCATCATATCTCTGTAAGATCACATGCAAATTTTACCCATATGTAATATAACATAAATATGCACATTTATGACTGTGCATAAATGAAATATGCATTCTTACTGTGACACAATATGCAATGAGAACAGCCTACATCTGGTTAAATCCAAGGAATTGAAAGAATCATAAATGTTAGATGTGAGCAATATATCAACATAAATATTAGAAAGATTTTTTCCCTTTTGCAAAGCCACAGCAATGAGTGTTTCAGAAATACAGATTAGTACATTGGAGGCTTGAGGAGTCAGAGAGGCTACCTAAGGAGATGCTGCCTCTGTTCATTGAAAATGAACTAATGAGTGATGCATCTTCTTCCTGTGCAAACTGACTGTTCATGTTATTCCTGCTTCCATCTACTGCTCTGCAGCCCTGCCTTTGCACACCTTTGGAAGTTTAAACAAGGATTAGACAGAGAACCAGAAAGGGTCTTTCTGCTGTTATTGCTGGTTGCTTGTATTTTAAGTGAAGATTCCAACTGATATTCCTCAACTGAGAGACTCAAATTAAGGAGATTTGCTGACTGTTAAAGTTCCATTTCCACATCAGAGGGAGAAGCAGTGTGACACGCTCTGCATCACAGCAGTGCAGTTTTGGCCAAGCTCCAAGTGAGCAAAGGCTGACTTAGATCTCAGTGGGTGGTGGCCATTACACATTTTAGGGAGGCTATTTAAAATTGGCATGTGAACTAGTTCTATCAGAGAGGAGAAAGTACAGGTAGTAAAGTCACCCTGTGACATCGGCCCTCCTGCTGCGGGTTAACTTACAGAAACGGAGCTATTTGAAGCACAGAGCCCTTCACAAGAGGGAAATCAAACAAAACAAATTGGAGATAATTTGATGTTGTTAAAATCAGAACTGTTGCACCAAGAATTCCTATGAAGTAGGATTTGCAAAGGGCTTCCACTGTGACCAAGCATTTGGCAAAACAATAAGATCACTGTAGACCATGCTGGAATGATTATTCCTACCCTTTAAATTGATGGAGGATATCAAACAAGCATTTTGACATGCAGTCATTAAAATTATGACCATTTCTAGTTAAATGGAATTCTAGAAGTCAAATTTGCCTTAGATTTCCAGTTCATTAGCAAAATGAAGTTTGACACAAAGTTTGGAATATTTTTAAATATAAAAGCTCATCACTGTATAATGCCTAGAATCATCATCCAATATAGGCTCTTTCTACTCTTAGCAGTAGGATACAGGGACAGAAAGTCTACTGCTGCTTTACTGATGGTGGCCAATATTAAATATTTCTTAATTCAGTTGCCATAGAATATTTTAAAAGACATAAAATACTCAAATGAAGTCACAGAGATATAAAATAAACATCTTTAATGTGTTGTAATGTTCATTAACAGGTACTCCACATTTTTTGAAGTTGCTATGAACTTACTATGAAGTAAATCTGTTCACTCAGATACTACTGTGTAGTGGCTACACACTAAGAAAAATAATATTGTAAGACAGGATGCTGATGATAGCTAATATTAAGCATTAAGGGGAAATCTTTTGTTATACTTTTACATCATTCAACTAAGAACAGAAACACTGTTTTCTTATCAATACTTCCCAGAGTAACAACATTCTTACTTATAAAGTGGTACCCAGGTTTGTCATTCTTTTTTTTGTCAAAAAAGGAATCCAAGCTCAAGAGCTGTGGGTGACAACTGCAGCATTTACTGGTAGAAGTATTACCTCAAAGCCATTAGAGGTAAATCAGCTGTGGGGAAATTTGACTTAGTAATTAATTAATGGTAGTTATTCCAGAAAGAGAATAAAAAGTATAGCAAATTATAAGAAATTATCACCTCAAAAAATCAGTAATATATAGATTCTTACAAAAGAATCTCTTGGTGCAGACACATTTTCTCTGTGTAGATAAAAGGTACAAGGTGACACTATTGGCAGTAGTAATAATAACAATGCAACAAAATGTGAATTAGGTTAGCTACCACATGGACTAATAGAGATCATAACAATAATCTGGTACCTGATAGCTATTTCAAAAGTAAAGATACTGTAAAAAGCTGAATTCCAATGACAACACAGCAGTACTAATACAAACGTACATTTTTCTGCTTCAGATCTCAGCAATTGGTGTAAAATGCAATGACTATCAATAAATACTTGAGCATAAATACATGGCAAGTTATGACAGAGCACAGATTTAATTGAAGTCAGCAATAAAATGCAAACTTTTGGTGTGTAAAGCCATCAACTAGCCATCAACTATCCCTAAACAGGACAGCTAACTGCATAAGGTAATAAGACCTAGAAAATCTCTAGACCAGATGCTCCTTTCTGTGGTAATACAGCAAAAATTCTGCAAGGGAAAGTTCTAAAATCTTAGAAGAGAAATGGGGACTGATTGTTTTTCCCTGCATATATGCATATTCAAAATCTGACTTGGCAGCAGATTCAAAATTTGACTTGCGAGGAGGCTGAATTTACAGAATGGCAAGTAAAAGGAGGAAGCAAAGATCATCACCTCTGAAAGAAGGAAAGCTAGCAAGAATAGACTAAATGCACTAGTAATAACTGCTAAGTGTGAAGGAACTTTATTTACCATGAATGGTCTGTTTGAAAGACAATGTCTAATGGTTTTATGGACTCGACACGTTATATGAGCTTCTCTAGAATGTTGATATTTCTTTTTCCTTGGAGGGAAGGAAACAGACATAAATTTTGCAATGTAGATCACATGAAATTTATGAGGATATTTTTACCAGTTGAGAATTTTTTTATTAGGAAGAATTCATTTGCATCTTGGAATAATTGTACTTCATTTAGGTCTATCATTTTGTTTCTTATCTGTTCAATAGGAATATGCTTGTGCTGCCTGAAGAATAATTTGGGTAATCATTATTACTCTATAGAAATTCACAAATTATTCTACATGAGAAATACATATCTAAATATTAGTATTTTCTGACACCGCTTAAAAATGTATTACATAAAATAAAACAATATTAGAAAAAGGGGTTATAAAATAGTAAATGTTAAAATACTTTGAAACATATGATGAAAGTGTCACTCAGTTTGCACCTCAAGAGTGTAAGAGTACGATTAGCACTGCTGTACATTGAGCTGTTTGTGAAATCAGCAGTCCAAATTTGTTTACCCATTTACGTGTAAGGCATAAATCTAATTCCTGTTTCACTGTTTTTCTTTGATTTCAGTGTGGGGCAAACAAACTTGCTCTAAGTCTGTAGGTTGTTCTGTTTAAGGTAGACTTTTTACGGCAATTGAATTTCCTGTATATAGAGTCCATTACTTCACTGTTGATGATTGCACAGTTTTCTGGAAGTGGATAATTCTCCCATTTGCATGTGATGGTAATACAGGGATGAAACTTTATTAATGTTGAGTATCATAACTGAAAGTAATCATACTGTAAACCCTTTGGAGTTCATGCCATTTCGGTTTTGTTGTACAATGGATATTGTGCTTCAATTTGATGCTATCAAGACCATTTTAATACTGGTGAAACACTACTGGGGGAAAAAAAAAAAAAGAATGATTACGAAATATGTATGCAACAGTAAACATATTCTCTGTTAGGGCTTTCAGTACTAAAGTACTATTGCAGTAGGACTGAACATATGCATGACCTATAGAGGGACTCTCTTTCCTGAATATTTAATCTTTAGACAATGGGGTTTATATACTGTGTCAGATGCTGTGATGGAATGCAGACATTTCTTACACACAGGAAAGATGACCATGATAAAAAAAAGAGTCATTTAGGACTTACTTTTCATATTAAAGTTAATATAATTCACAATGTAATCAATTCTGTATTCGGCATGTAAGGTAAATATATAGAAGATTCAAAATCTTTAGTCTTTATTCAGTGTTCCTTCTATTTACTATTTAGCAACTTTAGATACATCTGGTGTATAATCTGTGTCAAAATGTTCCCATAGTTATGACTCATATTTGAAAAAACTACTTAGATTTTGAAGTAGGTTATGCTGCTTGCTCATATTAACTATAATATGGCTTTTAGAAAAAATATTCTAAGTGATGTTTTCAGAAGTTTGGGCTATGTTTTAGCTTGGCAAAGACTTACAAATATTTAACACATAACCAAGTAAAAGTGAGCATTTTTGCATATGGGAAATTGTGTGTAATCAATTATGTTATTCATCTGAAGCTTTCTCAGTGGTTCATTGCAATATGATTAATTTAATATTTTTTAACGTTTTAATCATTTAAATGATATCAACCTAGCAAAACATAGTTGGCGTTGATTTTATCTTTTACATAGATTTTGGGTTTCATTTCATGCACAACATTTGACATCTGACTGAATTCTCTTCAGGCCTCCTGCTGCAATTAGCATTGGCTGCTTGTTCAATAGAATACATTGGCAGATATCAATGTTTTCTAATGCTGTCTTAATACTGATACACTGCAGATACTAATGACAGCCATCAATCACAGTTGTGACTGAAAACTCTTAATTTAGTCTTAACAAAGAAAATGTGAATTTTTCTCTTGTTTAATGATTGCAAAACCCACTTCAGTTATGAGCCAGTGTGTCATATCTTTTGGCAGTAATGAAACAAATGACCTAGTGATTACAAAGCAAGGGATAGGTTAGGATTTAGGTTGCAGTTATAGGTGAATATATTTTTAAGGAACCAGGAAACAAAAGAAAGTTGACATTGCAAGGGGGCAAAGTACAGATTTGGCCATCGTAAAAAACTCAGAGAAGGATATTTCCCTTTTTGTTTAGTGTCTGTTTATGGTTTCTTCACAGAAAGCAAATTTTCTGTGCATTTTTAATAAATAAATTGGATGGTAGACAGAAATATCTCAGTAGTTTGAATCAGCATATCCTTCTGATGGAAACAGAAACAACAGGAAAGCCCTTGAAAATCAACTAATTGATTGAAGAGACTACCCAAATACAGTGCTATATGTTGGATGTTCATTTGTAGGGAAAAATAAGAGCTCTGAAAGGATGACTGCTGGTAAATATCGTTAAGGAGAGTAAAAGAAACAAAAATGCAAATGGCAATGAGGTGACATAGACCACATTCAGGAATGTAATCAAGCACAGAACTAAAGTTTTAGAATACCACACTTCTTGAGGAATATCTGTTCCCTTGGATAAATTCTGCAAAACTGGTACACCAGTAAAGACATAAAATATGTGAAAACAAATTTTCAAAGCCACTCAAACAAAATTAGAGGATTAGAGGAACTCCAAAAACTTCAGACTCAAAAATTCTGAGAAATACAGCCATGTGGTTTTTTGCCTAATTATGATGTTACTTGAAAATATTAGAATTTGGAAATATTCAGACCAAAGACACTTTTTATCACATTATGCCAACACATGATTGACTCATCTTTATTGTGTATGGACAGATTTTACATTTTTTGTGTAGGTAACACTTCGTACAGATTTCTACTGAAGTTGATGTCCAAGTCCTAAGTGTGCTAGCTGTGGAACACATAAACTCTTTACAGATCATTAAGTCTAACCAGTAGTACCAGTTATACGTTTGGATGCAAAAAATATACTCTAAATACCTTAAAAATAGCTGAACAGTATAAAAATTGGGAATTTCTCTGCTTCTTTCAACAAGTCTAATAAAGGATAATATGACCTGCCTTGCTAGTATCTTAATAATATTGTCTACAATAACACCAATAGTACTAGCTAACCATATATACTATCATTATACTTCTCCTGTAAGGATGAAATGGCCCAATATTTATACATATTACATTTTCTTTTTATATTTGTGTTTTGCCCATTTTCAATATTAAAATATAAACATTCTGATTTAAAAAATCAGTTCTTCCTATCATGCCACACAGTCAAAGATTAAATCACTTTTGCCTTATTTGATATGGTATGTAAGTGCATGTATAAAATACATTAAAGGCCTTTGTTTTACTGTATTGTGAAATTAAAAAGCATGCAGTCTCTGTAATTACATTGTCCTTTGCCGTCTCTTTAAAAAAGAAAAAGACTGTGTTCAAATTTTCCCCCTGTTTTATTTGCACCCTATTAACAACTGTTACTAGAGCTTTAATTATGCCCCTGTGATTGCAGAGATGCGGCTGACTTGTGTCATTTTCCTCCCAGGGGATGCTTTATAATTACCAGCATCCATCGTTGCTGCCTGTAAGCTGATGCTTTTTTATTACCAGTTCAATAATCACTGCATCCTTGTGAACATCTGCTCTACAAGCCATGCATCGGAGGTCCCAGTGCCTGTCACTCGATGCTCCCTTGCTGTGGCGACCCTTTTGCCCTCACCTTCAGTTTATATCTAATTTGCTTAGCAGAAGCTTCATCCAGATTGCCTCACAGGAACACAATTAATACTTCAGATTTGCAAACAAAGAAATTTCCCTTTTTTTTTTCTTTTTTTTTTTTCTTTTTTTTTTTTTCTTTTTTTTTTTTCTTTTTTGTCTTATTATCTTCATGTCATATCCTATAATTTGTATTCACAGCAGGGTGAATCAATATAAATCCTGAGAAAAATATATTATTTGCTTGGTTATCTAGCTTCATAGTGAAAAGTATGTAAGTGGTGAGGATTTTTTCTCCATGAACATCCACATAGTATTCTCAAATAAAAGATAAATATCAAGGCTTTCTGCATATATTTTCGTATAATAAAAGTTGTAGAAAAAAAAGGAAATGTTTTCTATATGAGAATTTAAACGTTTTCTATACAAGAATTCTTCAATACAAGAATTTAAATGGCAGAAAATTGCTACTTTTATGAACATATAATTACTGATATTTGTTTATATTTTTACATGTAAGTACATAAAGTCTGAGTGAATGTGTCTTGGTGAAAGAGGATTACTGTTAGTTGCAGATAAGGGTCCAAAGTAGCAGATATGTCCAAAGTATCTGGGAACACCATCAACTTGTCTAGTGGACTCTGTCACTCATGAGTGGTGAAGGCTTTAAGCCAGCAGACTTCTGTGAGTGTATTTTTTTATATTGGCGTACCTCATCGGGCCTTCCATAGCCAGGCAATGTACAACAGACCTTCAAATGAAATGTAGCAAACACTGGGTAGTAAAAAATCGGTGATGTTAATGTTTCTCTCTACATGTTACTGTAATTTAAACACGTCTCTGATTAAAGATTTTCATCTAACCTAGCTAAATTCTTAGAGCAGTGTACACTGATATTATCTCCTAAACAGAAGGATGCCAGAAAATAAGCAAGTACTGCACATCCATTTTAAAAAGCAGGAAAGTACTAGTTGGAAACATATACATTTTCTTTGTGGACACTTCTCTACAGTTTCTGGCAATTTTAGCCTGGATTCTTGTTGATTAGAATCGCCTTGTATAATAGTATGATCAATGGTTACAACAAATTATTTGGTGTTTCTATAGCAATGCTCTAGATATGAAATTACAAGTTTAACTACAGCCTTCAATGGGCTTATTATAAACCCTGTGAGCCAGTTCAGTGAAAATAGCTATAACTACTGTGCCTAGGGTGGGCCTGAAGTACTACCACAAGAGAGAAGGGAAAGCACTTGCTCTTGGGAGACTGTGGTTGCACAGTCATAATCGTGCGTGACAGTTTAGAGGGATTTGAAACCTAGAGTTGGTTGTGGAGGAATTTGTGTCCACATGTAGAAAAACAACCTCATAGCATCCATGCAAACCCTGTGTTACATGCCCAGTCTATGCATGTGTCAAACTTTTCTGCCAGTTATTTTGTTTAGATTCTGTCTAGATTGGATGAGGGAGGGAGATTAGAATTATCTGTCTGAATGTCTCTTATTTAAAATAAATAAATAAATAAACAAATAATTGGTATGGGGCATACGACATTTGACTATATGTACTTCAAGGTCACTATTAATTAAAAATTAACAGTCATGATATTTTAATGTACTCTAGTAGTCAGAGTTCAAAGGACTCTATAGTATAAAATAGAGACCATCCCGACCTCTCTCTATCCTCGTCCACTGCAAAGAGCATGAGGGATGGAGTCCAGCAGCTTCCCCAGCACTTCCAGACTTTAAAAGGTTGCTTTCATAAGAAAGTAGTCTTCTCATAAAGCACAGCAAGAGCACAGAGTTCTTCAACCTTGCTTCTCTAGCAGAAATTTTAGAAGGGTGTGGTGTACCTACATCAAATATGAAAAAAAAAAAATTAAAAACCCCCATGTGTATACAAAACTGCTATATTGCAAAGATGTCTTATCCTCAAAGATGGCACCCCAGAGACCAGTCTTGCTCACTTTGTGCCTGCCTGGAGGAACCTAACTGGAATCTGAAATCAAGCAAGGACTCTGCCTTGCAGGGTGATCTAGAAAGCTCACCAAGGTATCATTAGCCTGGAGAGGCATCTCAGCATCACTCATTGCCCTCCTCTGAGCAGGAAAAGTGGCTCCAGGGCTGTAACTCACTCATGGTGGGCATACTTTTGTGCCTCTTGCAGAATCTGAAAATGAACGCTTGATAACAGGTCCTGCAGCTGCTAAGGCTGCCACTGGTGAGGCATAAATCTGCCTCTGTCTTTAGAAGATGCTCTCTCCCCCTGTTTCTTCATTATTTTCCAAAGGGAAAGTTGTGTCATCCAAAAAATGACAGTCATCACTCTTAAAGAAACAGTGTCTTGTTCTTTCCTGTGTTGAGGCAAGTAGAAGTTCAAAGCATCTCTCCTCTGAGCAGTATTGCACCACTGAGGTGAAACTTTATAGCCCTTTGGGTTAAACAAAACAGAAAGAAAAAAATGACTTCATTAACTT
The DNA here is from genome assembly GCA_024336885.1 of Actenoides hombroni. NCBI lineage: Eukaryota > Metazoa > Chordata > Aves > Coraciiformes > Alcedinidae > Actenoides > Actenoides hombroni. Next base: position 3,809,607 of record WUAM01000431.1, read on the forward strand.
ATTTATTGAAAGACCTTGTCTGTATGACATTTGACACTTTTTATAAACTGTAAAGTACCAAGTTTAGTCAGCTAGTTACTCTACTTGAATGATTTTTCACTCTGTGTTCTCCAGGATGAAACATCCTCCAGTGTTCAAATGCCATCTGTAGATGCCACCAACAGTACCTCTCTTGTAGGACATGGATTGTTTTTTTAAATTTAATGCTTACCTCCTTAAGGCTCTTCAAATTAGGTGATTGCTCTTGCATGATCTTGTCTTAGTGCAAGATACATTACATGGTGAAAATGAATTTTTCTTTCTGACATCAGTAGTAGCTTTTTAAAAGTCTGTGGGTTTTTTCCTTCTGCTTCATGTTCTTCTTCATAATCTTTTAATCTATCCTCCTATCCTGTGAAGTTTTTACTATGCTAATGTTTACTGTTCATATACTTGGAAGTCATGCACATGAGGAGAATTTTTCAGAGGTAAATCCCATTGAAATCAGCTAGATATAAAGAACATATTTTTTGTCTAGGTAAAATGACAACTTTAGAATCTTAAGAATAAATGGTGATCTGTCATCTGTCCTGATCTCACCAGACACTATAATTTCAGATTTTTTTTTTTAAAAGATGATAATTAGATTTATTAATTCAACTTTCCCCATCAGGACTAGGAGACTGGAAAATATTCAAGATTAGTACCAAATTTCACAGTATGATATGAAACTAACAGATCTCAGAGAATCATGAAGTGAGACTGATCTCATAGTAACTGTCAAGTAGATGAAAACTAATCTTTAACAAACAGAAGCATGTAAGTTTTAGATAATAGCTCATTTCTACTACCAAAGACTTGTTAACAAAAAAGAATCAAATTTGGTCACTTACAAATATAGGTCAGTTCATTATTCTTAAAATAGCTTTATGCTCTAGTGAAATAAATACATAAAAATGAGAAATCTATGAGTTTTAATTGCTACTTTGGTATTTATTTTATGTAGCCGTTCTTAGGTAAGTTATGCAGATTTCTTATGTTTCACTTTTGCTACGCATAAAAAATGTCAGTTGGGATAATTGGTAAAAAAACCCAAACCTTTTAGTAGAGCCCTCTTGAAATTCTTAATAACTTTCCACCTGTTCTGTTCTATTAATCTTTGATTTATAGATAGTAGTTTTGAGTTATATAAACTGATTTATTTTCAGAAAAATAATAGTATACACATAATTATTAGTAAACATAGAATTAATAGTTTAGAGGTAGATTTGGAAACACTGATTTGTAGCATAGAGTATGGTAACTTATACCTAAAGTTTGGTCTTGTTTCTTCCAATCTGAATATATGTCAATTATTTGTAAAGCAACTTCTTCAAACTTATAATGCAAGTGGGCCACACATATTTATAATTGTTTTAATAATTTACTGGAGTTCTTTGAAAACATGATTGTTAAGTTTCATAACAGATATATGGCAGATGGGTGCTGTTTAGAGTATAAAAATTATTTGAAAATAGTAACACAGTGATGCACATACACACACACACACACAAATGTATGGAGAGTCAGCAGCATGAGGTGTAACAAGGATAATGAACATATATATATGATGATACAAGATTTGGTTTTACAACGTTACAGTGTACTACAATTATGGAGCCACAGAGCTTGTTTGAGTAGATAGCTTAATTTCATAAAATTAATCAATATCAATTATACAACAGAGATCATTGAAGACACTAAAAAATGGCAACATGAAAATAAATAAATATTCCATAGGATACTGAATAAAATATATTTATCTGTGTAGTAGAAAATCGGATTTAATGCACACATATGGAATAATGATTTTACCACTAACAAACTAGGTGGTGAGTGTTGAACAATGTGAGCAGTGATAACTGTTAGCCAAAGGAAAGTCTGAAAGTTACTAAAAAAAAAATCATTATCAGGATTTTACTGTAGAAAACATCTGATGGTAGAATACATGAAGAAAATACCATGGGAAACAAAGTTTAGTAAACAAAATAAACTGCACGTGGCAGCAGCCTTTTTTGTAGATATTCTGTTCAATGCAGAGAGATAGGACATTTTTGTGTACACAAATAGGTTCTAAAGTGAAGAAAGACAGTACTAATTAGAAGGCAGTAGAGATAAGGTTGTATATGAGCCTGAACTCTGGAAAAAAATGAACTTTATAAAGAAGGAAACAAAGTGTAAAAGTGAAAAGCATATTAGAAGTATATTCTGAAATTTAGCATGGAATTAAAGTCTACGTACTTGTGAAGACATTTGGAGAAGGAAACATGGAAGGGCTGGAAAAATCCTACAGGTTTTCATTCATTATTTATTTTTCTTCATTATGACTAATGCAAAATTGTTAAAATGTTATTTCATTTCAAATGTTATTTCAAAATTTCAGATATTATGAGAAAAACTTGAGCATCCTAATACAATGTTCAAGGCTACATATGCTCCATTTCTTTTCATAAAACCAGTTTATTGAATAAGTTTGAAACAAGAAGGTATCTCTATTACATACAGATAGGGCCAGATTTCAAATTTATTGAAGGTAATAATAATGTGTCTACTGACTTAAATGAGCATTTGATCAGGTCTTTTGACACTTCTCTTTGCCTTCTTGTATTTTGTGTATGTAATTACTTGTTGTTACCATTACTTACATTTACTAAAGATCCTTAAGAAGTCTCCCTTTAGATTAATTATTTCTTTTCATAATATAAAAAGAAAAATCCTAAAATTCCTTTAACATACATCAGTGTAAATTCAATCTTTATTTCTGAAAGTGTTGTACAAACACCATTACAAGTAAGTACTTGTGTTACTTGAATAAGCAGACAGATGGATAATCACTGCATCAACAAGCTTATACATGCAACATTTGAATGAAAATTAGTAAAAAAATTTGTAATTTTTTTTTACTATAAGTCAAACAGCACATTTGAAAAAAAACCAACCACTTTTTCATATTTTCAAGGATGAAGAAAAGTTTTTCTCACCTGCAAAGACTCATCTGGTTAAATCAAAATTACTCCCCTTTGTCAGAAAATTGAGGTATCTTTCAAACTTTTCAGATGTCTTTCTTTCTGAAAAATGTTAGAATGGCTTGTTATCTGAAGTAAATTAATTCTTCACAACATTTTCATTAACTGCATTATTCATACATTTTACAGAACATCCTATATGCTTGTGCTTTTTCTTCACTGGAAAACCACAGCTTCTTGCACAATGCTTGTTTAAAGTGTGTCACACTGGATTGTGGTAGTTTTTGATTAGGAGAAGACAAATAAAAGCAGCATAGGGTAGCTTTTTTTCTTCAATGTGTACTACTTATCTCCTGTCCTAAAAATGTACAATAGTTTCTAGTGAAAGTTGTGTTACAGTATGTCTTAAAACCACTAAAATTCTTAAAAGTGTCTCTTTAACTGCAACAAACCATTTAGAATCCATTACCCATAGATGTTGATGAGAATTTTTCCAGCTGTTCAGAGCATCCTTAACTAGGTACCAAACCCCAGACCAATAAAGGTGCTTGTATCACGGTTTCTCAGGATATGGCTAAGTAAGGTTCTGTAACAATTCATAAAGCTAAAAACTCAAATGTGAAAAATCACACAAACATATAAAACATCCTCAACATGAAACTTTTCTATGTTAAAGCACCAACAACATAAAATCAAAATCACTTACAGTAAATCAATTAAAACCCTAACAGCTTTGCTGATATATTGCAGAAGTGGAACAGAGGAAACATATAATGTGTCTTTTTTAAAAAATAAAACATGATTTGGGGGGAGAAAGGGAAGCATTTGGGAAAGCAGAACTGAATGATGGCAATGTCTTATCTGGAACTTGGGAAACAAACAAATTACATTGCAGTTTCTGAAAAAAAACCAAACCCACTAGACTTCAATCTATATGTTCTTCTGTGAGAGCAGAGCATAAACTTCATATTTTCATTTACTTTCATACTCTCACAACACTTTTTATTAATTCCATTTCTTTCTTTCTCCTCCCCCCTGACTAAAATAATTAACTTTAGGAGCTTCTAATGTGGATTGAATGCAGTATTTCATAAACATGCTGGTACAGCAGTACCATAACTGCAAATAAAAATATTTCTATTCCCTGGAAACAGATCTTTTCCAAGATAACTCAGGTCATTAGATTTTTAGAAGTGGATACACTGAGTATCATGGCAAATGCACTGTGTAAAATTGAATTAAGGTGTTATAAGAGCAATTTAATTATTATTTTTTTCAATGTGGACAATAAAAGTCCTACACTATTTTAATGAGAAAATTTTCTGCCAGAAAACTCAGGCAAAAATGTCTTCTTCTGTTGTTCTCCTTATACTCTTGTGTGAAAAAAGAAAATACCCTGCCTAAGCAAGAATGACTCAATTTGAACAGAGCCAAATATGATGAACTTTTTTATAATTTGCCAAACATTTTGAACTAACAGGCAGCATATAAAAGTAAATGAGTGACATTACCTAGAAAAGTAACCAGAGATGTTTTATCGTCTCTTTTTATTGGTTACTTTAAAAGGTTTATGAAGAATGCATAGATTGGTAAAGGTTAGATACTCACATATTCAGCACTATCTTTAAAGGAGTTAAGTTCCACCAAAAACTTCTGTGTGGCTGGTAATTATGGGGTTCTTGAATTTTATTTAATTGTTGCATCAAGCAGTTGTTTTATCTTAAATGAATCAAAGATAATTATACCATGTTGGTGGCCTATTACTTTCATATAAGTAGTTAGGTGCAAGATCTACTATTGTCCCAGTGACACATGGATGAACCTATTAAATATTGTTTCTGTTATTTGACAAATGTATTCCTCTTGTCAGTGGCTAACCCTCTCATGGTGGAAGAACTTTACCAGCTCCTTTGCAACATCTCAGGTTTTAAAAATACCACAAATCACTTAGCAGTAGCCCTCAACTGCCCCACCCCCAATCATTACACAGAGAGAGAAAACAAAAATGTCAAAACACTCTTCACTCCATTTTTTCTTCTATATTGTGTTCTCCAGAACAATATTATCTCTTTTTTTTGTTTGTTTTTCCCCCTTCCGTAAAAATAATCCCCTTCCTCAAAGCACCTGGAATGGGCAGCCCAATAAAAAAGGGCTGTAGAGCCCTTATCCAAAGACTATTGAACAGTTTACGTTACCTAATCAAGGCACCCTAATAAAGAAGTGTTCTAGAACTATCATGCTGAGCATTTTTCTTATCTACAGAGAGGTTCAGGTGAAGAAAATTCTAGTTTAAAACCTGCTTATACACCTGTTTTCAACGTGGGTAGCCCTTAAACAATTATTCTTCATTCATATATTCAATGAAAATCTCAACAGACTCTGCCAATACAACCTGAGCTTTGAAAGAAAAGATCCATCCTGTATGCTTATTGAAACTTCCTAGAATCATAGAAACATGTAGATTGCAAAACACCTTCAAGGTCATCGAGTCCAACCATCAAGAATCTTCCTAATGTCCAACTTAAATCTCCCCTGACAGAACCTGAAGCCATTTCCTCTTACCCTATCACTTGTTACTTGGAAGATGAGATCAGCACCCACCTCTCTACCTTTCAGGTGCTAGTCTCTTCTCCCGAGTAACAAGTGATAGGACAACTTCCTCTCACGTAGTTGTAGAGAGCAATAAGATCTCCCCTCAGCCTCCTTTTCTTTAGACTAAATAGTCCCAGCTGCCTCAACTGCTTCTCATAAGACTTGTTCTCTAGAGCTTTCACCAATTTTGTTGTCCTTTTCTGGCCTCCCTCCAGCACCTCAATGTCTTTCTTGTAGTGAGGGGCCCAAAACTGAACACATGACAAGGCATGGCCTCACCAGTGTCAAGGACAGGGGGACAAACAGTGCCCCAGCCCTGCTGGCCACACTATTCCTGATAAGAGCCAGGATTCTGTTGGCCTTCTTGGCCACCTGGGCACACTGCTGGGTCATACTCAGCCGATTGTCAATCAGTAGCCCCTTTCTGCAGAAAAAAAGAATTATTTAAACAGTTTTGCACAACGCCTAGTAATATTTGTCAATGACGTACCAATTACAGTCAAAGAGAATAACACTTGCTAAATAATAAGCATTGACTAAAGAATAACAGTGAAGAATGTTGAATTTTAGGAAGAAAGATGTAGTTGTCTTATTTTTTTGGCCACCTGCAGCAGCCTCTCCACAACCCATAAAACTGCAGCTGATTTTAATATTGCAAAAATACTTATTTGATCATGAAAGTGAGAAATAAATATGAAGTAACCAAGCAATAAATATGATGTAAATATTTGAAATCAACTGAAATCTTAAAAAATAGGTCTTTGTGTTCTCTTAATCTACTATGATGTTATAAAAGAGGATTGTGTCTCCACTGAGCTAAATACTGTATAAACCATCTGTGAAGCGTTAAATGTAAGTCAACACTAAGAAGTCTAGACAATACTCAGTTCCTAGCAACATCAAACCATCTGCATGTTTCTTTAGAGCCATCATTCCTACTTTCTTAATAAACAGCAGTAACTACGTATTTTTAGAATAATGTTATTAGATTGCATATTCACAAATCGAAAATCCAGCAGAAAATCAAAACCTGGCCATCAGTAAAGAGTAAAAATCTTAAGTCTTTGGTCATGTCTTTCTATCTTTCATTGTTTAACCTACCACTAAAATTGATAGATGGCTGGAATATTTTAAATTTCTTTGGCCTTATAAATTATTTTATTTGCTTGGCCTATAATAGTTGATGACAATAAAAAACATATTTCTCAGAGGAACCATAGACTTTCTTCTATGCTTTATATATGTATATATATAGGATAATGTATATAAACACAAGGTAGCTTTTGCCTAAAACAGCAGTACGCTTCTTTTTCTCCGTGAAAACTGTAGCTTCTCATGGCTTAGAATAAGTGCAATTTAAAGTATCCCATGCTACACTTATAGGTAGATCAGCAGCCCTGAAATGCTTTTATCATTAACAAAAGCTCTGAGAGTGTTTTCATAGGAAGTTTTCTTCATTTTTCTGTTGCCTTTGTTTGTTTTACAAACTGCTGAAGGAAAATAATTCTGTAAACCTATAATCCATCTTTGTGATGTAAAACGCGGAATGGATTTTAGAAACACCTTCTGGTCTTACAAATATATTTGAATTTAAATGAGTTTACTAAAGTAGCTGACTCAAACACACCCTAATTGTTACTGGTTGGAATGAAATAGACCCAGTCTCATATCAAACTTAGCAAAGATGTATAAATTCACAGATTTATATTTTAAATAGAAAATTAAATAAAAGCTATTCCTGGAAATTGGGAAATGTGAATTATTACCCTTACTTTTTCCCTGAAACAACCCAAATACCTCAATCACAGTAAATAAATTGATTTTTAACATGAATTTAATGTCAGCCACCCAAGAACAATGAGTATAGAGTAGATTACACACAAATGTTTACCTACATCACTTTATACTTGCTGAAGCACTACTTTATGAATCTATCTTAACCATATATTTGCATAACCTAAAAACAGTTCCTTTTATCTCAATAGCGACTGAGATAATGGTAGTTTTCAAATCTTGATATCAGTGAGTTGTCTTGTTTTCTCTGAACTAGAAATACACCCAATGCCACCAGCATAGAGATCACTAAAGACTCTTTTCCATATAATTCTGAACACTGAGTAAAATAAAAGAATGATATTCTATGTATTACAATATGTGTTGTGTATTTATACACAGAAGTAGTAATATATACAGTAAACATAAACATGAATGTCACTTAATCTAGAGTTTGCAATATTTTTTGAACTTTTAGAATTTAGTAGACACTGGTAAGAGAAAATCCATTAAGGAAGAGAGTATGCCAGTAGAGAGTTATCTGTGTAATTCATATAATACACTAGGTTGTAACATTACAGTATAATGGTTGATTGTAATTGGTCCAATATATCTTTAGATGGTATAATAAAGTTTTACCATATAAGTCCTAGAAATAGAAATATATTGCATTTATGTATTTTTCTTGAAAACTGGAAACAAAATTAAGTGGACTTTCAATGTGGGGAAATTTGTGCTCACTAGGGAGTTTCTAAACAGGGAAGTCAACGTGGTGGGGAAAAAGGCTGAAGTTTTCCAGAAGTTGTCATTGTTCTCTTTCAGGAATAGACTAGTTTAAAGCATTCCTTTGAAAGAGAAGGAAGTTACTTAGTCCAGGAGGGAATAGAAGGTCAGCATGAATGCTAAAGATTGAAGATTTGTTACTACACAAGTATAGAAACTTTTATAACTTTTTTGTTTTGGTTTGGTTCTTTTTTTTAATAGAAATATCTTGCTAAATAGCATTCTGACATTTTCTAGTTCTAGAGATCTGGACAAATTCCAATTCATGTAATTACATTGTTACTTACTCTCTCCTTCACTGCAGTTTCAATTACTGTCATCATTATTCTTTCACATCCTGTACAGAACTACCAAAAATATCTATATTAACAGGACCTATGTTCTAAATAGAACTAACGACTTTTTTAAAAATTCAGAATGGTTATTTAAAGTCCAGATTCATGCAAGCAAAGCTAGCCTCCTTTTTGCCCAATTATTTGCAAAATTATTTTGATCTAAGAAGAAATATGATTTAAACAAATAGCTTTTTTTTAAATCAGACATTGTATTTGTCTCGAAGTGATCCCTTTTCAATTTTATGTTCCACTGAAATTTTTGTGACCAGCATCTTTAGAATTAGCAATGCATCTGTTATTCAGGTTAATGGAATTTCAATCTAGATATGATTTCACTATATAATTAAATACTCTCAGTGGATTATTTGCAATTTTATGGTATTAGCAGCAATATATGGCAATGGACTGAGGACTAATATGGAAGGTGAAACTATGCTTGCACTGTGGCCCGGTTGAAATACGGTGTAATTTCTCCTGTACTTGGTGGTGCTAATGGAGGGCTGAAACCCCTTAGTCCTCTGACACGTTGATAATAAATAAAATCTAAATAGTCAACTGGACTTACCTACATGGTGTAAGCTCTAAGCTTACAAAATCCTTTGAAGTTAATGGCAAAGCATCACTCAACTCAAATCACTCAAATTTTCCTCCATCGTGTTGAGACACAGGTGTGACTACTGCAGATGAAAGCAGGAGGATGCTAAGGGAATGAAACCAGCTAACACCCAACCTCCCCCTCCTAGAGGCCTGGAGTTAATAGCTGACTGTGGTGGGAAGGGAAAATGAACTGCCATTCCAGAGAAATTCAGGTGTGGAATAACAATGGAGTTTGTGGGCTTGTGAAATATCTTCTCACATTATTATCATTGTAGTACAGTTTCATCTAATATTTATGGAAAGCAAGTCAGTAGATAATTGTCTTTTAAATGTTACTCAGAAAGTCAACATCTCTGAAACAAAAAACTAATTTGCATTAAAAATGTCAAAACCCATTTTCAATGTGTATCAAGAGCAAAGAAAATCAGAAACAGAAAGAAATTTAAAACTATCTTAATTTTTCTCTTCAACCTAAGGCAGTACCAATCTGTATTTATATATTGCTTTCTGATCTGATCTCAATGAGCAGTTCACTAGAATAAGTCACAGAGCAAAAGGCAAATTATGGTACATACCTTAAGATGTTATTGGGAGTGTCTTCTTTGAAAGTAAGCATCACTTTAATTCAAAGCATTTTGAATAGCTAGGCTCATCCTTTCTTACCAAGACAGGTATACATATCCTTAGTTATGTCTCCGAGATGGAGTTCAGTAGTCCACAGATCTCTATACTTATTTTCAGGCAAGCATAATAGCAATTCCCAAAGACACAAATGCATCAGTTTTACATGGTATGCTGTAAATGTGGTTGAGCTTTGGAACTATATGTGTTATCTTGATGGTATGGGAAAAATCCATTTCTAAATAATGAAGCATGGAGTTTGTTTATCTTTTTGCTAATGCATACATGTAGTTCAAATTATAACAATCTGACTTCACAAAACATCCTAAGGAAAGAGTAAAATTGATGTCTAATCCTGCAAATTCCATATAGTTCCTACTGATTTCAGGGAGTGATTTGCCTGTTAAAAGACTGTATATGTGAATTAAGATTTGAAAGATTATCTCCTTATTTTTTCCTTTTCTGTCATTTGGAGTATCTGTATGTTATTAGAAACTTTCTGTCAAATTTATACTAGGTTACATATCACAAATTAGCTCTATACTTGCTGAAACTTCTAAGCACAGTTACATAATTTTAATGCAAAGAATGAGAGATAATACATTTAAGAACCTCCATGTTTTAGCAGCAAATAAATTCCAGGTGTGATCTGTGTGATCTAATTTTCATTTTCTTGCAATTAGATACAGCATGTCACTAGACCAAAAATATGTTAGAATGTAACCACAATAGACATGTGCATCAAACATATATCACTTTAAAAAGACTTTGATTGAGCAAGTCTTAAGTGAAAGCATGAGTAATTCAAAAGTTTTGAATAAGCTATTGTTAAAAATAGTTTGCTTACTCTCAATGGAGACATATATTGTGGCATACATAATTCCCCTGTGGATTTTTTCCTTGTTTCTGTATTTCAGTTATCTTACTGACCACAGGAACTAACTTTCATTTTCTAAACCATAACACTAGTTAGGGTAAAAGAAACCTCAGATTCTTACCAGATAAATGTATCTTCTGTTCTCAGCTTTACACATTTCTGCATTGAGTTTATTTGCCAGCAGCAAAAGAAAAAACGTATTTTAAGAGTTGCTATCCCCAAAAGGACCAAGTAGTACAATATTTCCATTCTTATCTCCACAAGACCATAGTTTCTTCTAAATTATTTCTTAGTAACCAGCTAAAGGTGTGGACCTGGAAAATATTCATGAACTTCTGAACCTTTCAAAGCTGGAACAAATCCTAGTCATATCCCAAAATCACTAGTATCTGCTCTATTGTCATCTAAGCAATTTTTAAGGAGAATTCAAAGACCCTTTTACCTGTTCTCTGGGAATAAAACAGTAGGAATATAAACCTAATTTGGAAACTTAATTTGCATCAGATCATGATGTAGATGTGTCCAAATGTCCAAATCTCTCAGGATCTGTAGCTGGAATTGGGAGCAAACATTGTGTCTCTATGGATAATGCATGCAAAATCTAAAGACTTCAGTGTATTTCCAGATACAGTATCTTCCACTAGAGCTTGCAGGAAAAACAGATGCATGTTTTGCTGGAATCTGTCTAGAGATATGCTTTTATGAAACATTGTTTGTGATTTATTGTTTTTTTCCTCCAAGCATCTGTTCATCTGAAAACTCACAGCCAACTGCACCCACTTCAGTGGCTCTGCTGTCCTCAGTCCTCTTACTCTGTACTTGTTCACTCAGTACTGAGTGCTGTCTCCTCTGCTGATGATTGCTCAGGACAAATTTTCCGAGAGGGATAACAGCTGCCAAAAAGCAGTTTAGTGTCTGACAGAAAATTTACCATGAAAGCATAATACAGTTTTCATTATGGCTGCGTGCTTCATTTAAGATTGTACACTTCAAGCACATGCCTGTCTACTGGGACTCTATCTGCACTTTCTCTTGTGCAGAAGATCCAGAGTGTGTGATATCTGTACATTGTAGAAATTCTGGACATTTGGGAAGCAGCATTAGTCTTAACAACTATACTGAAAAAACATAATTATCCCTGCCCATGTCAGAAAGGTTGGAATTAGATGATATTTAAGGTTCCTTCCAATCCAAACCATTCCATGATTTTATGATTTTGTTACTGTTTTCTCAGTAATGTTACAAACCTCTGTGTATCATTTAAATTTTGGAGAACATTGTCCATTGTTCTTTGTCCTTCAATAGCTTGAATCACTCATTTTGAATGATATGTTGAATTCTTTTAATGTGGAACCTCTTTGTCTTCTGAGCTCATGGAGTAGATGGTGAGAAAGTCCTAAGGCTCTCAAAGTTAACTTGAAACCTTATGGCAAAGTCTTTATCAAGAAATACAGACTAAGAGGAGGCAGTACTCAAACTCTAGCATTTATAATTGAGTGTATGAGTGTCAATTAGCCTGCACTGAAAGCACCACTAAACTTGAGGAGTGGCTGAAGTATGTCAGTGGATGGGGAACAGATACACTGAAAAACCATCCCATCTTAAAGTCTACTTTAATTGCATACAAGGTGAATAATGCTGATTCTGTTTGGGAAGGTTTTTCCTCTCATTCTGTTGGTACCATTCTGTATAAAATGGGAGCCATGCAATTGCTAAGATCTTTCAAATTTTTGCAAAGGTACATTGATGTATCTTTTTCACAGATGGCCATAAACAGTAAATTTTACATTAACATGTATACTTTTAGGACTTTTAGAACTATTGTAAAACCAAACCTATTCTGCATTAACTGTTTTCAGGCAACAGTGATGGCTCACCTGTCCTTGCACATTGCATACTTGGGTTCAGAATTTGCCCCACAAAAACCTCTTTTAGTTATGTTAGTCCTGAATTGCCAAACTGCCAAAGCTCTCTTTCCAGGGTCTCCATCTGTGGAGCAAATGGGAAGAGGATAAAGAAACAGCCTGTAGCACTTTCAATCATTATTTTCATTGATTATGTCTAAGTTAAATAATGGGAAGTATACCTATGCCTACAGAAAATACAACTAATCCCTTTGCATTTCACTCAGCCCCTTAGAATGCATTGTTATACCCAAGCATCTCAACTTTGCTAACCTCTGTAAAATGCAATAGAAAAAAGTGGCCTAAACAAACAAAATGTTGATCTGCCTTTTATTAATTTCATTTTTTATCTTCTTGTATGCAGACGTTTGACAGCTGTGACATTCATGGGCAATGCATTTGAAAAAGAAGACATAAATATTCAGAGACATATTAGAATGCTGTTCAATGTAAGCACCTGTCTACTTAGTGTTGACAGAAAATCATTTACTTTGCTTTATGCCTGTTCTCTCCAGAGACTACTGAGGTCCTATTTTATTTAAAGAGCTGGTCCCAACATCAGTACTAGCTCTTGAAAATGCAATATATACACCTAATTATATTTATTAAGGAAACAACTTTGGTTTATATTTTCAATAATACTTAAACAATTTTTTCAACCTCTACTTCAGAATTTCCTTCCCTTGGGGAAATGAAGAAGGGAAAGGGAATGAGGAACAGAAAAAGCATGACCTCATTATGTCTTTATTTATGACATCACAAAAGATTATATAGAAAGAACAATATAATGAAAATAATATATCATAAAATAGGTGTAATCAAAAACGGATCACTGCCTAGTCTTTTTGATGGCCAATGTTCATATAAATAGTTCCACCAACTTTAAGGATTGACATAAATACAGCTCATTTAAGTATCAAAAATAAGGGAAATGGATTCTCAAAGGCAGGGTATTTTAAAAAAAACCAAACCTACTTAAACTGTTATAAAATGTAGATTTTTCTTCCTGTTTTCGCTAGTTTGCCAAAAGAACAGTGGAAACAAGAATCATCCTAACCATCACCATCTCAAAAGAAAAGTAAATTTCAGTACTGAACAAAATAAGCACACATATGAAAAATTTAGAAGTCATGAATTTTAAGCCTGAGAGTATGAATTCCACAGTAAGCACTTCTTCAAGGAGGGAAGGCCATTTTGCAAGATAGTTGTATTTACCAAAACACAAGTCAGAAAGAGTGTGATGAAGGCAAGCTAAATTTGTATAGTCTCAGTGTGGCATTTAATGTTATACTTTTCTTTCTTATAGAGAGGAGGATATTCTGGTGTATTCACATAAAGATGATCTTTAAATCTCAGTATCTGGACTCACAGACCAGAAGGGGGAGGAGAAGGGGGGGAAGGGAAAGGGGAAGGGGAAGGGGAAGGGGAAGGGGAAGGGGGAGGGGAAAGGGAAGGGGAAAGGGAAGGGGAGGGGGCAGGGGCAGGGGAAGGGGGAAGGGGAGGGGAGAGG
>WUAM01000431.1:3831140-3846255 GCA_024336885.1 Actenoides hombroni
AATTATATACCAACTTTCATTCAATTCTATTTCTGCTTGCCAATGGAAATTTATTCCTTGCTGGGGCTAATAACAAAACTGTATTTGTTTGAGTATCCCATTCTAAGTAGGCTTCATTATGATTTATAGCAGTATTTGAATATGATACAGATATCTGTGTGTTTTGAAATTTGGACTGAAATGTTTTCTTGCATCTGAGACCTTGTCTATAATTTCAGCCCGAAGCATTTTTTTCCAGTCAAGTTATAAAACACTGAAAACAGTGAATTTAATAAAGATTGTAACTTAAAAAATAAGCCACAATTCTTTTCTCCTGGTTTTATCACAATAATCACCAACATCTAATGACAAATATAAGCATATACTTACTGTATTTGAAGTGCAGAAGCACCAACACAAATGAGAATCAAGGTAGTTTTGTTGTCTTTATACCTACCCAAAGACAATGGGCCAAAATTTAGACTCCAGATACGCACTGTAATGAGTAGGAAGAATAAAGAAGCTCTGCTACCAAGTTAAATAATATTACACAGTTGTTTCATTTTACTGGTGTCCAAGTGAACTTGGTTTTATAGAGGAAAAGTTGCTGAAATCAGACATATAGTATTACATAATATCTACCTTAATCAAGAGACTATATAATAGGCTCCTTCCTTTTCCACTTGCAATTGCTTTACATGTCTATGGTGATTTTAACAATTACTTACTAAAACAAAGCACCATCAGAATGATGTTTGGGGTTTTTTTTATTTCAGTAAAGCATCTGAAAACAAGGAAAAGCATCAACAGAAGCTGAACAGCCACTGCCTTTTTGAACATGTCTTTTGCAAATCACATTTTGAAACTCGTTGATACCAGCGATTTTTTAAAATCATCAAAGAATACACAACGTACAACACTAGACTGGCAGAAATAAATCACACTTTGTAAGCTGGACAATGACATCACTAAACAGTGAATAAAGTAATGCCATATAAGTTTACCAAAAGCTGCAGAGCTCTACATTGAAAAATGATAGGTCGTAGTTACTCATCAGCTGCTTGTTATTCCAAGTTATTTGCAGTTGAGGACTGACTTTGAGGCTTTGGAATAAAACACAGTGTATAGTTAGTTCTCAATATAGAGTTACATGGCATTCCCAGCACTACCTGTTTAGTACCTCAGTAAAATAAACCTCAGTAAAAACGCTTGTCTGCATTAAGAAAGCCAAAAGAATTGTGAAATGTATTGGCAATTTTAATGCTACTGACACTTGCTCACTAGTTACTGACTGAGATACGTACTTCATCCTGACCACTGAAGGCTGAACAACTTTAAGCCACACCATAGAACTGTGACACTACATCACTGAAAGCTTTTATTTCACCTCTGCACAGACACTGCACATCTTCACTTGTTCTAATTTCTTCTCCTCCCAGGATCTTTTCCTAATTCACAAATGTCTGCACTGAGAATGCAGCACAACAAAGTGCCAAAGTTAGAAGGGAAATGTTGTAGTTTAACCCCAATCAGCAACTAAGAATGACGCAGCTGCTCACTCACTCCCTGCCTCTGGTGGGTCAGAGAAGGAAATTAAAAACAAGTAAAACTCGTGGGTTGAGCTAAGAACAGTTTAATAATAGAAATATATATATTAAAAAAGTAATAATAATAGTAATGAAAAAAAATATTAAAAAAGGAGAGTGAAATAAAACCCAAGAAAGAAAAATGATATACAATACAATGGCTCAGCACCACTGATCATTGCTCAGGCAGTGCCTGAGCAAAGATCCATCCCTCCAGGCCAACTCCTTCAAGTTTATACACTGTGCATAATGTCACAGGGCATGTGATACTACTTTGGCCAGTTTGGGACAGCTGTCCTGGCTGTGTCCCCTCCCAGCATGTGCTCCTCCAGTCTTCTCACTGGCAAGGCATGAAAAGCTGAAAAATCCTTGACTTTGTATAAACACTACTTAGCAACAACTAAACCATCAGTGTGTTATCAACATTATTCTCACACTAAATCAAAAATACATCACTGTACCAGCTACTGGGAACAAAATTAACCCTATCCCAGCCAAAATCAGGACAGCACATCTTCTATAGAAAACCATAGCAATGGCTTTTTACCCTCAGAAACCACTTGCTTTTCCCCGCTGTAGTTGATTTTTTTAACAGCACAAAGATGAAAAAGTCTCAAGTTTCTTGGCAGTATGTTGAAATGTATATGTACTCTTCCAGGCAGTCTCACTGTATTAAAGTGGATATATTCATGCTAAGTACCTTGACAGCTAAATTCCTTTTGAGCTTTTGCATGCAATAGGACACTCAAATCTACAGCCAAACCTAGCCCTGGTCAGTAACCCAGGAAGACAGATCGTTTGCTGCAAAAATCTGCTGGTCTGGGCTAAACTGCTGCCAGCTATGGCATAATGTCATTCTGGGAGAAGTGATGTATTCCTTCAATCAGTCTGCAGGTATTTATGTTTGTGTACTGGAGAGATCCTTTCCCACTGGTAGAAATTTTCTTTTTTCCTCATTTAACCCAACAAAAGTAGTCAGAATCTATCTCTGGGTCATTAAAAACCAAACAACTTCCAGAACACGTTTTTTCCTGGCAGCAGACTAATATTTGACAGCTAGCAGCAGAACCGAGAAACAGTGCCTGCACTGTCAATTATAAAGAATGCTTAATTGTGTATATGTGCAACATAACCAAGAAATTCCACAGGACTTTTCCCATACATGCAAGTATCTTCCCATAGAATGAAGTATGTAAGAACAGATTAGTACTTAACACTTCTGTAACACATTCCAGCTAAGGACCTCAAAACACCTGACAATGCCTTTTGTTAGAAATATTTCTCTAGTCATGTGTTCATGATGCTTTCATTTTAAGGGACTTTCCCAGAAAGTTCTTCCTGGTCAGGAAATTAGAAAATGTGAATTTGAAAATAACATCAAGTGCTATTCTCTGACCCCTCCCCATATCCACTTTTTTTTTTGTAATGACTAGGGTCCCCTCATGCATTTTGTTGTAAAGGCCAGAGTCAAGATAGTCCTTTGTAGAGCTACTTATGTGTAACTGGCAAGTAAAAACAGGAATAAATAACAAGCACATGGGATATACCTCGGGTTTATTATATCCAAGTAGAATTTTTATTGATTTGAAACCAGAATAACAAGTTGGGTTTCTTTATGAATATACTTAAACTCCTAGTATTTTCTGCTTTTCTTATAAACAGAACACGGAATAATACTCCATTTTTTTTTTCCAGTCAAACAGAAAGGTCAGGTAGATGGTGATTCCCTGTGCCAATGTGGAAACAGACCCAACTAATAGCTATGCATTTTTAAATGGGATTATGAGTGATAGTTGATGTTGTTCTATAGTTACTGAATAGTTTGTTGTTTTGTTTTTTTTAATAAAGCATGTCCTCAAAATCAACATCTAAATCATTTGTTAACATGTGAGAAGTTATCATTCATGGCTAGTACTTGGCTCCATTCTAAGAGTTGCCATGTCATGCTATTGAATAGCCAGCATAGCTTGATAAAGAGAAATAATGAAAGGATAAAAGGAAAATAGAGAGGAACTGTAAAAGACTTCAGCCACAACATAGCTGAAGTTTTGTTAATTGTAAAATACAAAGAGGTACATTCTGAGAAGTGTTTGAGGAATATAAACCAAATTAAAGTCTTTTCTGAAAGAAGCATATTTAGAAAATTTCTTCAGCAGCTGTTTACTAATAAACTCTTGAATATACTTCTTCCCTGCTTTAACCTGCTCAGCAAACTTTAAAAAAAACTGTGAAGTACTGCTTATTAAAGTAAAATTAAATGTTTGTGAAGTGCAAAGTCCTGCACTTAAGTTTTGAGCCTTGAAGATTGCATTTACTTAAACAATAATGAGAGAAACTTTCTAACTTACTGACAAATAAAGAGGATTTTGTAACCCTAAAGCTAAAGACTTGGAACCTGACCTACAAAATGGGCAAATGACCAAGCCCTTGGCATGACTCTGCAGAGGAGTGCAAGCAGTTTTTCTGACAACACAAGCAGTTGTTATACACCAAGATCTTTAAATCTTGTCTTAAAATCTGTTTTACTCTTCCTTATTTTTATAGAAAATCTTATGCATTCAGGGAGTCGGACTGCAATGAAAATTGAAAACTGTCTGAAAATCTCATCTTTCAAATAGCAGGTCGGGTTTTGTTATACTTAAGTCACCTCCATTACTTGTGTCACCAGGAATCTACACAACTTTCACACACCTGAAGCATAATATATCATACTTTATTCATACATGGTATCTTCTAATGCAAATCTGTCTTCAGTGTAAAACCAAGGCTTCTGTGCTGTAGGTGGAAGGAAGGGTGAAAAACACTCTACCAACAGATAACCATCTGGCAGATTCTCTCTCTGCTATCTCCATGTGATTTTTAGCACTTTACAAAATGTCATTAAGCAAACAGAGAAGACCACAAGCAAACCTCTAGTTTTATAAAATCATGTTTTATAAACTGTTGAGAAACACTGACATGTAATGAAATCCTATTCCCTATATGCTTTCCTCTTTGTAAATTATTTGCTTCCCTCCCTTGATGTATAAATAAACAAAATGTGCCTGTATATTTGCTCTTTGTTTTTTATTTGGGTTTTGTTGAGATTTGTTGGGTTGTTTTTTTTTTTGTTTTTGTTTTTCCTTTGATCATCATAATCAAGGGCTATTACAGCAATAGATCTTATCTCTAGAATGGCAGTCCCCTTGCACCTTCAGTTCAGATTTTTGTTTATGCTTGGCTGCAATTGTGGCTGTTTCTGATAGTTTTAGGTCAGCCATGACAGACTACGGGTGACACTAAATAAACAAGCTGGGAGTCTGGGACCAGGAAGGAATGATACTGGTGCTGAGAGTTTGATTTTCTCTGATTAATCAACATTTTTATTCAGAATAACCCATTGTGTAAAGTAACTGTTTTTCTGACTATGCATATTATGCTGTGAGGTTTTAAAAAAAAACAACCCCCACCCCTCACACAGGCAAGCAGAAAACAAATCATGCACAATCTTGTTTTCAGTTATAGTAGGCTGCAAATATATTTTTTGTTTGTTTAATTTATGTTCAACCATTTCTTCCTGCCTCCTTCCTTCCTTCTCTTGGTTAAATTGCATTGCAGTAAGTTGATCTGAGCACAGTCTGGCATGGAGTAGATAGGACACTTCCTTACAGCCTGCTCATGGGGAGGATAAAAATTCAACTGCCAATTTACTAACTACATTCATGGAAGAAGGACTAGAACAAGGTCCTGCAAGGAGTAAAACATCCCACTCAAGTGGATACCTGTTCCAACTCTCTTGATTTTACTCTGAATCTTGAAATATTTTGGTAATTTCTTAAAACTTCTGTTTCTATAGTCATATGATTATGTCAGCCTCTAAACTCAGTTTTCATTTATTTATTTATTTTGCTGACTGTACCTCTTACCCCCATAGTCATGGAGTAAAATTTAAAAAATGTGTATCCTAAGGCTGAAATGACAAAGTAATAATAATAAAATCTTATTTTTATCCATCAGATTAGGAAGAATATGAGAGCAGACTCTCAAAATATGAGGCTAGTGATGTTGCCTACCTAGGAATGTTACAGAGCCACCAAACCAAGCACCCAAGGGCCTGGCTTTCAGATGTATCTGAGTAGAACAAGTAGAACAAATGTACTATAAATTCTAATTTTCATTATGGTGCATACCTGCAATAATAAGATTCTTCAAACTGCATATAAATTACAAGAATAATAAATTATTTTCATTTAAACTTCCACTTGTTTAAAATTTGGCCATGAAAGTGAATAGCAGTTGATAGGGTACCAGTGCTTCCCAGGGGTAAGCAGGGTCTCAGTGCAGTTTCTAGTGCACAGACATTCCTTTCAGAAAACAAAACAAAATACTACCTCTTCTTGCAAAAGGCCCACAGTGAAATGAATGGTTAGAAAACCTACTGTACCTTACTTCCACAGAGGTGGACTTCCTGAAACTGGATTATTCTTGCTATATACTGGTTAATGAGAAGAAACTGTTGTGAACAGACTTGTCATTAGCATCTTGAAAAATGTTTATAATTTAACTACTTTTAAACCTGGTTATAATTTAACTAATGTAGCTCACTAAGCTACCAGCTAAACTATTTCTTAAGCTCATCTTGGTCATAGCAATGCATCCAGATGCAATGTCTTGTAGCTACTGAACCTAAACATGGACATGTATGGAAATACCAATGTAAGTATGATTTTCTTGATCTATGCTGTGCCTACTGCCAGTCTATCCTGATCTCTTTGAAAAGAAGCCAATAGTTATCAAAGTGACCAAGTTTAATACTGCCTAGGGTTATTTTATTTTTAAATTGCTTCTAGATCCACCAAAAGGATCTCAGCTAAGTCTATGACAACCCAGGCCTTTAGAATCAAACCTTTGCCAGCACTACTATGGTTTAATTAGCTGCACATTTGCCTCCTGGACAGATCTAATAAATATGCATGTATTGGCACATCTGCATCTCAGCAAGTATACTTAAATTAAAAATGTTTCCTTTGATGCTCTGACAATCTTGGCATTCATTCACTTTGCCAGAAGCTGCATCGAATCACAAAATACTTGTCCAGTCATCATCACAATGTACAATCATGGAAACATGCCACCAGATTAGCTCCTCACATTGCATGTGTAGTAACCTAAATTCATCATCTTGCTTTACAGTTACAGAGCAAGATGATCCCATGCTCTGCATGACTGAAAGGTATTCCCACATGCTAATAAGCTGTATTTAGTCAAAAGCCCATGTAAGCCTATTGATATTAGTTGCACTAATCTATACCTGATGTGCTATTTTCTTAACTACAGTTGCATTTTTTCTTTAAAATTTGCAGAATGAATTTGTTTTGTTTTCTCCACTTGACATTAGCAGTTTTATGGAACAGTGACCTCGCTAGTCACTGATGATGAATTACTAGCTATTTTTACCAAAAGAATGGAAATTTGAATGTTGTACAGACTTTCTAAAGGTCAGACTCAAAGGCTGAGAAACAATACACATTTTTTCTCACTACTGACCTCTCCATGCTAAATTCCAGTCTAATCAAAGGAACAGACATGTATACTTGTCATACCAACAGGAATTCCAAGCAACTTAAAATGCTTGAATAAACATGAATGCAGGACCCAAGTTTCTGTTTTATTGATAGCCCAACCCACCGATTATTAACATCAAAGACTGACTGACTTCAGTAACCAATGGATCAAATGGTCCTTTATCATGTTCTTTTTTTAGACAATGTTTTTGATAAGTATTCAGATTTACCTCCATAGTACCTCTATAGTACCAGTTGATTAAAGATATGGTTCTTAAAAACATAGTTTTATAGAAGTGTCTCAGCAGCTGCAATGCCTTGGAGAATCAGACTTTTCACCTCACATCTGAAGCCATAAGATAAGGTCCCCTGTGAAGTTCTTCAAAACACACCCTTTGTGTGAAATCCCAGAATCACTGAAGTCTATGGCAAAATTTATACTGACTTAACTGGACCAGAATGTCAAAGCATTATTAGATTCCACGTACCAGACCATAAGAATTTAGTAAACATTAGCTTTTACTGAATCAACTGCAGCAATGTAAACAAGGATGGAAATAATATTATCAGCTGAAATACAAAGAGCATATCTTTATTTTGGTATGGAAAGTATTTTAGATTAAGAGCATACTTTTATTCATCTGCTTATGAAAATGAGTATAGAGAATCATAGTAAAAATAAGTGCTGCTCCATTGTGAAATCAGAAAGGCCAGTACTGGCAACAGAAACTATACTGTGCTTTAAAGCAGTGATAATTACCAGTTTGTGATACCCATTGGATTACTGAAAGAAGGCAAGACTTCGCGTTGTGATAGTTGTTTTATTGCATATTAAGAAATGGCCAGATGGTTCTGTGAGAGCTTCTTTCCTTGCTTTGCTGGACTTCTGTGTTAAGCAACATGTCTAGGAATCTCACAGTGGTTTTGGGATGGTAAGGGGTGAGTTGAGGAATATTAGGGAAAATGACCAAGTCAGGTGTTGCACTGCAATTCAAAGCACTTTCTTCTCTTTCTATTGAGATGCACTGGGAATTCAAAACACCACTGCTATAAATAACTGATTGTGCTTCAATTCTACAGTGGAAATCCACCAGCTGAAAAATCCTCACAACACGTGCTAGCAGAAAGCATGTATAAATCAGATAAATAGTCATCTTTTCTGTAAATGGTTCAGGTATCCTGTTACTCCTTCTGAAGTAAGCAGGGGTGGGTTGGTCTGTGATTATTCTGTTGGGAAAGGAAGAATTTAATTCCTACTTTCTTTCACCTCCATCTAGTGTGAGCTATTTAGGAAAGATCTTCCAAGGGCAAATATAGCTCAGACCTCATCGCACCTTAAACCAGCCCCTTTTTCCCACTGTGGCTTTCTTGAAATTAGGATTTGTGTTAATATTTTCAGAATTTTATTTTTTTCATCAATTATTTCATTTTACTGAATGCACTAGACTCCCACAAAGATTTGCATAGCAGCACATCAAAATATGTACTTTTCTTAACCAAGTAGGGGCCAAATGACTGGATATGTCATCAAAAATGTTTTAAGTCTCTTTTTATACAAACAGCAAATGTAGACAAGTAAAATCACTACAATGAGATTCATCATCATGCTTATCAGTAATTCTACTTTAAGAAAAGATTTTTAAGAAAAATCTTTATTGAAACTACTAGCTCTTTGTTTTGGTTTTTTGTTTTGGTTTTTTGTTTGGTTGGTTGGTTGGTTTGTTTTGGGTTTTTTTTGTCTGGTTTGGTTTTTTTTAATCAGAATATAAACAGAAAAGAAATAAAATTTCTCATTTCATAACAGAATTCTCATTTCATAGCAGAATTCTCATTTCATAGCAGAATTCTCAACCTACCAAGAAACAATCCCAGAGCACGCACTTATTTTATGAATCAAGACCTAGTAAGGTAAAACCGGAACAGAGGCACATTTACTGGTCACCATATTCATTAGAAATTATAATCAAAATTTGTTCAAATATATAACTAAAAAGTTCTGCTGTGTCAGTGTGAGAATATAACCTCTATTAAGTCACCTGTTTTTTCAGTCTTGGATGTCAACACAATTAATGGTTTACTGTATTCTTAAACATCACCTCTTTGAAAGTTAAAAGCCCACTTGAGAGAAAACACTAAAGATTTAGAAATGTCAAAGATAGACTTGCCAACGCTAAATTTTCTCCTGAACATTAAAAGCTATTCTGAGAAACAAAAAGATGCATTGATATCATGGCCAAAACATTATTTTCTGAGAAACACATTTAATTAGTTACTAATGACTGAACCTGACTTTTCAGCACAGTTAGACTTTCAAAGTATCAATGAACTCTTCCATATAATAGAACAAGAGTATTTTACAAGACTTATATATGCTGCATATAACTGTAAACCTAGAACATGTATTTTTTAAATGTTAAATGCTTCTATACAATGTGGTGAAATACTGAATTATGGTGGTAGAATTTCTGCTCCAAATTAGAACAAATTTTTCAAATTTGAAAATTCTATGGATTAGATTTTTTGAATAAACTGTTTTAAATAAAATAGTAAAAGAGAAAAATGTTAGATTCTTCAAAAAAACTCTTAAGTGAAACAGGTATGTTCCTCTGAAATTACTTGAAATCAGTTGAATTGTATTTTCTGATGGAAAACTTCTACAGAAAATTTCTCAACTGGGACTACAACAGGTACATAGTCTGAACCATTCTTTCTATGTTTGGGTTGATTTTGCTTGTTTGTTTTTTGTTTCTGAAACTACAAAATAATAAAAGTAATCATGCTTTCTTTACGAATCCTCAGCAGGGTATTAAATTAAACTGACAGTGCTGATACTGCTATTCATGCTGAAATAATTAGCAATTCCAAGGCTATTAATGGTGTATTGTATCACTATTTTAAACTGAGTAGGATAAAAGTAAAAGCCTTTTGGTGACTTTTGCTCCTACTAAAATTTAATTACCCTTACTTGCTGACCTCATGTTTTATGTAACAGTACACTCCAAAATGACCTTATAAATGGCTACTAATATAAAGGTGAAGTCTTCCTTTTTTCTAAAAAGTAGCATAGAAAAAAAAAATATTTTTTTTAACTACTTTTGCAAAGTATTTTTATAATTGCTAACACTATACATTTCAGCATTACCTGTGGGACCAACTGACTTTGAATTTAATTAGAGCAAGAATGCCTCACTTTGACAAGGTCACTATTAAAACAGTAGCATTGAAGAGGATTTTTGATTTTTCCTTTCTGAACTAGCTTTAACCTGTAAAATCATTGATAAAGAGCTATATCTTTGTCATCAAATATTAGTAAAGATTAGAAGTGAAAATGTTACCATTAATGGACATAAAATTTATTATTATGATGATTTGTACCAAGTCTGGAAGGCTGTACCTCATTAGTGAAAAAATGTAACTATGGCCAATGAACATCACTTTACAGAAGCTTAATATGAAGCTTTACATCTTACAGAACTTAATACGAAGCACTGAATTCTTCAAATTTAAACCTGTAGGGTCAAATTGACTCCTGATTATACTGAATCAGAGTTGTTGAATGCATTCTGTTGGTTTACCATCAGAAAAGAAACAGGGAAACTAATCAGATTAAAAGCTGCAACCAAACAATCTGAACTTCAAAATAAAGTTATAAGACAAATATAAGAGCTAATAACTGGGTACTGAACACAAAAAGTATCAAGAAGGAAGTAAGAAGCACATTTTTAACAATAAAGCATTTAGCTGTCAAATATATTATGAAAGATGAAGTGAATTTTCATCACGTCAAACCAATATTACCAAACTCCATCTGACAAAAGCACAGCATCTGTGGAAAGTATCTTACGGTCTCGGAAAATAGGAAAATAAAGCATTTTATATTAATACAAATGACTCCTCCTAAAGCTTGTTTTGGAATGGAATCTGGAATAATCCCTCCATCTGATACATAAATGGAAGCTTAAAGATGTTTTGAAATTTTTGCATTCATATTTTTCACATCTCTCTCTTATTGTATCACTTCTTTTGCTCATTTTGGCAGTAGAAAGGAAAAGGATAAAGAATAAAGGAAAATAACTGGAAAAAAGTAAATCACATAGAAAATTGCAGGAAGATATTTTGAATACAGTAATTTTTCTGAAAATGTGGCATAAAAATGTCACATTTTTCAAAATGGGATTTTTAGCAGGATTTAAAACTCGAGTGATAATTCAGAATTCCATGGAATGACAAACACAGAAACAAAATTGCTAGATATTTTACTAGAAGAAACATCTTGGAGATATTTTAATGTCTTGGGCAGGTGTTTTCTTAAACTCAAATAAAAATTACATTATTTTCCTTTCTAATGAGTTTGTTTCACTTCATAAATGGAAACAGAAATGCAGTTTCTGAAAACACGCATTTAACACCTATTATTTTGCTAATTCTTACATATAAAAAAAATAGAATAGCAACAAGGCAAACCATACCATCAAAACCAAACAAAACTTAGTCTTTACACATATCTCAGAGGCATTTTTAATTCTTTCCAGGAGCACAAGTCACATATATTTCAGTATAGCTCCTCTTCCACACATCTAAATCAGAGGAAGCATGACTAATTCTTTAACTTAAGAGGAAGAATTTTTCAGATGTAGTGTTGGAAATAGCAGACATCAGATATTCAAAACTTCCTTGGGCAAAATTTTTAACACTGGACCTTGTATTATGTTTAGCACATCTCTGCACTTTTCTGATGCATGCACACAGTTGTCAACAGGTCAGGAACTTTTTGAGGCAAACAAATCAGAGGACATAACTATGTGTTATTGACACATATTGCAAACTGTTAAAACAAATTCCAGAATGAGACTTTTGTATTCATGAATCTGTGAGTCATATTTTCATAGATAAAATAACTGTGTCTGATATTTTCTGTGAATACACATATGTTTTGGGGCTAGCACCCACTAGTGTGTATACAAATATATGTTTTGCCATGGACAAAATTTTGGTGTGCATTGATACTCTTCTTGAGTAAAATTTGCATGCCAATGTTTGCCCTGCCTCTATGGGATGACTGTAAAGATCAGAGCATATGCTGTGAAATATTGTCTACAGACATGTTTTTTAGAATAAGTAAATGTGTTTTTTTTATTTTTTTACAAAACTGTCCAAAGACACTTAAATATTTTTGAAGAGAAAAACAACTTAATAAACCTAAATATTCCCACAATGAGCTATACAAAAAAAGGAGTCTCAAACTTTCCAAAGTATCTTAATGAGGGTTAAAGGTCACTGCTAAATAAAACTGAGAAACAGAAAGGACCAGGATCCTGTTTCCATTTTAATGTGCCTCATGTTTATGTTTTGCTGTCGGCAGGGGAAAGGCTGAAACAATTCCACTTACAAGGAGGTTACAAACAGGCTGAATATTGCAGCTGGCTAGAAGAAAAAGTTTGTGCTCCACAGGGCTAAGGTGAATACAAGTTCACACTGAACAGCCACATGTTAAGCACACAGCTTATAGCTGACATTTCTGTGCAAATCCTTTCCTAAAAATTAGAATCTAGGCTGTGGTCTGAATTCCAGTTCCTTTCAATTATGTTCCACAGATCCGAAACAGTAACATTGACTTTAAATTTTAATTTCCTCACCATTATGAAAACTCAAATTTTATGGAAAAAAGTTCAGTTCTAAAGATGTGTTGTGCCTACCATTAGGATAATGGTTCTAAACATGGTTTGTGCCTGCCATTGGGATAACATTAAACAGAGGAAAATCTTAAATTCAAAGATCTCTAGAATTGGAAACAATTGCTAAGGCTACCCATCAAAGCAATATGGCAAACCCTAACCTTTGTTTAAACACTCTGAATTCTAAGTCCTAAAAAAGCCCGATACTTTTCTGAATTTCATTTTAGTGGCTTGAAACTAATCTTAGGATTATAAGGAATTCTTTTCTTAAAAATGTATGTACTGCTCTGCTATGCACATTCTGTTCTTATTCTCTAGTCACATAAACACATGGGTAACTGAAAGAATGTGTTGTATACTAAATTGTGGAAGACTGTCTTTAATCAACACATTCACCTTAAAAGCTATAAAAACCACCAAAATTTCTTATGTGAAATATAGGATGCTTTGGGATACTAGTTCTTGGTAAGGAACAGTTCTTGGCTGAGATGCAGATAAATGAATCTTAACTCAGCTTCCACAGTGATGGCTACTCTCATGAGTGAAATATGCAACAATAATTACCTTATTTGACAGAACATACTGTTACATACAAAGTTACATACTCTTAAGAGAAGAACAGCACATACTTTCTTAAACTGATATAGACATCAACAAGAAAAGAAATTTCAGTGATTACTTTTACATGGCCAGAAGCTCTAAAATGGATTTCTAAGTAGACTATGTAAAACACACCACCCAACTGTAATTCTTATAGTTGTGATGCTGGAAAGCCCATATCCCTAACTACTTGTTCATTAGTTCTAATTAATGAACAAAATCTACTCCTTGTGAAAGATAGTGTAAAACTCTGTTTATGCAAGCAGGTTATCATCTTCAAAGTTTACCAAATAAAGTACTTTTGAATTTAGGAAATAATATTTTACTGGAGAGAGATCATCCTACCAACTGTGAAAAATTAAACCTCAGTAGCAGTATTTTTGTCACCAATCATGAGTGCTTTCATTTATATGAGAAAGATATTAATCAAGGGACACCCATGCCAAGTAGTTTATTTCTTGTTATGTTACTGAATCACATTAAGTAGTTTGTGGGAACTTTGGAACACTTATTTACAATTGAAGCTTTCCTTTAATTTTTTTTTTTTTTTTACCTGGTAGACTGTTAGTGAAACAATTTGATTTGCACTACACTTGGTGTTGTGAAGTCATCCTGATAGAGGCATAGACACAATAACCTTGTCTGTCATCAAAATAAATTAACTTATATAACACAGACTAAAAATTCAGTGGACCAGTGGATAAATAAGCCACCAGGATTTTGATTCATTCAGCGATGATAAACTCAGGTACCACCTATTGCTACTGGAAGGTACTCCTTGTTTTGGTACCTTGTTTTTATCTTGCCTAGCCTGAATTTAAGTTGACGTGTTCTTCTGATATTTTACAGGATAAACAAGTGTCTACTCATAAACAGAATGATCTTGCTCTCCTAGGTAAAGTAGCTTTCAGTTTATCAGATTGAGCCTGGAGTGCACCAACACCTAGGAGCTGCACTCTGTGCACTCTAGACTAACTCTCTGAAAGGAGAGATCTGCCTGAGAAGACCCAGCTGGCCTTGGAGAACTTTGAGAATAAGCTGGAAGAAGCTGTAGCAGGAGTTCCTATGTTCTTTCCTTGGGAGATGATTTTAAGCAGAGGTTGTCACACTTGGCTCATGACAGGGATGCCTCACAGCAATTGATATGGACCCTATGAATCTGGATTCTGACCCTGGACTGACTTCCTGGCCTGACCTTGGACATACCTCATTACAGCGGACTTGTCTGGAGACCTGGGCTCCTGTCTGAGCCTGCTACTATCAATGGGTCTGCCCTGTTTGCCTCATTTTGGTGCTGTAGAACAGAACCCTTGTCAGTGAGGCCACTGCCTTTGTTGGCCTTGTTATCATGCTGGCTGCTGGCCACCTTCCTTGTGGGAACATCACCTGCCCTTGGTGTTTCCTAACATACATGTCTTTAATCAAAAATATAGACCTATACTTAAAAAAGAAAAGAAAAAGGCCCATTCAGGTAATGAATAGACTACATATGATATTTTTAAGATGCAAATCGGTTCTGACCTCTCTTTCTCAGTCATCTTTTTGAGATGCAATAAGAAGGATCAGCATCTGCAGTGCTTAAATTTGATCAAAAACTAACATCTGTAATGTTAATGTAATTTGTGAACAAAATGGCAGGTCAAAATGTCTTAGTAGTATTTTATTTTATTTTATTTTATTTTATTTTATTTTATTTTATTTTATTTTATTTTATTTTATTTTATTTTATTTT
>WUAM01000431.1:3846355-3866276 GCA_024336885.1 Actenoides hombroni
CTGTAATAAATGTGATGTAAAAATGCATTAGCAGTGAAGATCCAGCTGAGACCAGGAGCATTAGGCACAGACATTTTTTCAGTCTTCCTTATTCTTATTCACATGATGAAACTCTGCTTAGGAGATGAAATATTTTCATAATCTTCTGGCCAGGCTGCCTCAGCTCTTTTTAGGCATTTGCACATAATAAATAGAGATGCCTCACTGCAGAAATTTCAGGCAATTCAGATTTAACAGATTGTTCCATTAACCTGAACTAATGGAAGAAATTAGACATGAATAATTATGTTTCAAAATGTGTATTTGGCGCTGGAAACTTACTAACTCACATACAATATTATGTAGACAGTATATCCAAATGAGAAATTTGAGTCATATTTAAAACATTGAGTTATATCTGACCACGCATCTGTATTAGCTTTTGAGAGCACACACTCAAAAATAGCTTTGCAGTTAGGTCAAACATCAAGTCCAAACTGTGGGTTGTACACCGCTGGCATCTCTATGCTGTGTTTAGTATACCATCAAATACCATCCGGACAGGCTGCCCGCAGTATGCCAATGACAGATCTTGCGGAAGACAGAAAATAGTGTAGACATACTCGGTGACACAGTTATTTAGTTGGTGTAAAACTGTCTTAGCCATTGATTTCAACAGATCTTTGACATTGAGCCCAATCCAGGAAATTCCCAGTTTTGTTTTTGGTATCCTGTTTTGTGGTGCTAAGATGTTCACCACAAAATCCTTTGAACACCCTGGAGATAATTTCTCTTTTCTTCATCAAACACATTATCTTTGTCCCACGGTTTTCACAGTTCTCAATGAAAAAGAGAAAAAATACCCTTTGAACCGGGTTCTGAACTCCTGAAGAAATAGCTAACAATGGAAAGGACCATAGTCACCACAGGGAAAAAGCACTTCTGCTAGCACTCCTAAAAGTCCCTTTAGCATGTACTCCTACTTACTTTGTAATGATTGCATGTTTTCCCTTCAGGCCCACTAAAGTATTTAATTGCAATTACACTCATTTACATAGCAGATGAGGCTAATTGCTGGTATTAGTTACCAAATGTATGCTTGTATTGTGCGGGTAAAAAAATGCCCTACAGAAAAGAAAACCACTATGCCTCTAATTAAGGAGCTATGAGTCAAAGTGAGCTTGTTCAGAGATATAAATATAGAATCAAGGGCTTTCAGAGTTCTGTAGTGCATTTTATTATACTACTAGTTCCCATATTTCAGAGATAACACTGACAGACCTCATAGTACATACAATGTATTCTCATTTTCTCAGAAGCAGGGATGATGGGCACCACATAAAAGCTCAGACAGAGAGATCTAGGCTTCTAAATTTTTTAATTAGAAATAAATGTGAATGTCATATTAGGAAGATTCTTTGTGTATAATAGATACTCTGAACTTATTTTAAGCAGTCCCATCACCTATTCTCTCGGGCTAATTCCCAGGAAAAGTCTTTTTTTTTACTTTATTCAGAGCTCAAACTGTTTTGCGTCAATGGACTTCGTTTTGCATGCAATTATACACAAGGAATTTTAAGATAATATGCTACTAATGCGAATGTGAGTAGCATCAGGTCAAGTGGAAACCCAGATGAATAACAATGCCAGGATTTGGCTCTGGAAAACATTCGTAATATAAAAATTCTTATAAGATTTGCATCTATACATCTATCTATATACTGAGAGAGGGGGCTAGTCCCTGATGGTGTAATGAAGATTTGTTAATTTTAGTTAGCTTCAGAAGGTCACAGTGAGAACAGAAGTGTGTCCATCAGTATCCCTTGGACAGGGTTGAAAAGCTCCCCATAAACATTTAAAAATTAGCACTTTATCAAACTGTGCCTTAAATTTTTCCTTTTCCTGGAAGTCTACCAAATCTTGACAGCAGTTAAGCTGTGGGTGTGCAGAAGCACTACATACCATATTTACTATTATCATCTTTTAGGTAGTTTCCCACTATGTTTCCTACTGTGTTTTTCCTATATTTGAAATTCTTTTGGTTTGGGGGTGGGTAGCAGGAAGCATCATTTTCTTTCTGTTTATGCATTACCTAAAAAGCTAGCAATTTGACTGTGCTCATGAAAAGGGTTCCCACATGTTCTGGTATTATGGATCAATATAAAAATAAATTAATAAGGTGTGTTAAATCAACATGATTTATTTCTAGCCTTTCTTGGATTTATATCTCAATTCTCTCATCACTAAATCTAGTAGTCATCACTGGTTAGAGACCAGTTTACCAGGTGAATGACAGTTGTGAACTTCAAGAGACATCACAGAACCACAACCATATAATTTTATAACACCACATATCTACAGCTTAGCAAATAACATTATGGTATTTATAAAAGCAACATTTCTTTAGATTTCTGCTAATATTATAATCAATTCAAGCCAATATCTGAACTGGCCACTCTGTTTCCTCTTCTGATTACGTATCGTTTCTGCATCCCACAAAAAAAAAAAAGAAAAAAAAAAGAAAAAGCCAACCTCCATGCAAAAATTAATTCTTGGCTTAAAACACTAACCTTGATTTTCTGTTGCCTTTTATATCATATAATGTAAATCCTGTGTAATATATTAACCATTCTGATACAGAAAGCCCTCAAGTCACAAAGTGATTATATAAATGAGAATCCATCCCTCTTGCTTTATTAGTTTTGTTATTCCTAGATACTGCTTTATGCTAGTATTAGATTCATCAGTGTTTGCTTATCTACACAGGTCATTTCATAAAATGGCTCACTGGCTGTGAGCCACATTATCAGCCGCTCCCTATTTTCTTTCTGAAAAGAAGATGAAAAAAAGTTTTAAACCACCCAAAATACATTCCATGGATGCCAAGGACTCTCCTTTCTGAGTGCCTATTCTTGTTAAATATATACCTTTGTAGGACTAATCCCACGTGGTTTGATGACAGGGGTCATGCAAGTGTCATTTTTCAAACTTGTGTGAAAATCCATTTCAAGCCATCTTCCCGTCTTATATTTCACCTCATTTCTGGAGCACTCATGCAGCATAATTACTTAGCTAGAGCACAAAATGTAAACAGGACATCCTCTCAGATAGGAGATCCCAACATATTGAAAAGTATATGTCTTAGTTCTTAACAGAGTTCTGGAAAGTATCCCAAGACTTCCACAAAAAGATACTGTTTCTGTTAATGTGGAACATAAACTTAGCCCTTAACGTAAAACAAAACCAAACAACATCTGTCCTTACAGTTTGATTGTTTGTTCCATCCTAGTATAATTATTCTTGCATGACAGCAGCCCCTACAGGCTGCTTATTCTACTATGCCCTGAAAGCATGCCCAGCATTAAAAGATGAAATCACTGCATCAGAACTGTTAGTGAACATTCATTTAGAAATGCTTAGTGCTCAGCACAGTCACATTTTTATAACTACCTGGGATTACTTTTTTTAATAGCATTTTGTCAATCCAAGTTAACTGAGAAAGGGTTGTATTTCCTAAAACTACAGGTCTCTGAACAAAACACTGTGGCTTCCAAGGGGAAAAGTGGTCAAGGTGGGAGCAAGATCAATGTTTCCCTCCTTTGATTCTTTACAGGAATAAGAAGGATTTCTTCTTACATTTGGTCATTAATTTAAGGCTTATTTGCAGTTTTTCTAGATAGTGGCAAAAAAATATTAAATGGGTATAAGAAAAAGGGAGGACATACTCTAGTCACTACCCCTGCAGATAGTGTGGGGACAGTAGAAAGCCAAAATTCTCTTGTCCTAACAGAAGCCACACATTTTCTGTCACTGTGACCAAAAGCAGTCAAAGCAACTGAGCTATCAAAACTGAAAAAAAAATCAAGAAAAGAGGGTACACACCAGAGAAATGGTGCATGTCCAATTCTAGTAACTTTTTCAATATTTTCCATAGACTTGGCACTAAAGTCATAAGTACTTTAATCCCATTCCTGAACTGGTATATCTAATATCTAATTTCCTTTGTTCACTGGATTTTCACAACTCCCCCAGGGCAGTAGTACTTTGTCATAACCATAAGACTGTCTCTTTCTCTTGAGAGGTATGTGGTCTGTTTGGAAGATTGTCAGATCTAGTTAGATGTGAAAACACCACTTTTAAAACTTCATGCTAAAAGGATCACCATAATCTAATCCTAATCAGAAACATCTAGGAAGAATACATACAGTGTTTTTCTGCACCCTCTCAGTGGCATAATTCAAATCCTAACCTTGATCATACAAGCCTTGGGTAAAGTTTACGTTTAAACACTTGACTGTGGATTATTGTTGCTATCTGATTTTCTGATGATGTAATTGCAAATATTTTCTGCTACAAACATCATTATGATAGTAGTTGTAGCCATTTACTACCTTTTTCTGTACTGTTCACACAACATGAAAAGAGTGACACCCTTTTGTTTTGTGCTAAATATGAAAGTTCATGGCTCATAACATCAGTCTAGCTTTCCATTGATAAGTTTGTCTTTTCTGAGCACTGTGTGGTTGGTGAAGTGGCTCTCTTGAGTCAAGGAACTCCTCCCATTTTGTCGAGTGTTTGTTCTGAACACTCCACACTTTGTGTGATCACAGCAGCTGTGATTTATTATTTTCTTTTAGAGATCATAAACATTTCAGGTGTAAAGTCTAATGAAGTAAAATACAGTATTTTCAAAAAGAAAAAGAAACCAGTTGGTTTAGGATCAGTAATCTGATCCTAAAGTTTGCTTAAGTTTAAGCAAGAAAAAAAGTTCACTGAAACCAGAGTCAGATTCCCATGCAGTCTGTGTGCCTGAGAAACTACTTTATAGCAGGATGGAGCTTTTGTTAAGGGAACAAATTCTCCCCTTTCCTTATAAAAGTACACAATAGAAGACTTACCTCTGAGGACTTATGGCTTCTAGGTGGATTCCTTACAGTCACACTGTTCCTTTAGTAGGAGAAGCACTGTGAAGAGAACAGAAGCCACAGCTCATGGTCAACACAGACAATAGCCCCAAGAAGTCTTTGCTAAAATTATAGGTTCATCACCTATGCTTTTTTTCATCAGTGGCAGAAAAATTAACAATAAATGTTATTAATTCAATTCCATGCCTTCTGAAAGCACTGTTGATTGTATCTGTATTTTTACTCTTGTCACAGAAAGAACGCTGTTATGAAATAATGTTCCTCAGCTTTTTCTCTCCTCTATTTGTCTATACTCAAAAGCAGATCTTGGGATTTATAGAGCAGGTGATCCACAAGCTGCAAACTTTAGCTTTACTTCTATATGAGCTCTGGCCTTATTCATTTAGCATTGCTATAGCTGCTCTGCAAAGGATTCAACAGAAAAACAAAGAGCTATAAGGTAAAAGATATGGCACTGTGACCTTGAAATTGATTGGTAGTCTAAGTACCATTGTGCTTTTTAATGAGGTTTTCTTTTTCGATCTTGAGAACTTGTTGTCTCCCAGTTGTAGTATTGGGAGAGTTAGCCAAGCTGAAACACTCTTCCATATATGTTATTGGTAAGGCTACAACACCTCAAAAAAGCTGCTGTTTTAAAGTGCTATTTGTGAAAGAAAGAATAAAATAAAAGAGCAATTTGATTGATTGTTTGTTTAATCAAAGAGCCTAATTATTTTAAATTTCATGTTTTTAAGTTCTTTACATATCTGTCAGGTCTTCATCATGGGAATTATCCCTGTCACATCTCCACTATGTTTTTGCCATCATTTGCATTCATTGGTTCATCAAGAATTGAACACACAGTAAACAGCACTGGTAACATCTGAGCATCTTCTAATTAGGAGGGGAACCATGCTCTTTTTGGGTCTATGCCAAACATCTGAGAGCTGAAAGTGAAAAGAGCTTTCCTTGAGAAGGCCTTCAACAGCAGAAATCCCTTGCAACTAATAACCCTGACAGACCAGAATAAGTGCTAGCACAGTTACCTAAAGAGTATAGCACTATGTGTAAAGGGATATAGACAGGGCAGCCAGGGGACACACTGATTCAGATGTTCCTCTTGCAGCTTCCACTTGTAGAACTTCTATGGAAGTCCCAGTGGTGATTAAATGTGCTTTTTGCTTGTACATCCCCTCAGGACAGCTGCGGAAACATCCCCTCCCCTCTGTAAAATGAATCACCTCTGGATAGAGTGGGCGTAGCTGTTTGTACCTCTCTTATCATACTAAGGATGTGCTAATATCTTGACCTGAAAACCACAGGACCACCCAAGCCTCTAGCAACTAAACTGAACTGATTCAGTTATGATTTATGTTGGGAGGTTTCCTCTGCAACATATTCATCCTTGAAGGAAATGAAGAAAGCACATAAATTTGCCTATTTAATCTAGAAATGGAAGAAGAGGATCAAGTAGATTGTAAAACGCTCTCAAAAATGAATGTGAGCACTCAAGGCAAAGTCTCCCAGATGCCATACTTAGACAAAGACTGAGAAGGGCACAGAATAACACATAGTCACTTGACCTGAAAGAAACATTAAAGATTCAAAAATGGGAAATAGAGAAAAGGCCCCATGTAGAGCCTGGGAAGAAAATTCAGCCCTGGCAAGAAGGGGTTTTATGTCTAGACTGTTTCCCCCTAGTGTAATCTTTCAGACACGCATATTTTGTGGAGTCTAAATCCTCTTCCTTGTCAGCCAAATTTTTCTCTTTGGAGATCTGCACCAAGTTGGACAGAAGTTTTATGCTTTGTTTGATGGTATCAATATAACCTTGTGAATACAAAATTGTTGGAGACCTTACTGTGAAAAATATCCTACAAACCAAGCTAAAATTGCTTCCATTTTGCTTTCCCTTTAAATGTTCATGGGGCTTGCTGTTCACAACTAAGAGTACTTCAAAAAGCCAGAACAGAATGACAAACTAGTTTACAAGTTCTGAAAAGTTCTCATAGTATTTAAGGTTTCTGTTTGAATCTAAGGACATAATAAATAAACTGTAACTGCTTACCAGAAGCAATACAAACCTATAATTTAGGATATTACAGTAAAATATATGCTCAGAAAGTAAAAAAAAAAGGTATTTACATCACAGCTAACAGGTAGTTCTCTAAGATGTGGCAGATCACAGTCAGGTAAAAGGAATAGGATAAACTTGAGTAACCAATGTCTTCTGATAATACACAATATTAATTACATTGCTTCTTAGTATTAGTTTTTTCACACCAGTACCTGAAAGATATATTTTGTGTACATGATATTATATTTGCAGAAAAACAGATCTTTTTCCCCTTAATGAAATTAAACAAATTTAGAAATCAGAAGTCCAAAGAGTCACTCTGTATTCCCACTGCTACAGAATATGTGAGAACTGTTAACATGACTTACATGATTCTAAAGGGAAATAAAGATTTGTAAGGATTTGATACACACTAAGCAGCATACGATTTGCCCACCTATGACAAGACCAGTGCTAAAAGTATACTGGACTACTGTATTATGGGAGCAGGGTTTACAGAACTTTGGAGTACTCAGAGAGACAGTTAAAGTCAATACAAGCTGCACCTGTTCAGCTCCCTGAAAATCAGTCCCTGATGATCTAAACCTCTATCCATCATGGATCAATAACAGTTTATCAGTCATTCAACATAAACTTTTTCAGAAGATCACAAATTTAAGCAAACCCAGAACATGTAGGACCCTTTTTTTCTCCTTTAAATATAAACTTTTTAACATACATTTATAACCAAAATGCATTTTAACCAACATGCCTGTAGAAAGCCAGATCTTGCCAGATAAAAAGCAGATATTTCGAACAAAACCAGAGAGCGGGTTCCAAAGTAGAAGACAGCTCTTGGAGAAAGCTGAACTGAAAACATATTACCTTTAATAGACGATGGGAAATCTCTTATGTTGGTCTCCCAAGAGATGCCCAGAATCAATAGATCAAAGCATGCTCATCCCCTCTTTAAGAATACACAGCTGCAACAGTTTCTTCTCCTGGCTGCACCCATTTACCTGTCTCTGTTGAGTACTTGAAAGTTTCATAAACCCCGCTCCCATAACACACTGGGCTGCACCCAATCCACATTCAGTATGCATCAAGGTTTGTACTTACTATGAGAGTGGTTGATAAGTTAAAATAGCCAACCATTTTACTGCCTGGTATTTGTCTTTGGCCTCCATTGTAAAATTATTGACCTTTCCTCAATCCAATTAGAGCTGCCTGTGTACAGCAGGAGAAAAAGGCCCAAAGCATAGGATGGAGAGCTTCAACAGATGGACTCTGGTGGATCTTTCTGCACTGTTGTAAGATTTTATCCACAGCTCACTGCTCTAGTCTTTGTCATAGTTTATAACCCCTATGGAAGAGTCAGCAAAAAGCATTCCAGATCCACAGTTCAGCCTGTGTTCTTAACTATTTTCTCCTGTTGCCATGCTAAGGCATGGACGTGTATCTCCTCTTCACATTTCAGTCCCTAACCTTCTGCAGAAATAGAAGACAGGAGGCCGGGGGTGATGATACACAAATTATCATAACAAGAATGGCAAGAGCTTGCCTGACAAAGCCCCAGGATTAAGTTCAGCTTCTGTATAATACCACATACATTTGTTATCTGGGGATCAAATGTATATCCTTTGCAGGGGCAAGGGGACAGACATCTGTGGTCTAACAGTGGTTTTGCACACCTTTTGCCACATTCATTGATTCAATAAACTAAATATGCTTACTGATAGGGAAAGACAGGGACAACAATGAAGAAAGAGATAAAGTTAGACAGGGAGGGAGAGAGGAAGAAACAGGAAAGAGTGGGGATGGGGAGAAACAGAGTGGGCATATTGCATGAGCATATATAGTAATGTAATATTATGTAATAGTTTCAATAACTTCCCTACCCAGGAGAACAGGAATGTTGTGATTGGTTTCCTTACTTGACAGTATTTGAAAAAACTGAAAAAGACATTTTTTCAAAGTTGTCACAGAGTTATTAGGGGACAAGGTCTTAAGTTATATGTATATCCATGAATCTATGTAAACTGCAATTTTAAAAACCATTCTGTTTCCCAGCCCGTTGGTGGACGGAAGGAAGGAAAGAGATCAGTGGAGAGGAATGTTTAAATAGCTTCTTGTTTTTCACTCACAGGACAGATGGCGTGCAAACTAATGAAAAATAAAACCCCAACTGACATTGTATAGCAGCTGTGTAGAGTGTCAACTATAGGAAAAAATGTGGCCCACTGGATAGACTGTTTCACTAGAAATGAGGGAACTCCAGTTCTAAGCTTGGTTTCCCATTCCCACAATGCCTCTATTTTTGTAAAAGAAGTCTCTGTGCCTCAGTTTCTTCAACTGTAGAATAGGAACAATTAGATGTTTTAGTTTATGAAGAGAATTACAGAGAGAAATGATGAGAACTTGATTTTTGTGGGAAAGTCCTTTGAAAACACAGAAGATCTTACTTAAGTAATGAGCAGTCACTATCTTCATATGAAGAAAACTGAGCTTTTTCACTACGCTAGACATTTTTTTTTTTTCAGTGATCAAAATTAGTGTGTTGTGATACTGCTAATAAGCCTATTTTCCTCACAACTCAAAACAAGTAAGATTCATAAAGTTCAAGGTACAGCCCTGGAACAAGAAGAGTCCATGAATTGTTACTCATTTCCTGGGGAGAGATTTACATTTTTTCAAGAAAGGCCAAGCTTTTCCTCTTTACATATCTTTGGTCTGCAAAAATTCCTTTGGTAATGTGGTTAACTTTCTTCTTTTTCAAGTTGCTGTGATGTTACTGTTCTCTTCAGCCTATGTCATTATGTGCCAATCTTTTCTGCTTTTAAGATGGTTATTTAATTTTTATTTATTTATTTGTTTGTTTGTTTGTTTTTATTTTTAACTTTTATTTTTTCTTCCCTACTCAGTCATTGTCCTGAAGCCCTGGGAAGAGTTCCTATAATCACCGTGATCACAACTTAGTCTGGGAAGACATAGTTGCCTTTCCACTTAAGATAAGTCAGAACACAAGAAAATTGATGTAGTTTATGTAGTTTCCAAAAGATCAGGGCTAGCTGCAGGGGTTACCTTGATTTTGATCTGTTGCAACTTTTTCAAAACAGGGCCCTCCCATAGCCACTACATTTTTTCCTATCATGCTATTATGAAAAAGCCACATTAAATTTTCAGGGTAACAGTGAAGATAACATTGTGCCTCTCTCCAATGCTTTGGAGGCTATCCGTTTTGGAAGGAAGCATGTGCAAGTTTAAAGCTGCAATGATTGTGTTCAACTACTGTCTCTTTGATATACCAGATCATCTGTTTATCCACTAGATTTGTGAGGGTGGGGAGGAAACACAGCCGTGATATGATTCAAGATGTTAGATATAAAAGAGTAAGAGACCAAGGTGGATTCTCAAATTCTCCCTTTTCTCTGAAAGATGTTAGGACTCATCCTCTCCATGGGATTTACACCTGAATGAAACAACACCTGTGCTATGGCATCCTCATGTATAGTACTGTGTACCTACTTTAATTATTATAGGGTTTTTTTTGTTTCTGAATTGAAGAAAACAGTTCATTTCTCCTGAATATATCGGTTAAGTATGATGAGGTTTAGGGATTTTCTATGCTGTGAAAGATTTGTGCTATAGATTAAATACATATTAACTAGCTTGACTAGTATGCTGGTGGCAAAAAGGGACATGATATCTTATTATGGTATTAATGGCAAAACAGAACAACATAGATGTCTTCTTAATATTACTCTGTGAAAAAATTTCATCATATATCATGCTATCAATATAGACTGCTTAAGAATATAAATGATACCAGCCATATATATGTAACTGTAAAGTAGATGTGACGTCAGATGAGTTAATATAAAACATCTGAAGAAAACTTGTTTATTGTTGCAGTAGTGGTGGAAGTGATGAAGTGGCGTAAATGCAATGTTTATCATACTGTACACATTAAAAGTTATGATTACGCAGGAACATTTCTCAGCTAAATGGTATGTGTCAGAGAAAACACTGCACCAAACAACAAAGAGAGGAATACATTTTGTTCTGTCATCCTTTTCTCTTTTTTTCTTCTTTTGAACTAGATCCCCAGTGTAACCCAGAGAATACTTTATTTATGTCCCTGCAGTTCAGGGCCTACAAACCAATTAATCATGTTCCTGCCTTGTCTCATGTGCTGTAAATGAATGAACCCTCCTGCAACTTTCTGAAGTTTGTTTGCCATTATGTACAATAATGCAATAAATACATGTATGTGTGTACATGTGTGTGTGAAAAAATGAATTTATGGAGTACACTGTGCTGTGTTCCACAGCCAGCTTCATTCAGACTCTGTAATTTAGCATTCACTAAATACAAATGACTCTGCAATATCACAAGGATATGTTGTGTCTGTGTTCTATTAAGAGTCATACCAATTTTTTACTTAAATGCTATAAAATAGATATTAACTTACACTGTCTTTTTCATGCAATAATTCAAATCAGATTTATAGCTTCATGTTACACATGTATTTCTACAAGTCATACATGACGAGTCTGAAATAAAGTAGCAGACCTGGACTGCTTTTGTCCTCTGATGATTTGCATTAGAAGCCAATTCTGTACAATTCTGAGTCTTTGTATTTTACAGTGTAATGAGTTTTGTCAAAAGGTATGTGAAAAAAAAACTAGATGTTTTGGAAAAGGGTATACAAAAGGACTGTGAACCAAATTCTGTAGAAGTAATTTTCACAATTAATATTGAGGGACAGTTTAATTACTTGACTTTCAAGTTTAATCATATGACCTTTACTGCAAGCACAGGAAAATTTTGACTAGCACAAGTAACCTTTCTGGCCTGAGTGGAATGAGTTGAGTTTGTAAGTATTTAATATGAGATTGAACATTTTCAAGATCAGGCTCCTATTTTGAAGCTGTTTTATCCATTGGCTAGTGAGTAGTGTGCTCATCTTTTCAACACAAACAAGCAAATGGGTAGATTCCTGCTAGTCTTCAATGTCCTAACAGTTCTAGTTTGAGAAAACCTCCAGGAACAACAATAGAAAGATTTCCAAAGAGGCAGTTTCTTAAAAAAATTGGCTTTGGAAGTCTTTCACATTCCTGCTTGGAACACAGTCACTAAAGCTTGATTCTGTAGCTATTTTCTGATTCTGTAGCTATTTTCCATACTCAGTTCAAGTCCTCTGATGAATAAAAATCTGGCAGAAACTAATGAATTTATAGGAAAGAATGGCACAACATGCCAACTAAATTGAGTTAAAGAAATAAGAACAATTTCAACTGCTTATGTCTGGTTGAAAAATTCAGTTTTTTGCTATCAGTTTTGATAAGCAGCCTTCCTCACTGATGAGGCTATAAGATGATAATGTCATTCAATAACTCTCACACCCTTTCCTGCTATTTGTCCAGTGCAGGAAACAAAGGGTTTTCTTGTCGTGTGGACACAGAGGAAATATCCAGCAACCAAATACTGACCCTTGCATGCAAACAGGTCCATATCCTCTTTCCGTCTGACAACTTCCTTCCTGCCTGCTAGGAACAAATCTACTCTTCAATTTTCCGGAGTTCTTTATACAGGCTACTCAGAAAGCCCTTGGGTAGGGACAAACATTTTATTAATGTAAACTTCATCTAACAGCTGGATACCTAGGGCAGCCAGGCCCAAATTTACAGTGGAGAATTGTTTGCTTCTTTTAACTATAGTGTTGCTGCAGCTGAGTGACTAAAAGCTCTGTGCCAGGGACTAATATAAAGAGTTTACTGAGATGTCTGGCCATAGCTTAGCAAAGACATATTTGCATTTCTGACATTTTGTGAAGGCTAAACTTAGGTAAGATAGATCTTAATGGGTCTTTCCACAGCATTTCTCTGCATTAACAAGAAAGTGGAAGCCTTTTTCTGGCCATGAAGAATGAAGACTTTATCTCACATCTGATCCCTCTAAAGACAGTCACTAAAACATAAACTCTCTCCTGAATGTTACCAATCAGATAACAAGCAACAAATGAGCCAACAAACAGCTGACAGTT
This sequence comes from Actenoides hombroni, assembly GCA_024336885.1. Classification (NCBI taxonomy): domain Eukaryota; kingdom Metazoa; phylum Chordata; class Aves; order Coraciiformes; family Alcedinidae; genus Actenoides; species Actenoides hombroni. Next base: position 3,859,341 of record WUAM01000431.1, read on the forward strand.
AACAGAAGAAAACCAATTTCATAGGGCTGTATCTTTTTTCCTGGGATCACCTATGTTATTTATTTTTTGCGTGAAATCTTGATTTCAGAATGTAAAAGGAAAGCCTAGGCTATGTCCTGTCTTATTCCCATTGCTGAATTACCTGGGAAATGTCCTGTAGCACTGCACAGACTTGTCATTCTGTGTTGTTGGAAGAACCTCAGAAGTCAGTAATTAAGGTCTGAAGAAACTCTCAGCCAGGTCATTAGCCTCTGTGTTACTGTGATCAGGCTACTTTTAACTCTAAAGACAGTTCATTTACATTTAGCTTTATAATTTTTGATTTTACTGCAACATACAGTATTGATACATGCCCATCAGAAAGCCTCTTCTAGTGGAACTTGTACATTTGTATGTGTGTGTTCCTCACATCAAAAGTTCACAGAGCAAAAGGGAAGAGAAGAAGCAAAAAAGAGAGGGAAATGCCATATGCAAAACTGAAGGCCACCTATTCATATTGAAAGTTATCATTACTACACCACAAATGTGAATTATATACAATATAGATGGTTAAAAATATCAATAAATATATTTTATGCTATGATAAATAATTGTTTGAAGCATTTCATTTAGTTGGATTTGACAAGCGTTTATAATGATTTTAATTATATCCTTTAGATTAATCGTATTTCCTCTTCTATAAATATTTATGAATGAAGCCTTAATATAAAGTATGTTCTCCATTTCAAAGAATATTGGCAAACTTTCATAAACCTGTCCTTCTGGTACTCACTTTCAATGTCTCCTATAGTTTAATCTAAATTTAGAATACATTATTCTGTACTGAATTGTGACCAAATAATCATATATAAAATACAGAAAAGTTATAAATTGACATTCATAAATCAGTTATCCATAAGATGAGCAATGAATATTAGAAATAAAATTGCAGATGTATGATACTTTAATTACTTGTATCAATGATTATTACTAAGTCTCAGTAGTCTCAGAAATTCCAATGTGAAGTGGATGAGCAGTTTTGCATACTGGAGTATCCCAGAGAAAGGATTATTTGCTTATCCTTTTACTTTTAAAAATGTTTAATATTACAGGTATCTGACAACTGGATCATTCGTCTGGTTTCTGTTTTAGCATCCACATCCCTATACCAAAGATCAGATGTCTGTATGTTGGCAAAATGTAAAAGCTGAATTGTTCCTAGCGTGGCAAACATTTAAATGTTTTAATTTCCCTAACACTGCCTGACTTTTCCCAGGAAGTAAAGGAGCAGCAGTCGGTCAGGTCCTGGAGTGCACCAAGCAGGCTGCAGGCCCCAGGGCCTTGTCGCAGAGACTGGCAAGGGCCGGCTGGAGCTCGGCCCTGTGCCCGCTCCTGGTCTGCACTTGGCCCTGCCCACTGGGTGGACCCCTCAGACCCCTGTAGTGGTCCCACCTCTCCTTTCACTCCTGACCAGAGCCCAGGGTTTGGCCCCAGGCCTGGCTGATCCCCTCGCAGTGCTGAGGTGTGCTGATGGGCCCTGCTGCACACAGACCACAGGGGATATAGCCCATGGGTGAGGGCATAGCCCGTCTCAGGGACGCGTGTGGCTCCGTCCATTTACTGCTCCCTGACAATTGCTTTCAAACTAGAGTGGTTCAGTTTGTAAGTCAATAGAGGCAGAGATGGAAAGACAATACAATTCGGTGAACGAGAGACCATTCAAATGAGGATGCAAGTTAAAAATATTGGAGCCCCAGTTGTCTTCTCCTCCCTTTTACATGTTAGAGGAAAGGGGGCAGCCAGAAATAGACAAGTAATGCAAACCAACTTCTAGCTACATGGCTGGTGCCATCGCAAGGGTTTTGGCTTTTATGACAACAGGACACTCTTTGATGACCATGGCCTGTTAGGGAGGGATGGGATCCACCTGCCTAGAAGATGCAAGGGAATATTTGTCACAAGGCTGACGAACTTCATAAGACAGGCTTTAAACAGGAAGACTTGTTGGTTGGGGTCCAAAGTGGCAATGCTCGTGATCTCATTGTAATTGCAGAGACGTAGTGGGATGACTTGCATGACTCAACATGGATTCACCAAGACAAAAACATGCTTAACATATTTTATAGCTTTCTAAGATGGCGTGACTGGATGGGTAGACGAGGGGAGAGCAGTGGATGTTGTGTACCCTGACTTCAACAAGATTTTTGACACCATCTTCCATAACATCCTCCTAGGGAAGCTTAGGAAGTGTGGGTTAGATGAATGGACAGTGGGGTGGATTGAGAAATGGATGAGTGACAGAGGTCAGAGGGTTGTGTTCAATGTCTCAGAGTGCAGTTGGAGGCATGTAGCTTGTGATGTTACAGAGGGGTCACTATTGGGTCCAGTCGTGTTCAACAAATTCATCAATGGCCTGAAAGAAGGGATGGAGTGTATCCTCAGCAAGTTTGCTGATGATGCAAAACTGGGGGGAGTGGCTTACACACCAGAAGGTTGTGCTGCTACTACACCAAGACCTGGACAGGTTGTAGAGGTGGGTGGAGGGGGACATAACACGTTCAATGAGAGGAAGTGTGGGGTCCTGCACCTAGGGAGGAATAATTCCATGCACCAATACAGGTTAGGGGTTGACCTGCTGGAAAACAGCTTTGTGGAGATAGATCTTGGAGTCCTGGTGGGTAATAAGTTAACCATGAGCCCTCAATGTGCCCTTGTGGCCAAGAAGGCCAATGGTATCCTGGGGTGCATTAAGAAGAGTAAGGCCAGAAGGTTAAGAGGGGTTCTCCTCCCTATCTACTCTGCCCTAGTGAGGCCACATCTGGAGTATTGTGTCCAGTTCTGGGCTCCCCAGTTCAAGAGAGACAGGGAACTACCAGAAAGAGTCCAGCAGAGGGCTACAAAGATGGTAAGGGGACTAGAGCATCTCTCATAAGAGGAAAGGGTGAGAAACATGGTTCTGTTTAGCCTGGAGAAGAGAAGGCTGAGAGGGGATCTTAGCAATGCTTATAAATATCTAAAGAGCTGGTGTCAAGAGGATGGGGCCAGATTCTTTTCAGTGGTGCCCACTGACAGGACAAGAGGCAAAGGGCACAAACTGGAACACAGGAAGTTGCACCTAAACATAAGAAAAAACTTTTCTTTGAGGGTGACAGAGCCCTGGAACAGGTTGCCCAGATAGTTTGTGGAATTTCCTTCTCTGGAGAGATTCAAAACCTACCTGGATGTGATCTGTTGTGGCCTGCTCTTGGTGAACCTGCTCAAGCAGGGAGGTTGGACTAGATGATCTCCAGAGGTCCCTTCCAACCCCTACCAATGTGTGATTGTGCAGTTCTGTGAAATGTCTACCAGAAGAAACTTGGATCAAAACAGGAGAGGACATTTGTATGGACAATAAGAATCTATGGCTGTACAGCTGTTAAAAAAAAAAAGAAGAAGCAATTCTTTAAGCATTTAAAGCAATTCTTCAGGGTTTAAAACCTCTTTTGTATGAGATCTTAAGTCTTTCAGCTGCGTAAACTTCTCCTTTCATATGAAAGATAAAACACTGCAAATATCTTCTTGGACTGAACAGGCTCCAAGTCTGAGCTGGTTTAGCAATTACTATGTCTAATGTTTTTCAGTAGATCCTTTCCTAACAAGAACATAATAAAGGCTAAACTGCTTTTTCAGTTATGGCTGAATAATTTGAAATAACCTCCCAGATTAAAACTTGACCCTTATATCAGGTTACCCTGCATTCCTTAGTGTGACAGATATGGTGTCAAGTTTTGTGCCATATACACTAGTATTACAAATAAAATAATTATAATAATTTGTAGTGGGCATTGTTGAACCTGAGAAGTTGCACATTGGATTTTGCTTGGAGTTGCTTTCCAGGTTCAAATTTTCCTGAAGATAAAGGAAATCTGTTTGCCCACGTACCCCTGCTCTATGCAGCAGTTGCAAGGAAAAGCCCGTCTGTTGTATTCTGGCACAAGATGAAGGCAGGTAGCATTTTTTAGCATTGGATTAACTCATTCAGCCATGTTCTTCTTTAAAGCAACATGGTTAGTCTGGACTTTGGAAGCTCTAAAATACAAACCAAAATAAATAATTTCTGAAGTGCCAAGTCCTAATTTCAAATTTGTACCTACAAAGAATTTCATAATGAACACTGTGTATCAACATTGTTTCTCCAAGAGACTAAGATGAATTAAAGTGTGCAAGCTATATTGACTATTCAGAGAAGACATATCAAGTCCTCCCTTCTTCCTGTGTTTAATTATCCTGAATAGAACACAAGTTGTGTTGGCATATCATTCTGAGTAATGAACTAGACAGAATTATGTTTGAAAAACAGACTAAGGGCACATCTACCCAGGCATCACAGAGAAAAGATTAGTTCATCATCATATTGCAAGTACTATGAATGAAATCTTGACACTGTTGAACCCAGTGGAAATGTTTTAATCAATAGGAATTCTCATGAGTTTTTTATGCATTACTTCTTATGTGATCTCACGAAAAGACAGACTGGCCATATTTAAACTATGGGGTTTTTTGTTGATGTTCTGTTATTATACGTGAACAAAATCCATGTGGCTGTGAAGTCCAACTTAAAAACTAATTTACACTTTTTACACAAATTGGATTGTCCTTCAAAATGCTCCTTTGAAATCCTTAAAAAAAAGGCTCCAAAAATCAACACTGCTCATACATTACTTAATAGCACTTTGATTTTGCTATATGTATTTTCACTTTTCTGATCTTGCTCTTAGTATTCCATAAGATGCAGTTGGTAACTTTTTGCCACTGCCAAACTGCTGGCCACATTCAGACCTCTTGGAATTCAAATTATGAAATCAAAAGTACTTTTTTGATTAGAAGGAATCTAAATATGTTAATCTTTTTGCAGTTATGTCTATACAGCTAAAGCTTCCTGTATTTATTTTGCCTCTGCAAGTCACAAAATGAAAACCATTTCAGAGGGAATTCATACTGACATCTGTTAAAGTCTTTTTCAAGAAGCCATAGCAACAAACAAAGAAATCACCTTCTTACCTAAATACATGTAAAAATCAAATTATTAGATAATGAAATTTTTGTTATTTTTATTGTGAGACAGTATAAAGTGTAATTTATGAACAGAGACATGGCTATTTAAAAATACTGTCCTGTCTCTGGGTCAAACTGATATGAAGATACTTAATTATTGCCAAGGGCCTTTTTTCTTTTATGTCTACAAAGGGAAGATCACTGTGGCAATAAAACCTAATCGTTAACATTTTTTGCTAGAACAGGAGCACAGTAACGTTGGTTGGCCTGTAGTTCCACCTACTCTTTCACGTGCATATTATAATCTTCAATTTCTGTTTAATTGTTTTTGCATTTCAACAGCTGTTGCATTTCACCATTGAGTTGGTTGCATTTCAGCATTAAACTCTGGAGGCTTCCAAGTAGAATGCAATGTATATGTATATATATATCTATTACTGCTCATCACTATCACTTTATCACTTATGTATAGTTATAACAGTTAATAGTTACATTGAGGTTGTGCCTGGAGGAATCCATTAGATGAAGGCAACAATAAAATAATATAGATAGTAAGTGTATAGCTGTTACTCAAAGTGCAAATCAAATAACATTCAGAAATCTGTTGTTTTAATGATACTTCTATGCACTTTTTGACAGTGAAAGAACAGAATTAACATGTATTTTTCTATTTAAAAGTGAAGCACTACAGTGGATAGAACAGAGAGATGCAATTATCTCTTCTGTCAAGTTTAAGAGTATGCTCACAATTGTCAAAAGGCAATATCCTTTGGGATTTAATGGTGCTCAGGAGAAAATATGTGATTTTTTTTTTTTCCAGTATGTTTTATTTGTACTCAAGGAAAAAAACCACAAAGAAAGCTTCAGTTAATAATTTAGAATTAAAACTGTACCTACAACATCACAACATCTTAATATTACATACACATCACTTAATGGAAGAAGATAGATGACAAAAGAATTATCTTCTGTAGTCTATATTATGTTGTAATTCTAACAGTGTTGTTATGATCTTTGAAAAAAAAATCATAAATCATTGTCTTACATAAATATGAATCCATTTGTAAGTGAAAATATTGCTAAAATAAACTGCTGCCTTTAAATAAAAAAAATAAATTCCCTTTGCAATTTCATGTTACTAAGCTTTCCTAGAACTGAATATTGACAAGTCACAACTTTGCTTTGTCTTTCTGATACTATTATTGTTGTTGGTTTTAATACACTTTGTAATTGGCATACGCCCCAAGTTAGGATGGTGCATTAACAGTAGTTTGCTGTCTTTCTATTTCATCAAGCCACAGTTATCACCATAATTCTACCCTTGCATACATATTTTCTATACATTTTGAAAATCTAATTTCTTAATTCACACTCATTTCATCTTAAACAATTTAATCTTTCTGGCTTTCTTCACATGCATACTTGTCTCATGTATCAATAGAAAACATAGACATTAAACATTTCACTTTGGCTACCTCACTGATTTTAATACATCCGCAGGCTGTCACACAAAGCTTTTAAGCTTTCTTGTCTTCAAGGACTTTCATGTTTCAACATTTCTCTCCCTTTAGCCACTGTTAAGATTCCCAAGACTGTTACTGTACTTCTGCAGTTCTTTCCCAAGGACTTGTTTTCCTTGATGCACATTTAAGAAATTTTCCATATGATATAGGCAGATTAATTAGAACATGGGAATATATTGTCTAAAGAAATTATTCCTTTAGCTAACAGCAGAAGATTCTTAAACTGAATAAAATTATTTTCCTTTTTCTCACCTTTGTTTGACAGTCATCTCCATCAGTTGGATATCTTGTGTATGTAAAATGATTGTCCTGGTTTGAGTGAGAACAGAACTAATTCTGTTTAGTAATTTTACTTTTCAGCTCAGTTCTTTTAATTAACTGCACTTTCTGAAGTTAGCAG
>WUAM01000431.1:3866376-3894120 GCA_024336885.1 Actenoides hombroni
AGGCTGGGACTGCCCCGGTGCCTGCTCCACAGCATCAGTGGTGATGGTGATGGAATTACCATCAGGGGGGTTGGGTTTGATACTGGTTTTGTATATAGTTGTATATATTCCATTTTTATTATTATTAATTTCCTTTTCATTAAAGCTGTTCTAGTTTCTTTGTCTAATTGCTAAGTCTCTCTCCCTTATTCCCTTTCTCTTCCCCTCTGGGGAGGGAGGGGGGTTAACAGAGAGTGGCTGTTATAGGTCTCAGGGGCTGACCTGACCCTAAATGGGGGCACCAAACTTCTGCCATCTTCTCAGCTGGGGAGTAATGAATTCAGGAACCAGACTTTTGCTGCATTCATTGAGCTCATTAACCAGCAATTTTACTGGGACAATTTTAAACACATGGGTGTCATTTTGGTTTCCTTCTGAACTTCTGAACAGTTACCCACTGACCCAGCCTTATCCAAGACTTAGCATTTTCTCTCACGTGCAGCCCACACCTCTGCATGCAAGTTATTTTCCCTGGCAAGTCTTTCTTTTTTCAAAATTACTAAGAAATATAAATATTATATATCTAAAGTACATAAACCCAAAAAAATATTACTCAACCAAAAATAAACCACAGAAAAAAAGTTGTTTCTAAAACAGCAGCAAATTGCAAGGAGCACTGTGCATCCTCAGCACATCCTTAATGATGCAGTAGGTGAGGCAGGCTGATGCAATCACACACATGCCTCTTGAAACATTCAAGAGAAAAAAAAATGTGATGAATGGAGAGACTCGTATCTGGCAGAGTGTGCTGCTCCACTAGAAATACAAAAATCTCTGCTGAAACTTTACAGATCATTTATATGAACTTTTGAAGTAGGAAGAAGGTTTATATTACTACTGAAGAGATGCCTATGTACAATCACACAGGGAGAACTGCTTAAATAAGAAAACCCCTAGACTGAATCTTCTCAAACTTTTCGACTTAATATACATGCTTAATATAGACAGCCATATTAGAACTTACATTATTATTAGAGGTAAAGTACTTTGTAATTGTTAAGTATAGCATCCCTGTTTCACAGTCACAGAGAATGACCCCAGACATGTAATATATGTTACTTGAAGTCTCCTTGTTTTGGAATCAGCCTCATTTGGAATCAATTTTGAATGTTTTAAATTGCTGCCTTATTACAGCAAAAAAATGTATAACTCATCTGCAAGTATCATACAAGAAGTTTGCTTCAAAGAGTAGATTGTATATCTTATCATGTATAATATTAGTATAATCACAAATTATGAGATAGAGGAAATGTCTTCATTATGCTGCCTCAGAAGTCCCATTAGGTATGAGTTTGGAAGGTCAGTTTTTTCATTTAGGCCCCTTATAGTTTGTCTTCCAACTTAGCTCATGCTAGATTGGTTGGACATGATTATGCTCTTCATCCCATTTTACACAGACATAGTTATTTCATTTTCACTGGTATAATAATCAGCCTAGCAGCAAATCTAAATGCCATTGCATTTATTTGGTGATCTTATCAGTGTCATCAGTGAACGAAGAATCAGTTTACATGATACCTATTCTCTCTGTTTCAACCCCTAGCCGAAATACCTTAAGACACTAGGAGACTTTTTAGCTTTGGAAGGGACTTGTATTTATACTTCAAAACCAGAATCAGCAGCTTTTCATGCGACTTCATGTCTGGTCTGCTGAAAAAGTAGCTGATGATACTAGTAGAACTCATCCTATGTGGTACATGAAAACATTATCTCCTACCAGTTCTTATATAAGACAACTGAGTGTGTAAACCAGGACCTGTTATATTAATGGAAAGGTTCCTGCTTTTAACTGGCTTTGACATGGGTTTTCTATTCTGCAATTTCTACTGATTAATTACACTAACCAGGATGATTTTGTTGTTGCCAGTACAGGTGAAAATTTAGAAAAAGGAATGCTGTCTCCTTATAAGTGAATTACATTATTTGTAATGGAAAATATCAGAAATATGAAACTATTTTCAAAGTACTTGAGCTTGAAATAACAAGTATCTGATAGGGCTGTTCTGCAACTATTCACTTTGTTTTGAATTCGTAGTTCTCTTCTTGTCTCCTTCTATATCAATTTTTTTAAACATTCATTACTAAATTATAGCTTGGCCTCCATAGTATTTCTGCTCTGTTTTATTTTCCAGCACAATAAGCATGCTACTGTACAGTAAGGCTAATTGTCAAGGATAGGTAATAATTTGTCAGGATTTCAAGTGGAATTCAGGGACATTTCAAAATGCTTTTTTTGTAATTTGGGCTTCCAACTTTAAAATGTGATGTATAATTGACATTTTGATACTTCGAGGCCATGGTGTATTCTCACACTTCCATGAAAAAAAAATCAACTTGCTGACACAATCAGGAAACAGATGGTGACAAAGATCTTGTATTTAATATGCCAATCATTATGCTTTACTTGCATATTATCATCTCATTCATGAGGCCACTATATGAAGGAATTTTGCTATGCCTCTGTAAATCAATCAAGAAGTCTTTTAATATTTTTAAAAATATAATTTAGGTCTTTCTTATCCTTTCTGTGTTTCATTATATTTGGGGTGGTGTGTTTATGCAAATTTGTTACACATAAAAAAATGCTTTGACATTCCTGTGGCTAGAATTGATTCAGCAATCAAATATTCACTATAGATTGCTTCAATAGAGAGACCAAGAAATGACTTGGCAACTGAAGTATCCACATTTTCTGTACTTTGCTGTGGTCCTTAATCCAAAGGCAGTGACATAGTAAGACACTACGAAGGATGATGTCGAGTAGGAGGATGGATTTTGTAATGTGGCCTCACATCTACTAAGACCTGGACTTCAGTCAAAATTTCTGTTCAAGAAAGCCACAGATGGCAGATTACCAATATATTTCAGTTAGAGCTAGCACTGGATTTGAAATCACTGAGTATCTGAGCCAAGCAAACCTCTTTTTCAGCTCTGAAATAGGCATTTTTCTTGGAATGTGTCTGTCTCAGTCCTATCATATAGGAGAATAGTTCATCTACTCACAAACTGAGCAAGGACCCTCCTTGGACAGCCTGAGGTCGTCTGAAGGTGTTTTAGTCCTGTCCTGGTTTCACTGGGACAGAACCTTAAGCCAGCCATAGTCTGCAGACTCTTAGCAGTTTGGAGACAGACAGGGGAGCTGACCTGAGCTGGGTCACAGGTGTATCTTGTACCATAAACACCATGCTCAGTATAAAGGGGGAAGTTTGCTGAGAATGATGGTCTTTGGATCTTGCTCCTCTTTTTGCTCCTGAGGACTGCCTTCCTAGTTATTGTGGCCATCAAACATGCACTGGGCTGAGTATAACTTTGTTTACTTTATATTGGTATTAGCTTGGCAGTTTCATCAAATGCATTTTCATTTCAACCTGTGAGTCTTCTCTCCTTTTCCTAATTTAATTTCTTGGTTAGGGAGAGGTCATCAGGTTACAGAACAACTGCTATAGTTTAACCCTAGATATGGCTAAATGTAGATAAGTCCATTATTGTAAGTAGTGAGAAAAGGTGCGCTTTTTTCCCTTTGTTTCTGTCTTACAATGTCCAGAGAAAGCTTCTTCCTTCATAACTGCCAAACACTCATGTTTTGAGGAAGTTGGGGTATAGTTAGCACTGTTTTTTTCTGTCTCACTCCTACTCTTTATCTGTAGATACTCCAGCTTCTAAAATGTGCATCTTTCTATTTAAAGAAGTAAAAGATATTTCTGGTCCTTTGCAGAAGGACTAACACAAGCAAGAGGACACAGCATGTAGTGTGACTACTTACAAATTATGATCCTTGTCACCTGGGATAGAACATCCCTCTGACCTGGGTATAGTTAAGTAGTTATTTGAAAACTTGCATATTTTTCCTGACGTGGATGGAAATATACACGGGCTTTCAGCTTGTATAAGATGTGGGGAGAACAACTTTGTGCTGAAACTTAGAAAATAAGCTCTTTCTGGAGGAGAAAAAGAAATCTTATGCCACTGTTCAGCACAATCTAATGCTATTCCAGGCATGGCACACTTTAGCAGTTATTTCCATGAGACAAGCTTCATAAAAGGCAAGGTGGTCTTAAGAGCAAGAAAAGTGAGAATGTTTCTTTCATCTGTGTCACAACAGATAGTTTGTAGTAGCCTTTCAGCATATCACTGTTTATCCTCCCCCCCCCCCCCCTTCCTAATATCTAGCCATTTCAGACTACTTGCACTGCGCTCTGTTAGACTAGATCTCTATTGACTAGTAACTGGGATTTCTGTGTCATCCCTATTTTATATTCCCTTCATTGTGTGGCATTCTTCATTTAGTTTGTCCAAGCAAGTCTGTGGTTTACGAAATCAGAAATCCTCCAGGTTGCAATTCTATGTTCCTTTTAATTGATTAAGAAAAAAACCCAACATGTTACCCCACCAAGCCCAATACAGTATTGTGTAATGGTTGAGCTGTTCTTAAACAGAGGGGCAGATTTATTGTTTGTTTCATTTCTTATCAAAGGCAGTGGCTTACACACCTTGCACTATCTAGACAACAGTCTCTTAGGATGTCAGAAGTCAAGGTTACATCAGCTCTTGACTTTATCCAGGCTCTATGATGTACAATGTCACTGTAACAGAGCACTTCCTCTTTGTTCTGGGGGAACTTGATTCCTAATGAGCCCATCCAGGGTGTACTCAGATTGTGATAAAGAGCCCTACACAGAGGCTCCTATTTTAGAGAAACAGGTGTTGGCTTTGATTAGAGAAAAATGACATCATCCGAGAGAGGGGGGGTGAGGGAAGGCAAATGGAAAGGAAGGCAAAAATAGAAAAAAGTGGCAACCAGACACAAATACATTTGCACATATAAAGCTGTTCTAATGAGAGCCAAATTGATTTGACATTCAGTGGCAGTTTGAAGCCAAAAAAAGCAAAGCAGCCTACAAAAGGCCCAGCTCATTGTTTATGGAGTGTCATACTTCATCATCTGTGAGACCAATAACAGTAATGGGAAGACCTTTAAAAGCAGGGAGTTTGCACAGAATGGCTGTGTGGATACCACTGATGTCAGATCCAATAGAACGATTGTGAGCTATTTCCTGAATTGAAATCATATTTGTCAGATGCAGTAGATGCTCTCTACAGATTATATCTTTGAGAAGAAGATTTGGAACATTGTTAGAATTCTTGGCTGATTTCTCCTAGGCAGACACAGCCACAAGAATTATCCTATGATGGGTACTGATCATCAAACTGCCCTGAAGAAAAAAAAAATAGGAGAGAAAAAAAATTACATAATATGCAAACGCAGTTTTCAGTACATGAAAATTAATCTCTATGAAAAAGAACTTTGCACAAAATCATGTAAGTTAATGTAGGCACTCCTTTCATCATCCTTATTTTTGTAGATTGTTTGTAAAAATATTTACAAAATTATTTTTAACATTTTCATTAAAATATTGGACCCCTGTCATTAGTAGACTGTAGAATATATTTCATCGATCTCTGCTTTCAGTTAGAACACCTGGTGAGGAGGGACATGTTTATCAAATGTTGGTGAATGCCAACATGAATTAAATAAGCCTTCAAAAAAAATGAGATGCTATAGCCTTGTACAGGAAAGGATATGTGTAGAAAGCAGCCTCTCTCTGCCTTCTAGCTATGAGCTCAATCTAGATATCAGAATATTTTTATTAAATTCTGCTACTAATATTTCTGTTTAGATTTCATTAGAAAATCTGTTTGTTTCTTGGGGGAAATTTCAGGAATTTCATCCTCCTGGGTCTCAATTCTCTAATGACTCCCTGGAATACAAATAGACATTGATCTCAAATTATCAAGTTCTTAATCACCATTTTACATGTAGTATCTAGTGTGGCTTCATAACTCAAAAAGCACTATCAGAGTGACTAAACTAATAATGGATGGCACAAGTATATATAAAAAAATTAGGAGCAACAAGATACATGGACATAGGCTTACGTGAATAAAATAAACTTTATTTTTCCATTCACATCAAAACCAAAAATCAGTTAAACCTTTTCTAGCAGACCTTCTCTTCTGTTACTTGTAAATATTTGAGTCTGTGAGTTTATTAGCATGACCACGCATCAAAATAAATAGATCAGGAGGTCAAGATGTTTAAATATTCACAAAAAGCCAACATTACATCTATAAGAAATTTTGTATTCTGTCATAAAGACAGTGTACATTGGTTATGAATTATGTATGCAGATATAATTCCTGCTGTTAGCTTGTTGTGTATCATAGGATTGAGTTTCTTTTGTTGTACTTAGGAAAATTATAATTTATTCCAGTGTGGCTTATAAATTTTGAAGACTACAAAATAGGTTTCTAAATTTGTGTTGTGATGGTACCTAGAGATTTGAGGCCATAACTATTCTGACATAGCCTTGCTTTCAGCTTGCAGGAGAAATGGGGTTGCTCTGTGTCTAATGCCCACTGGTTCAATAGTCTGAAGTCCTGCTGTCATGGCATTTATTTCTATTGAATTAAATATTAAAATGTAGTCAGCATGATAAGCCGTTCAACAAGTGCATTTCACTTTTCTCAGGTTGTTAAGTGTTCTCATGGATAATTATGTTGTAGGAAAAGTAAATAGGAAATCAGTTACTGAAGAATGAAGAAATGCCTTGTCATCCAAATTTTGTTAAAGCATTTTAAATGTTACCTTTTAGGATTCAGTGTCAGAATTATAACACCACAGAAGTGAATGAGAGCAATTTACATTTCCCTTAGAGCTATTGTTTCACACTGTCAGAAGATTCAGGCTATATCTTTCACTGTTGAGAAATGATGTATTTTACATCAAGCAATGTAAACTTTTACAAATTAGTGAAAACAAAGAAAAGACGAACTTCACTTTAATGTAGCTAGTCAAGGTTAACCTCAGGCCCACATCCGCCATTATATTGACAAAATATAAAGAGAAATCGCATGATGTCAGCAATGAAAAAGTAGCTTTTGCAAGAGAACGCTGTATTAATTTCCTGCTGCTCACATTGGAATCTTCCTTCCATAGTTCTACACTCATAAAATCTGAAAATACTTTGCATTTTGATTTTATATTTTCTTTTTGTTAAAAGTTTCTTTTGGTATCTCTAGGACATAGAGATATAAAGAAAGAACAGAATAAAAGCCTACATGAGTGAAAATATTCCTCTGATCTGTTCTGAAAGTGGTTCTTTATATTTTTCAGCCCCTCAACATATGCTGTCTTATCTGCAGTACTGTAGTGAAAATAATTTTATTTGTACTCGTGTAAATTCCAATGTCCATTATGTGTTTACTTACATTCCATACAGCTAGGTCTCACTGTACCATATTTTATTCCATTTCTCTATCTTCAGCTGAATTGCTTGGTAAATTCCAGCCTGCTGCTCCTTTCACAGCACAGTAGAGTCAATGATCCTGCACAGGCACTGCTAAGCACACTCTGAAAAAGGCAGTGTTAAACAGGTACACTGAAAGCCTAATTGACACAGGTCATCTTTACTGCTCATGGCAAAAAAAAATGATAGGATGGCATTACAAAAAAATAAAATAAAATAGGATTTACATTTAGGTAACTAAGAGGATTAATGCTGGGCTTGTAAACAGGACAGGTTAAATACAGACACTAAGATAACAGCAGTTATACAGATTTTCAGTATAAACCTTCAGGGTAAAAAAAAATAAATTCTTATCAAGGAAGTGTGACTACTGACTACAAGCCCTACTCCTTAGGGACTGTTTATTTCTTAAAAATAAAATTTAGCTCTGCTTGGGAATCTAGTAAGAAATTATTTTCAAGAGGAAGGAAAGAAAGACAATAGGAGTTATCCTGGAAGTCCCTCTTTTCCTTGTCTTTCCTACCACTCTGTATTCCACTCTTTTGTTACAGTGGGATGTTGGAGGAATATTTTCTAAAACAGTTCGCAGCCAGATAACCTTCACTGATGACAAACTGTTCATTTTAAAGCTGTGAGTTCCCTGATTGAGGCTAGACTTAGACTTTTCTTGCACAAAACTATGGGAGGCTCCAAAATGTCTCCTATATGCCATTAACCCCACCTGTTCACTCAAAAGGCTCTAAGTGTTGATATCAGGTCTTAACTGTGCAGCTAGAAATGACTGGAGATCAAACTGTGCTGCAGCAACTTGCAAAAGTTGAAAATGAGTAGTTTCTAGGAAGTCATGTTGCAAGAAGTTCACATGACATCTGTTTCCAAGAGATACACAGACACAGTTCATGCACCCTTACAAGCCCATCACTTTCTTGAAAGGAAATGCATATGCATATATATATATATATACATATATAGAGCATAGCACATGCATCTTTGGTGCAGGTTTTCACTAACAGAAAATGTGTTTGCATACATATTTCCCAAACTCTGGTTTTAACGTGATGTCTTAAGTTGTTTAACTACAATGCAAGAACTGAATGTAGTTCAGTGGCTATTCTTTATAGTTCAGAGTGGAAACCTAAGATTGATGCTCTGAAACAGCTCATATTTTTTTGATGTGTCTGAAGCTGGATGAATGTGGCTACCTTTTTGAGTTAAAAAAATTGGGGAAAATCAATGAAGACAATGGGAGATTTTTTTTTTTTCATTTCAAAATCACTATTTCTGTATTGCAGAATTTTTCTTGCTCTGAAAATCAAGTGATTTTCAATTGGTAGTCATCCAGAATGATACTGTTAAAAGAAAAAGCTTTACACTAGGCACGTCAAATCCCTTTTCATAAGGAACCTGCAGCGTAGAAAACTTTGCATTATATGTATTAAAGAATGAATACGTGAAATGTAAGAATGTCTTTTGGCAAGATATCTGAAGTATACTGTAGCTGGTATGTACAACAAAATGTTCCACTAACAGTAGAGAAGAGGTATTTTATTTCTGGCCCTGCCTGTGCAAAGATGAGTGGTATTCTCAGATCTATGAAAGCACATAACAGAAAACAAAGAGAAAACAGCCCTGCACTTTTAACCAAATCTGCTTCTTGTATTTTTCTCAGCAGCAACAACTATTCAACAACTGAGTTTTAGTTAGTCATTTCATTAGTAAACAAAAACCCAAATGCCTTCAAACTAGATAAAGATAGATTGCTCTTTATGCAGCAGTTTCTGGTGCTATTAAAAATAAACAGTGTGGTTGTACTTTACAGCACTCTCCCCCAGCTTCTTTCCTCCATTTCTTTATTTCAGTTAGTGAAGTAAGAGGATATGAACAGGCATACATATGGAAAGAGATTGGTTCAGTAAAAAGCTGATTTTTTATGTAGCTACTATTTACTGTAGAACTAAATTTAAAAAGGAAAATAAGGCAGTTTTGCAGCATGTATTGTATAAGCAAACTTACCTTTATTTTCTGAATAATATGCAAAAGCAAATTGCGTGTCTTTTGGTCAGCTGTGAACTGCCACTTGTAAATGGAATTAACTTATGTTCATTAGGATTTCTTTTCCCCTCTAATTCATTGCAAGTTTGTTTTTGTTTATAGATTTGGTCAGCTAATCAGAGTGTAGAGGTAGTGTTCATTCATTCGGCGATATTCGGCAGTTTTTATTCACTTTTATACTTCATTGCATTTTCACTCTTGTAAACTCATTTACATAATCTCCGTATGGTCATTTCACAGAAACTGTATGCGACTCTGGATATGCCAGCTAATAATTACTCTGAACTATCTGAGAATACCTAACTATGTAGTGGCTATACAGTTATTTCTTAATACTCAAACTCTTGATTGAAAGCCCTCTGACTGGTCCAATACTATAAAATGTCAAGCTGTTTACCAACAACAAAGACTGTGCCTCTGCTTCTCAGCTCCTGCAGCTGAAGCAGAAAATGACAATGTTTACTTAAAGCAGGGGAGGAAAAAAAAACCAACTCTCCTTCCTCTCTGCTTGGTCCTGTGACTGTTGGAGTGAATAGTAGTTTTTGTCATTGATTTAAATGGGTATTGAATCTGACTCTCTCATCCTGTTGCACTTCAGGAAAATACTTTACATGATAACTGTCATAAAACTACAATTTCTGTAGATGAGATTCCGCTGTACTTCCTCATCTAGTGGCTTAGTTTAAGTTTCCTATCATCTCTTATACAGAACTGTGATGTACATGTCTGTATATCTGAACATGTAAATTCACAAGAAATTAGAAAGGAAGCAAGAATTTTCCCTTGGAACTTTTGTAGGACAAAATATGCAGGTATTTTTACCATAGCATCCCAGCTTCCCCAAGTTTTGACCACTATTTTCTAGCATTACTGTGACACAAGATGGCTTATCATGAGACTGCTTTCATTTCTTCAGAGAAGAGTTTGGATTAAATGACTATGCAGAGGGGCAAAGGCAAATTATGAAAGGCAAGACTTTCATCCCCTTCCTTCTTATCAATTGAATATTAAAAAAGTCACTGACTTTAATCACCAGTTACAGGGTATTTAATTGAACAGGGTTTTAGAATCTGGCAGAAGAGGTGAAAAGTTTCTGAATGAGGATAAAAAAAACACAGAAAAGCCTGTGTAAAAATTCAAGGGAAAAAGGATGATTTCTTTGATAGTTTACAGAACATGCAGAAATAACATTTGGATAGTGATTAAATAATACTGAGAAAGTCTACTGTGAAAACAAGGAATTTCTCAAGGTTGTGTATATGAATTCTATTTAATTGTTTTGGATTTTTGGTTGAGATTTCTTTTCAAAAAGAATGATGTGATCTAAAAAGAGAGGACAAGCTTGGTTCAGTTATAGCTTTCATATAATTACTACAAACTGATGCAAATTAGACTGTAGGTCTGCTCAATGTACATTTCTGTGCTTGCCAAATTATGTTTGGCAGTGTGGTCAAGCAATAACAGATGCACACTGTGCCTAGTTTTCTCGGGCTGCTCAATAATTAGGAGGGCCATGTATTATAATAAACCACATCCCCTTGGCTGAGATTTGGATGCAAATTGCACACTAATTCACTTCCAAGTTTTTTGGAAGCATACCAAAAGACATGAAAATTAGGGAAATATACTATTTACTTCGGGAAATGTGTTTAAAACTAAATAAGGCTAATTTGTAAGCAGTGTTCATCTATTCCATCCTTGTAAAAAAAAAAATTAATTAACAATCAGTTCCCTTTCCTTTACACTATTTTATTCAGGTCTAGTGCAGAGCAGCTAATGTGACACCTCTGCAATGTTCATGGCATCTCTATTATTCTTGTACTAAGAGAGTACAATATAAAAGACAGTTACTCTGCTTTGTATTTCTCTGAGGTATTGCTGAGGTTGAGTGGATGATATCAGTTCAATGAAAGACTTGAATCACACTGTAATCCAAATTCTTTGCAATCAGTTGAGTTGTAATGGCATACTGTTTATAGCAGAAAATTCATCTTTTGAAAAGGCTGAAGATTCTTTACTCTTAGCTATTATAGAAAGGCTGAATGGACA
Source organism: Actenoides hombroni (assembly GCA_024336885.1). Taxonomy (NCBI): domain Eukaryota; kingdom Metazoa; phylum Chordata; class Aves; order Coraciiformes; family Alcedinidae; genus Actenoides; species Actenoides hombroni. The sequence continues at coordinate 3,877,824 of WUAM01000431.1, forward strand.
GATTTAACGAAAAAAATAATACCTAATGAAGGGAATCCTAAGAAATCCAGCAATGTAACATAGTTACATGTGTAGATGTAACTACACTTGTCTCCAAATATGACAGAAACAGAAAATTAAGATAATTGAACTTATAGCTATGCATATTAACAGGTGGTTAGGTGTTCCTGAAAGTCATTTAACAGTGAGCTGCCTTGCAGTAACAGTTAACACTCTTAAACAGAGAAATATAATGCAAGCTCGAAGTGGTATAATGAGATATACTTCTTGTGTTTATAGCCTACTAATTGTATTGTGATTGCACTGAAGAGACAGGTTCACAGATTAGGACTCCTCTGTACATTCTCTATACAAATACAGAAAAAAAGGCAGTGAAAATGGCAGCAATCAGAATGCTCTCCTGCAGTATTATTTTAAGATTTTTATTTTAAGAAGAGATAACATGGAACATAATTTTTTAAATCTTTCCAAGAATTTTAAATTTTACAGTGATGTTCAAGCAGTTCCTTGCAAGAAGACAATGAGGCAAAACATTGCTTGCCAAAAATATTAAAACCCATTTCAATATATTCTTCTCTGCCAGCACAGTTTTAGTTACTACAGTGTAGTATTGACATAGGTGACTTAGTTGTAAACTAGTTCACAGGGGTACCAGCAGAAATCTCTATAGGAAAGCAACAGTCAGGAGATTACTGAAGAAGTCTTAACTATTAAAAATTTGCTAATACAGAAATACAGGCATAATGATAGTAGGCAAGTGTCCTAGGATTAAAACTGTTTTTTAGGAGAATAAATCAATGCTGTAGCATGCAGCTATGACTAGACTGCTATGTATGTCAGGATTACAGAGTTTTCTAGTAGGTGGGTTTTAAGTGTTTCTTAGGTATTTATCCTATTTCTTGGTTGTTGGTATTGCGACTATATCATAATAGACAAACAGAATAGCAACAAAATTCTTGTTTCCAGCATGATGAAACAGAGTTAACTACATAAAAGCAGTTTTGGCAAAAGTACTGTTCACTCTGTATGTTGAAATTGAAAACATGCTAAAGACTAAATATGGGAAAGCAGTTGAAATTGTAAACTCATTTGAATCATTTAAATTAAGGGACTATGAAGAGCTTTATGTGAATTTTTCAAAAATAACTTGTTGAGTAGCTTAGCAGATAAACCTCAGCACAGATAAGACCTTCCTAAAACACATTAGTGAAGACTGAAGTATTTGAACATAATGATGTCTCCTGAATTAGTTGTAAACTCTCAGGGAAAAAAAAAAAAATCTAGGCATTACTGTAGACAGCTCAATGAAAAGACCTGTTCAGTGGTGATTAAAAAAGCAAATAAGATGTTAAATTGTGTTAAGAGGGGAATAGAGAATAGAAAAGAGAAGATTACAATTCCATTATATAAATCGATGGCACATTGATTACTGTATTCAGTTAGACATCTTATTTTAAAAAGACATAAATGAGAAGGTGAAATGAAGTACAATGAAAATGACAAAGGTGTTACTTTCATAGTCACTAAATTATGTCAACCCCTCCAGAAGCATAAGGGACTAAGTGAAAAATGTTAATCCCAATTTGATAGAACCATTCTCAGAAAGCCATTCCTTTTTTTCTAACATTTATCAGATGCAAACCAACCTGGTTTTTAGCATTTGTGGACAATTGCTTCAGCACACTGCTAGTGTCAGATTCAGGAAGACACAATGAAGGTATAGAGACATTACTGGACCCCAGTCATTCTGTTGTGTGTATACTTATCATAAATGCCAAGTATGTGCAAAACCAAATAAACACTTGAGAAATAATGTATTTTCCTTTTTCTAATAAAGGATCTTTCTCCAAAATTTGTCTTTCCACTTGAACTTCTGAATATCCCTAGGCTTGCTGCATTTTCTTGTGAAGGGGGTTTAGGGGGGAACCTGAGGTTTTGGGGGCTTAATGGTGGTGGGTGGTGTTAGTTTATCACAATTTTGCTGGTTTTATATAAATGAAGCCATTAACATCAGTTAGAATTTATTAATAATTATTATATTGTTTTGAAGTGATGAGTGTTGTTGCATCTTGCCTGAAGTGTTCAAGACAACAGGATATATACATAGTATCTTCCAGAAACTTCCCCAAACTGTCAAGTTTGTGCATGTCCATGTCTGGTGAAAATGTGTGCATGTTAAACACTGAAAATAGCCCAAGAGCTGCCATTAATTTGAATTGATCTGAAATCCTTACCTGGAACTGCCAGAAAATTGAAAAATTGGTTATTTCCCCAACTCTTATCTGAGATACACTGTATCTTTTGAGGAATGTACAGGAATATCATTGGCATTATTGCTGGTAACTTCAGTAAGACATTAATTCACTAAATATGAAAGAAAGCACTGAAGATAGGGTGCCTTTCCACTCAGAAGAGACTCCAGTAATATACCCATACCCAGTTATTCTCCTCTGTATGTGGTGAATGCAATACACTCTCTGGAGTGTTACTGAGTAAAATAGCCTATTGATAACATTAGCTAAACTCTACAACAAGTTGCATAAACCTATATAATGATGAATGTCTTGAGCCAGAGCCTTGAGCCAGAGCCGGGCACAATGTCTAACAAAATTTTTGATATGGGGCAGACAAAACACATTGTCAATTGTTTTGGTCTTGCCAGATACATTCCTTCAGTGGTTGACAGCTTTTGTGATTTTCTTCATTCTATTGTACTAGAGGTGATGGGTTTATACTGGCATGTATTTCATATCTGTTAGATGGCTGCCTGCATTTAAAGCTCAATGATCATTGCAGATTCTTTCTAGTCAGTAATCCTACATTCCTTATCAGAATTTTCCTAGAATAACATCACCACTACTGTAGTGTCAGGTGAAAGCCAAGATAAATAAATGAATTTCTCTGCATTTGAATAATTGCATGACATGTTGACACCATTACAATGATCAGTATGACTTACTCTTTTCCTTACCAGAGTCTCCCTCAGTACTTCTGGCAAGTCAGAACTGAAACCAAGCAATATTTTTTAATTGACTAAAAGAAATATTTCAAAATTCACAGCATTCAAAATTTTCAAAGAAAAACAGGAACACTTATTTTCAAGCATTTTCAGTAGAAATCAACTCATTTTCCCATTAGTCCACAGAAAATTTTGGATTATGAAGTGTTTCTCTGAAAAAAAAAAAAAGGGAGATATGTTTTATTATTATTAGGATGCATATGTATATTCCTGTTTACTTTCCTGCTTGCTTATTTTTAAAGCTAGAGGTCAAATTTACAAAGGTAGGTAGTTGAGTTAGATGCCTAAATACCTCCATACATGTAACAAGAAATTTGTCAGATCAATGTTTAAAACCTGTTTTCTAATGCATAATAATATATTGGTAATAACATCTGTAGATTATTCTGTTTGGGAAACTCAGCATCTCTGTTTGCTTAGGAGGTGGATAGCATTCTATGTTCAAACCTGAGACTGCTCTAGGAATGGTATAATGAGTAAGAATAAATTGTTCTCTTGCAAGACTCAGCAGTGTGTTTTGTTTCACCTCAGAAAAAAATAGTTCTACAATATTTCTCAGGAAAACCCTTCCATCTAGTAACCCTTATTTGTCATATTCATACTGCAGGGCTCATATTAGTAGCCTTGTTTGCACAGATATGAAATATAACTTCTATATTTACCAGTGTGTTACATACTAATGTTTCTCAGTGTGTTACTCAGATTCCCCTTTTGCAGTCGTCCTGCAATTCCCAAAATCCAACCTCTGAGACTGTGACCTGACAGTTGTGGAACCAGCTGAAAAAGTTCCCCCACTTGTATCTGTTCTTCCTGAATAATACGGACTGCTGGGCAAGATCATATTTAAGTGGGAGGGAAATTTAAATATAATATACTTACTGGACAAATGGTGTGGTATCTGTGAAGAAACTAAAACAATTGCCATAAGACGCAGGCTGATAGTCTTTCACTGTTTCATGGGGTAAAAAGACCAGCAAAGTTATATGCACCGTTCAAAGCCCAACATATAAAAGCTTGTATTTGATGAAAGTGGAATGGTCTTGCACTGCTCTTTGTACACTGATATTTTATCACTGGCATTTTCAAGACATGTCGTCTCTCCTTTTCTCTCAACTGTAATGATTTTAGTTGTTCCATACCAGGAGTACTGTTTCAAGAGGAAGTGTGAGGGACTGCTCCAGACTGTCATACAGGTGAGCAGCCACAACATTTATCTGAAAGAAACAAAGAGACCATTAAGCAGAAGACCTGATGGGACTCACATCTGCCATACCCTTGGTGAATGTTGTAGCAAATCAACTACCTGGGCTGGGATAGAAAGAAAATAGTTTTTTCACTTTTACCTTCACATTTCCTCTGGGAAAGACTACTTTCAGGAACAGTTTTAGAGTAATAAAAATTGTCTTTGTTTGTCTCCCTGCAACCTAGACAGGTAAATATTCACCCCTCAGAGACTTACTGAGAAATCTCTCTTTTTGATATTTCCCATGGGATATTTCAGGTAACTTTTGGTCTATGTTTATGTTTTTATGGATCCTCTTGTCAGCTTTTCTCCCCACAGACTTCATGTAGGGAAACAAAGCACCTGGATTCCAGTAAGTGGCAGGTTTGGTGCTGCAACAACCAGTCAATGTTTTGATGCCCAAAAGTGTTTTGCAGTGAAGTTTTATATCCTCAAGATTTTGACAACCTTTGCAATTTTAAAGAAGTGGGATAAAACTATCTCAGATGTGGTTACGAAAGCTGGGGACACTTTTGTTAACTGAGCTGTCATTTTGGCATGGTTTCAAGTCCATAGCAGACTCACTGGAAAAATATTGCATCATAAACCAGACCGTGTTACAGAATCTTAGCATGGAATATACCTAAGAACATGAGATCAACCTGTGCTCGCTATCTCATGGAGATTAAAAACACCACAACAAACCAACCAAAAACCCCAACCTAGCAGAGGGTTAATTTAAAACTAAGAAGCATCTACTTCAGGCAGTAACGTTTTTTAAACCTTCCTTTATAATTTTTGCTTATCAAGGAGTGCCCTTCTGGTATATCAACTGAGCCAAGACTGAGTTCTCAAATACTATGATGGCTTCTGTTAATTAGATAGTTTATCTGTGATGAGTTGTTGACACTGAGATGATTTGTGTTAAATAATTTTAAAATATTCTGTGGGGCACTAACTTAGATGCATTGTTTGTTCATATTCCAGGCCTCGGCTACAATTTTTTTTACAGCCCTCGACAGAAATGAAGTTGATGCTTCAGCAAACTTCTGTAAGTCAGAACAAGTAACAGTGAAAAGATATTTTTGAGTACTGGAAATCTCTGTAATAATTTTTGTCTTTTTATACTCTGGGCTTTAGTTTAATGGCATAAAATATGAAGAACAATTTTGGTATTATTATTTAAATGTTAAGTTTTGCTAGTTTAGTATTTCTTAAATATTTCTTTTGTGATAAGTTAGCACTCATAAATACATCTCCAGTCCTCCAATTCAGTGTACAATGCTGTAAAGACTGGAAGAATGTGTTCTTTCTGCTACAGTGCTTTATTTTTATATATGCTGTATCTTTTGGTGGGCTTTGCTTTCCCAAGAAGGTGAACCTTCCCAAGAAGGTTGAGTTTTAATGGTGAAATACACTATTTCTTACAAAAATCCACATATTGTACTTCAGTAATGCTTACTAAGTATTACACTGCTTGAAATGAAAAAACAAAATTAAAGCTGCATATGGATGAACCAAGGGTAAATACAAGTAGGAAGTACTCTGTCACCATAATACCAGGAGCACATCATTGTTTGTTCTTGGACTCCATAAATTAGTTCTCCCCTCCTTTCTTGCTTCTGTGTTCTCAGACCTTCCCTCTTCCCATTTCTCTTTATTTTCTTTCCTATACCCCTTTCAATAAAAATTACACCCTCCTTTCTGACTGTTTTTATTCACTCTCCTCTTGTTTGCCTCCACTGTCTCTCTAGTCTTTAAGCCCCAAATGCTCCTTTCCTTCTCTATGCCCCATCCTTCCTGAGTGGGAGTGCTGCCCATGCCGCTATAACACCTCAGACTCTGTTGTGATCTCCGTTCTGCATTTGCACATGGATACAGTCCCCTAATTGAGAGACTTTTTTTTTTTTTATTAAAAGCATTAGACATTTATATGTAGGAATAACACTTGCAGAGACATTTTCTAGGTTAAAAGTTAAAAGGGATGTCAATCATCATACTTCAGAACATAAACAGATTGCCAGCGTGGGTTGAAGAGGAATTTTCCCCACATAAAATTGTAGAAGTTTGCAATAGAAAAGAACTAATAGGTCAGCTAATCCATCTACCTGCCAATTCAAGCTTCTTCCCTACCATGTATTTTGGTGTTCCTTTGGCCTCTCAAAAATCTCAAGCAATTGGACTGTTAATGTTTCCCCATAGAGACAATACAGTCATTTATTGCAACTAGTTTGCTCTCCAGGTTTTTTTTCAGGTAGTCAGTCTAAACTTTCTTTTATTACCTTCATCCCAATAGTCTTAATGACACTCCCATCGATCATATTAAATAAAATTTCTCTCCTGCCTTTTTTTACACCTTTTCAGTAAATAGAAATTGCTGCATGGTCTGATGATTCTTACCTAACATATTACTTGCCTTCAGCTATACAAACATTTCTTTTCAGTATCATCTCTGCTTGAAATTGTAATTCTAACTATAACACACATGAGAAGAATCACCTGCATCACAACTGCAGGCAAACTAGAGCTATTGAATAGATATACAAACACACATAGATTTGTCAAGAAGTATATCCATATATGTGGTACACTTACTCCTGTGCAAAACTAATGTGCAGCTAACTCTAGTAAGACAGCTCCTTCAGCTATATGAACGTTTCAATGTTTCTCTATTCTGTCCTTCAGAATTCTTTGTTCAGGAAGGAAGAAAGCTTTCCAAATCAGTCTGGTCTCTCTTCAGTGGTAAAAATTTTGTTTAGAGATTCAGAAAAATGGGAAAAGCTTTAAAGCTTCATAGGGAGGTTACACAGGTAAAAGTGCTGTATGTCACTTCCTGGGACACTTATAGATCATCCCACAGACCACTAAAATTAGTCAAACCATAATGATCTAGCAGATTTTAAATTTCTCACATCCTAGCTTGTAAACAAAGGGAAGATAATAAAAAAGCACAGGTAACCCTGAAACAGACAGGGGAATACTTTGCCTGGGTCTTAAAGGGACACATACCCTTGCAGATGTGACAGAGGGAGAAAGCACTGCGTTGCTGTCCAAAAGTATCACATGTGAGTCTTCTTTTATTTGTGGGATTAGTAATAGGCCAGAACTCTTCTTGTATTCTGTGTTGTTGTTATAGCACCTAGGACTCAGAAAACTAACAGAGACTGTCAACCCTTTCTGAAAACAGCTTTCAACTACTATCTTCAGATTCTGTTTTCCAAGACAAGCCTAACTCTCTGCTTCTCTAAAATGCATTTTTAATTTTAAAAATCATAATTTTTCTAGAGCTATGGCTTTTGCAGGTGTAAGGCTATGGAGATATGTTGAAAGTTTTGGGGCCAAATTCTAAGCAGCTGTTATCAGGTGAAAGCAGCTAGTGACCTTCACTGTACTCCTTAGACCTCAAGATCCTTTCAGACTTCATTGACCTAAGGAAATCAGTGGTCTAGGCTGTTCACATAGCAAAAGCAAATTGCAGTGGTGGTCCTGTAAAAGTATGCTAAAAAGTACAATATAGAACTTTGTGTTATAGGCCAATTTCTAGTATTTCTAACAAGCAAGTAGATAATATAGTACAGGTGATGAAATGGTTACTATAAAGTATCCTAACTAAACACATTTCTGTAACTCTGTCTTTATATTTCTTTACATCCTTTGTAGGTTATCGTAAACACAATTAATTACTCATGAAAAGCAACTCCTACAGAGTAGAAGCAGAATTTTAGTTTCCAAACCAACTTCCCTGCCAGACCTGAAAAATCTTATTCATTGTCAAGCAGTGTCACTCTTCTTAGCCAGCCTTTGATACCATGAGGTGCAGCAACCAAGAATTGCAGCAGTCTGCCTGTTTTTTGACATGGATACAGGATTGAAATATACTGGGCTATTTGCACCATCTGGTACATGCATTTCAGTTGAATGAAAGCAGATGAACTCCTGGGCACTTTGGTGATGAAACACCAGGAGAAAACAAAACAAAACCCAAGAGACAAAAAAGTGTTAGTGAGGAGAAGAAAGCTGAATTGATCTCATTTCTGGACTACGGAAGGCCGTCTTCTAGGTTTCCTCCCACTTGACATGGGACTAAATATTTGACTGCTTGCATGTTTGGAATAGGAATATGTTAGATTAAGCAGAATGTACTAATGATTCTTTTTAGTTTTGAAATCTAGGGATCTATAAATATGTATATATCAATGTTGCTGTGACTATGATTTGCAGCTGTCAATCAGTTTGCCTTTATGCCTAAATTTTAATTTCACTAGATTATATTTTTTTTTGTATAGTCTTCTAAAAAGAATAAAAGTCTACTCCACATCTCCACATTTTAAGACAGAGTAATGAATGATTAACAGTATGCTGAGAGGTGTCACATTCACATTAACACTGATGTGTGAACCAGTGGTCAAATGGCAGATTACATGTCTGTCACAACACATCAGGGCAGTGTTCCAGTCTGCCAGCTTTACCCTGCCCAGCTTCTTCAAACAAAGAGTTCTTCTGAAAAATGTAGCACAAAAAGAATGTTGAGCCTTTGGGGGAAAAAGAAGTCTGTCTCACGGTCAAGCTTTTTGAAGTCTTAGTAACATCAAATAGCAGAAGAGGTTACTCACAGTCACATAACCTTGAAGGTTCATGGATGTCTGTAACACAAATGTTGCATATGTGGCCTTATAGTTATCATGAAGAAAGTCTTTGATATTACTGGAAAAGTACTACGGCTGGCATATTTTGATTTGGAGAAAAGATGCCAAGGCTAGAAAAACTCTGACCCAGTTCCAAGAGAAAAAAGCAAGTTTTTGGAATATCATTTAAAGCAAGGAGTTCCTGTTCATTGGAAATGTCATGAAGTGTCCTTCTCCTTTTGTCTTAAGGACAGAATTTTATTTTTGAAGTGGATAATTAACTAGCTGCTTGATTTCTTATATAGCAAATATTCACACCTGGAACTGAACTGACTTTTAGTGGGTAATGATGTCTGAAGCCAATACATATAATGAAGCAGAACATATTTTCAATCCATTTGGATGTTTTCATTATGAAAAGCAAAATTGTATATGATAATTGTAGTATTGTTTGCAAAATCAAAAATATTTCCTCAGGGTTTAAAAATCCTTTCTAGGCGGCTGTGAATATCATGCTCACTTGAACAGTGCCTGACTTCTTACATGCTGTAAGTCCCAAAAGATCTGTTGAACTTTGCTGGATGTTAAATTGTTGGTCCAGCAATACTCTCATTTCACTGGAAGCACAAAATGGAAGATATCAAGGCTAAAATGTTGAAAAAAGTTAAATAACGTAAGTTCTGTTTTCAAGAATACTCAAGTTATGTAGGTCATCTTTACAACACAAGTATGTCTGCTAAAGAATATTATCAAAATACTGTACTTGTAAGTAGTTGGCATATGAGCCAGTATTTGGACACAGCCCAAAATGAGTAGTTAAGTATTGTCTTGGCTCATCTCTTAAATGTTAATATGTGTTTGCTATATATAGTGGACTTGCCGATAACCTCTTACAGCATTATCGGATTCACTCCTGATTTATACAAAATCAAGAACTGGAAGATGGAATCTATGTATAGAAAGGACATGGGAATATATATATATATATATACATAATGTGTTTATCTTCAATATGCTATGTATACTCTATATAATAATATAGAATGTACTACATTCTATGAAATATTGCATACTATTACATAAAAATATAGTACTCCTTCTGTAGTGATTATCTGGATTTTTACTTTGATTCTGCATAAGTACACATTTCCATACAAATTATTACGAAATTCAATCTTTTGTATCATCATTTAGCTAAAATCCTCTTCTCTGCTCACAATTTAAAATATTGAAGAATACCTATATAGTTGCCAAGATCTGTGAATTTATGTAGGGCATACACTTTTATTTAAAACTAATCTATTATGGTGATAGGAAGGGACTTTTATAATTTTCCCCTTTTTAATTAGAAGTTGTTATTTCATGGAAAAAATATAGCACTGCTTTGTTAGTGAAATGAAGTTCAACAACATTCAGATGAGCCACAATTCAGTTTGTCAGGCTTGGCTTCCTTTCATCATTTTTTTTTCTTCCTGACACTATGAACCTGCTGCTACTGTCATAAGATGTAAAGTTTATTTCTGTACACATTTTGCTTCCCATTTCTGTATGAATGGCTCCTATGTCTTGAGGCATAGAAATGTTATTTTCTGTGGATTGAATTTAGGCTTCTCATGAATAACACAGGTATGGCATGTTACAAGCAGAAAGAGTAGCTAGAGGGTCTGAATTCCACCTTTAGCTATCTTCTTTCTAATTCACTTAAAGTCACTTAATTATTCTTAAGCAAAGGTCTCACTGTATGTTGCAGTGCTATAGATAAAAAGCAACTATAGTTGTGCAGTACAGCATGGTGTTATAAATGATACAGCAGTATAATATTTTACATTTGGTGAGTAAATAAAAACTGTGCATAACAAATGACATTTTCAATGATATTCATTAATTTTATTTGTATATTCAAAGAAAGATAATCTTAATGAAATGTATTTTAAGCTCTCATAGACGCACACTTGAACAATGTAAAAGAAGTATTAGAAAAGTGTGCAATGTTTTTCTGGTAGGAAGAAAAGAGATATACTTGTATAAAAATATTCTCAAGAAAATCAGAGCTGGAGTTTATTACCTGTGAAGAACTTTAATAAAAATAGTTATAAAATAGTAGTTAAAAGTGGAAGTTTCATAAGGTTTTATTATTGGTCACCTCTTTCTTTTAAGTTTCATGCACATTCTCATTAATTTCTGCAGAAGCAGAGTTTCTTGAACTATAGGACAAGATTCGTGGGAAGAGTTATATTCTCTAGTAGCACTTAGGCATGTAAATAAAGCAACAATATTTTTATGCCATAGCACTCACAAAATCCTTACTGAACTGATGCCAGTAAGTGTCTAGATCTGCTCAGTACCTGCATTTTTTTGCAAATAGTATTCCTGTAATGTCTTGTTAGACACATGCTGAACAACCTGTACACCAGGAAAAGTATCAATGGACACTGCAAGCCCAGATTAATTCCACAACTCTGTCTATCAGTCCTGAAAGTATTGCCTACACTTAGCTGTTAATTACAGACTGAAGTGATTCGAATTATCCTTGTTAGAGGTTTGGTTTTGATTTTGTAGCTCATTTCAAAGTTTTTTTACACACATGGTATTATTACGAATCATCTGTTAATTATTTTTGACATCTAGGATAATAAAAATATACTAATATTTCAGTTATTAATAGAATTGGCCTATCTTTATGAAACTCAAATATACCAAACTCCCATGATTGTTGGGAAAATTGGCACCAACTTGCACTTTTCTTTAAAATGGTGCAGGTGTTTTTTTCTAACTTCTGTGAAAACGAGTTCAACCTGCAAGTCTGTCTTTATATAACTGCAGATAAGCAGAGTCTAACCTACCTTAGTTTAAAAGCCTTTCAGAAAAATGCATGATGACTGCACATGGTATCAGAAATATTCTCTGACCGACCACATGCTGTGTAAGGATACCAGTGAAATACTTCATAAACAGACAGAATGCAAACATTCACAAACACACAAACCACTAATGCCATAAACAACCTCAAGCACAGTACAAACAAAATGCATGCCAAGAAACCTGCTTAAAAAATTGTATTATAGAAAAATGCACTTTTAATGTCTGAAAATTTGAATACTTGTACAAGAAACAAAATGATGCAAAGTCCATGATGGCCCTCAAATGAAACTTCTGCCAATCTCCAGAGACTGTTTATTATGCACTGTTCCTTGAAAGATGTTATGTAAGACCTTTAGGGCAGCTCTTCCCGCTCTCCATGCATAAGTGACCTAGTAAAAATAGGCAATGTGTAAATGATATGTGATCATGTCTCCTGTATATTACATTTATAAAAAAAACCCAGTAATTATTAGGATTTAGGTACTCAGCAAATTTAACAATCTAAATCATGGAACCAATTTACTCCTTATATAAATCCACTTGCTTCAATACCACTTTGCGTCTATAGGTAAATTTACTTCTATATAGAATTTAGAGTTTTGTTCTTATTGGACTGATTATGGTGCATATGAGAACTACAGCCATGCTTTTGAAAACACCTAAGACCCCACAATGACATCACAAAGCCAAACACTTCAGTACCTAATGTGGCACTTTGCTGTCAAGTAAAACCCTTGGCCCATGCTTGGCAGGCAGACTGGCTGCAGAAAAATCTGGTTAAGATTTATGTAAGTGAAAAACAGAGCCAGTTGATGTTAAGTAGGAAATACGGAGAAGAAAGTCAGAGCTCAGAACCTGTCACTCAGGAGGAGTTAGGTCTATCAATTCAGTCTGTATCCTAGAGCTTAGTCTGAGGTTCCTCCCCTCCAATCTCCTCTGAAGGACGTTGTGAATTAGGACCAATTTAGGATCCAGCTTTTTACATAGGAACAACAAAAGATGTAATTTCATGAAAATTACTTGCAGATTCTTCCTATATCCTTCTACTACTGATGAGGCAAACAGCAGCACAGTGTTGTAGCAGGCTCTGCACTACATGTTTAATGGATGACCAAACATGTAACTTTTAACTCTAGTCTTTTCCCTGCTGGAGCTCTGACTTTGATTTTTATGTTCACAAAACCTGCCGGAATGTTGTCATCTTCAAAATTCCATTACACTGACCAGTTTACAGGAAAAACTGTGGCAGAAGGGGAAAGGTAAAAAGATGGACTGGTAGCATGTGTCTGGATTCTTAAGGCTAAACCCAATCTGTGCCAATAGTTAAAATGCCTAGCTGGACACAGGACATTGAGAATCGTAAGTAAATCAGAGAATGAGCTAACTTGTGCTAAGAAGAGAGGGAAAGCACAGGTTTGCCAGGTGTTCTAAATCAATGGCTACTAAAAAATACTGAGGTAAATCTTTCAAGGCATGTCTAAGCTGTCACCTCAACACAGGATAGTTTAAGGACCATAGTGAAAAAATGTGAACAGTTTCAAAGTAAGCTACTATCAGAAAATTACTCCATTAAACCAAACAAGTTTCAATGGTGATTAAACAAACTGCAATGTGAGCACTGATATATCAGTTCTGATGACTCATACTGGGGCAATTTAACCCCTTGTCCATCCAGGAAGAAGTCACTATCCCCATGGCAGAGACAGGATGTCCGTTCACCAGATTCTGCTGTTTATAACTAAGCATATTAAAATAAGTGCAATTAGTGGTCTTGCAAAGTAATACAGAATTTCACATCCCAGATTGGCTGAAAGGTGATATGTCACCTCTTCATCCATACTGTTCAACAGATGCCCCAAGAGAATTATTATTTAAATTCTACAAATATGAATCTTCATTACCAGATTGCATTGATTAAACTAGTAAAATTTTAAATAAGTCCAATTAAATGGGCATAACTTCTGCACAACAGCTCAGTTCTTAGGAAAAAGCCACTTGTTAATTAGATTATTTACTGTTTAATTTGAAACTGAATAAACAGTAAGAAGTAAAAACCTTTTGTGAATTTTCATTAAAGGAATTGGCGTGTGCCAAAACCATGTTTCTGGATACTCTTCAGGAGTAGGAAATTCAAGAGAAGGTGGCAAGCCAAGCTATCAGTGATATTTTAGAATTTAGGGATAGACACATACACACAAAAAATATTGACCAGGTAGACATGAAAAGACGTGTGAGTTCCGAAGTTTTTTTCCAGACCTTTTCTGAAATCTAAATTACGTAACAACATAGTTGTTTCCCTTTTCTTTACCTTTCAGATCTTGCTTATAACACAGCTTTAAATGTTCTCCTTTATTATCTGTGCATCCATATTTTCTATGTGTCTTTTCTCCAGTGACTGTCTGCCTCCAAAGAATACTGATTAAAATGAACTCTCTATGCTCATTCTCAGCAGAAGCAAGTTTATTTCGATTTTTCACTCTGACTAGAGATCAGCATGGGACAATAAACATTACTGCATGTTTTCAAATTGAGATTTGAGAATTTACTGGCTAGTACAAAATGCAACATTATGCTTTTGTAAATTTAGAAAGGACTTTCTCCTCTTGGTAGTAGAATTCTGATACAGTTTTTGTGGGTTTCTTTTTTTCCTCAGATATAATATAAGGAAGATGCTGGAGATAAGGTTATTGCATTCCTTGTTTTTTTAAGTGGTTATCTACTTGCCCAAATTCTTTTGTAGCAACAGTCCTCTCATTGCAGTGAAGTAACTTCAGTTATATTAAAAGAAATAGAGCAGCTAAAGCTTTGGCTTTGGCATGGGTTAGCATTTTCTGCCTGAAACCATGCTTGATTTGGAAGGTTTTGGCTATGGCGGTGCAAATCCCTTCACACAACTTCAGACTTTAGATCAGCAGGGGATATTCAAGTTCCTTCGTGATAACTGAGCATGACTCAGTGATTAAAGATGTCGGGTGACCTGACATTTCTGGAGCTCTGCTACAGAAAACAAAGTCACAGCCAGAAGCCTTTAAACTCACATACTTGTCTATGTGTTTATTAATGTCATCAGTAGTGGTAAATGCAATATATAGTTTAAAAAAATAATGCACTATTTTTTTAAACTGGATTTATAAAGTCCAAATGTTTACTTAGAAATTAAACATTTTGGTACTGGGGCCTCTAGGATATGTTGGCAGTGGAAAAACTAACCTACACCAGATGGCAGAGGTTAAAGAAATACTATAAAATATGGCTTCTATTCATACAGTTCTAAGACAAACAGAACCCCAAGTAGAAAAAAACTGTGAAAGTGGAAAACCTTTTCATTTGCTTACATTTCTCTTTGCTACTCAGCAAACCTGAGAGGTATTGTATCATCACGTATCAAGAAAGTAATATGCCAGATTGTTGTAACAGGTGGAATATGTTTGTTTGTAACACGTTGAATCTGAAATAAAGAAAGGACCAAAGTTACTAAAGGTTCTACAAAACATTTACAAAATGTAAGTACCTCGGTTTTGTACCTGCAAACTTACTGCATAAGTAAGAAGTTGAAAAAATAGCTGCATTTTTCCCACAAAATAAAAAATTAAACTGTCAAATTTTTACAGGTTCAGTTAATTCAGAATAATAATTCAGAACATGTTAAGATAAGGAGATAATTCTTCATTAGCATTTTTAATTAACCATTTCATAAATATAAGAGAGAGCAATTTTCATCTAGACTTCATCCCATTTTACCTAAATTATATAATCTGTAAACTTCATCCTTAGGTTTTGTATGCGTTTCTAAAGCTTCTTAATATGAAAACTGTTTTGTAACTTCAATGTACTTGACTTACATAGCATTTGATGAATGTATTATTTTTATAATATAAATGCATCCTGATAATAGAAATACTTCTTGTACATTTTTTGTCACTTCCAAAAAATCCACAGTTAACCCCAATCTGTAAAGCAAAATGTGTGATATAACCCATTTTTTTATCATATATGTAGTCATATGATGTACAAAAAAAAAGAGACAAAAAAAAAACCTGATGTGAACTTGGGCACAATGGACCATGCTGTCAAAAATATTCAGTTGTCAAAAATGCAGATGGCATAAAAGCACAGAAACAGAACAGTTATTGGAAGGTTTTTTTAATAGGAGTTATTGTGGATTTTAAAAATTAATTAGTTGCCTAAAAATGTGGGTGGGTATCCAGTAAGGTCTTCAAGGATACCTAAATATTTCCTGAAAATTCTGTTTCTCTGAACAGTTAAGTACTTAATACCTTGAGAGACATATTCCAACATCCAAGATAGAAATAAATGTTCTCCCATGTAATTAGTGGCTAAGAAGGAAAATAGCAAGATGCATGAGGAGGGAAAAGCTCTCTGAAGTCCTGTCCTTTTCCTTAAAAAAAACCATCAAAAAACCCACAAACAAACAAAGAAAACACAAAAGGGGGGGGGGGGGGGGGGGAACAGAAAGAAAAAAAAAAGGGGCGAACAACAAAAAAACCCCCGCCAATTTTTTGGAGAAATTACAGAACCGATTTTTTAGTTTTGGAGTTTCTGAGCCAA
>WUAM01000431.1:3894130-3914404 GCA_024336885.1 Actenoides hombroni
CCAAACAAAAAAAACAGAAACAAAGAAAGAGCAACAGCGGCGGGGGGGGGGGGGGTGGGCGATGGGGGGAAGCTGAAGCAAATAGAAAGGTCTGAACAATCAAAACAACTCCTGCACATTTCTTGAGTATATTCAGTACAGATTTTATGTATTTGAAGTTTCTGAGCTACAAGCACATTGCTAAAGAAATGGCACTACTAAGGGCATTCATAAGGACAGCTAAGATAGGTAACGAGCTACCTGGCCAATCTCGAGAGTTCAGCTAGGTGCAGGCTCTGCCTCTTCCTTCCTGAGCCGTTCCAGAGACAGCAAGAAATCTTGAAATACAGAACGTGCCTACAACTACTACAACTGTTTTCTCCTTCTGCCCACTCTATTTTTGCCCCTTTTGCCTGTAAGAGTAGTGGTATTCTGGTGTGAATACAAAGCCCCTTTGCGATGGATAGAATGTGTTCATAATAAACTCATCTCTTATTGCTAGGCAACACTGAGCAATGTGAATTTGTCACTTCTGTTTGGTGCAACTTTTGATTTCACCTCCAACTGTAACAATATAGCCTGCTATATTTTAGATGCCACTGTGGTTGGATGCCATCCCAGGAAAGATGTGAACTACTACTGACAGGGAGTGAATGACTGGCAATGGGCATAAGCAGTTTTTTGATTCTTAAGCCTTGACATATAATAAATTGTTATATTTATTCTCCTATAAACCTCATACTTCATGATTCTTACTTATTGACTGCCTTTTAGAAAAGGCAAATGGAACATACAAATTTCCAGTGAGGTGAAGTTTCCTTTGCTCATTTACCTTTTTTCATGTGGTATTAGCTCTGTTTTTTGTGCATCAGATGTCTTTCTGAGGGGTGACTATGTATAAAATTCGGATCTTAAGCACTCTCAGTCAAGTGAATATTGTTATTTCTAAGGCATATCCAATTATTTATTTTAATAAATATGTTTCTTACTTTAAGGAATTAAGGTTCAGATTACAATAGCTGCTGAGCAACTCTCGTGCATGGCCAAATACCCCTAGTGTCCAACACTACCAGCTGTCAAGGAGCTCAGATTATTACAGAATGAATACCATAGTATGAATACCATAGTCACAATGTTTTCAATCTGAAATGAAACTCTGCATTCAAGATAAAATAACTTTAATGTTATTGAATGCCATCTAGGCTTTTTTTTTTTTATTAGAGGACTGGTAATTTTGTTTTTAAAATTTGTGTGTGATTGTCTAACATAGCTATGAGGTCTCTGCTCTTTGATCTTCAAAGAATTAGGTCTATTTGGGGGCAAAAAAGGGAAAACTGAAAACCGATATTGTTTCACCACCTTTGGCTAAGACATAGATAGAAAGAGGGACAAATTTATACCTCAAATAAAATATACACCTTCTAAAAAATCACCATCATTATCACCAGTCTTTTTTCTTAATGTTTAGAAACATTTCACAACCACATTAACTACAGAAATATGTCAAACAACTGAGAATCTTAGTAATATTTTAGTCTTTGCATATTTTCACCAAGTCACTGAAAACAAAAGGAGTTTCTGTAACTGTATGAATGAACCATGCCATGTGCATGTTCTTTTAAGAAAGGCCAAGGGTGCAGTTCTATTTTCTTAGCTCTGCTTTCATATTTATGTGTCTCATTTCCAGCTCATTGCTGATGCCTTAGTTGCACTATCCATCAACACTTTTATCCTCCTTGTTCCTCAAAAAGAACATAAAATCCTTTTTTATGTGGTGGTAATATTAGTGCAAATAAAAGCAAATACCAAAATCTTTATTAGTCTGCCAAAATAATAAACTATTTAATAAAAGCATGCTGTAAAAATAAGGTCATTTGCATCACTCAAGTTTCTTGCAGGAAATACAGAGAATTATTGGTCAAAAAGTACAAACTGACAGCAATTATTTCTGTTGTTGATCTAATGCTGCCTGAAAATGGGTTAAAAAATGCACTGAGGATTTGCAAGTTTGCTGTCTTTAAATGTTTGTTTTTAATGCTGTTGTATATGCAGGAGCCTGGGAGAATCCATTTTTCATTTTTTACCAATCTTCTCCATAATGGAAGGATGAGAGACTGGATATATTCTATTAGATATCTTTACTGCAAAGCTCATAGTAACCTTCTGACTCTCATAGTGCCACGAGATTTATCATCCACATATTTACCATTTTTATATTCCATGTTAATTATATTTGGTTAGGATTTGTGTCAGCTTTAGCTATATGGTTTTTTTCACCTTTTTCTTTTGTCATTCTTGCAGAGAGATCAATGCAAAACTATTTAAGAAGTTTGTTAAATGTCTCAAGTTAGTAAAAAATATGCTTTTAAAATCATGTATCTAATGTCTTATCCTTTTTTCTTGTTGTACTACAAACCTCACCATTATTTTCTCTCTGCAGTTTCTCTCCCCATCTAGCAGTTCTGCAAATATGTTATTGATAGTGCACAGAAAAATCAGTTGCCGTGGTGAGATTTAGACATTACTTGTGATGTCCCTGCATACTTCCCCAGAAGAACCTGCATATAAACATGAAAAATAGGTTAATCTTATAAATTTTTAAGACTATAAAAAATCTTATCAGACACAATATATTTACCTCAAATGACATATTCTAAAAGTTAGAGGCTGATCTTTGGAACAACTGAGTTAAAAGGTTTCAGAAAAGACTCTTTTTTTATACTTATTACAGTGGTGTTTTGTAACTTAAGCAGTTGTAAACCCCTATAAATCTCAAAATACTCTGCCCACTTTACAGAAAGAGAAATGGAAACAAAGAGCAGCTGAAGTCACGTGAAGGAACATTTAATGATCAACAAGTTATTGACCAGAGAATAAAATTCCAAGATTCAGATCACTGGTGCACTCTCAGTATTTTTGGGTTCTACTGCCTCTCCTTCTGAAGTGCAATAGAGATGCTCCACTTATTTAGAGGATGAAAGCTGTACAGAGATGAAATATTTTAAAAATACATTATATATATTGAAATGAGTACTTCACACAGCCCTGTTAGTATATTCAATCATGCTTTAAACCATAAACCAGCCAGGAGTTATTCTTCTTGCTTCACAGACTGCAGGCTGCTGAAAGCTGAATTTACCCTTCTATGAAATAATGTTTAGGATGTCATGTGATATGTGCAGGGTAGGTAAAAAGCATGTATGTTAGGAACAGCACTTTTTTATTTTTATTATTCTGAAGGTGTGGGAAATGTGGTATTTTTATGTATTGATAGGTTCAGTAACTCTAAGGTTTTGTCTTGCAAACACCTGAGCTGGGTTACACATTCTGGTAAAGTCACCCCTATGTAGCTAAATCAGTAGTTTACAAAGATGAGTTGTTTGGATACTGCACACAGTAACAGGAGTTGCTGGAATAACAGCTCCCAGATATATGCAGGACTGTGTACTTCAGCAGGAAGGTGTTCAAGTCTTAAGGCAACTCTACAATCGAAATATAGAATGTGTACAACAATTTCTGGATACTCCGTCATTAATTAGTGGTATGGTTTACATTAAAAGCACTTGCATTGTGTGTGCTTGGTATTTATTGAGATTGCTATGATACGTATACATCATTAAGACAAACAGTATAGATGGGATTTTAAAAGACAATTGGATGAAAGTTTATTAGAGCATTGTCTATTCAGGTTAAGATATGTAATAAAGATATAATCAAACCACATTTCACAGAATATTGTACCTTGTAAAGCTCAGCAGATCTGCAAAGATCTTTTAAGGATTATTTCTGAGCTGGGTTGCTTAGGTGCAAGAGGATTGAGTAAATTGTCAACAGTGAAATAAATCAGTGGAAGACTCCTGTAGATAATAGTTTGTGACTGAAAAGACTAGAGATCATTAAAATTCCCTTCAGCTTTTATAAAAAAACAAACAACCCAACCATTCGAAAACCCACACAAACAACCCAAACCAGGCTATAGCAACTAGCAAATTGAAATTAATGTCCATACATCAAAAATCAGGGATAGCTGTCCCTCTGGGTTAAGGGCATAGGTGACTACAGCCAGAGATCTCTGAAATGAACCCACGGTTCACAACCTGGGCTTCCAAGTGAATCTCTGCAGATGGATGGTAAACTTTTGCTCTCATCTCAGATCTTATTCCTGAAGTTGTATTCTGTAATGTTACTGCAGTAATACAATGACTGCAAAACTGTATGTTTTTGAAAATCATAATGGTTATACTAAGGCCAGAGAGCAGGTGTCCTGGTTTTTGTCTTTGCCCAATTTCTCAGGCATTGTAGAACCAATGGGACAACTAGAAGAGATCTTTTTGTTCAAAACCAGTTCTTATCGATATAGTAATCACAAGTATCTTTCAGACTCTTGTAAAGTATTTCTTTACTTCAAAGCTTAAGCAACATCAAAGAAAGTGTACAGACAAAGCAGCGTTGGAAGGGAAGTAACATGCCCTTATTTTTAGCACTTGCCCACTTGTCACTCTTAAACTCTCATCTGCCTTTCAAATGTAGTGTAATCTAATCTTTATGCATACTGTATGCTCGTACAGACAATTTCCTCATTTCAGAGTATGTCGAGTTTGGTAAAGGCTTTTGTACTTTTTCTTAACCTGTTTCAGAAATAGCACTGTCACCATTTGTCTCAGTAATATATAGGATGATGGAAATTGACATTTTTCTATATAGAAGTGAAAAGAATATTAGTTTTATCAAAGACTAGATCCTCTCTTCCCCTCCAGTTATATTTGAATTTGGTCACTTCAGGGCTTACTGTGTAGGATGATTTTTAAGGAATGGTCCCCGTGGTTGCAGGCTCTATCACCTAATAATAGACCATGACAGGAATTATATGTCTAAAGCCAAGGGGTAGAGCGACTAGCATATGTCAGGGTCAATTATAAGGTGGAAGACCCTGCAACAAAAAAGACTGCACTGATTAGAGCATGATGTTGACATGGGAGCTGAAGCTTCAATGTTATTTCAAAGGGCACTGTCACAGCCACCCTTCCTTGTGGTCTCAAAATCAGAGGCAGATTATGTCAGTGGTTTATACTACACATGATGTAATAGAGTTCAATGGGAGATTGAAAGTTACAATTGATTTGTTGCTTTTTTTGTGGTGATAAAATGCTTTTGTTGTATTACTCAAAATTAAGCTCACTACTTTGCCAATTAGGTCAAAATAGCTCCATACTTAGTAGATTAATTCTCTTTTTAAAAATCTGGCTGTGGGATAAAAAGACTACTAAATGTGAAACAGTTAAAAACTGTTTTGATTGTTAAAGTTATTAGCATTATTTATACTGGAAAAATTAAATAGAATAGAACAGTGGAATGGAGAGGAAATAGTAGTTTTTATTACTTAAAGCTATGTTATAAATATTTTATGGTATGGGAATATTTTTGCGGTGAAACAAATGGGCCAAAAAAGCTGCTGTTTGCTTCTTCCCCTGAAACTTCAGCAGCTTTAACCCACTCAAATGTTCTTAATCAGTGATGAACCGCAGAACAATTTAGTGAGTAATGATCCCAAATTATATGCCACCACAAAAAGACACTATAGTTCATTTTTAGATTTTCATTGCACCACATCAATTTTCTGACTCTTTTCTTTGAAAGCTGTTTCTCTAAATTTCTGCATCTCTGTAAAAATACCCCAGTCATTTCTGCCTACAAGATCCCAGTGGTTTAGCTTATGATGATGGAGAAGATACTGTAGCTTAACCTCATTAACTAGATAGCTAATTTCTCTCTGTTCTCATGGGTTATTGTCCATGACCATATCTTTCCTGGATGTTTTGTAGCCATCAAATAGATGGCCAACTCCCAATAAATTAAAGCCTATAGCTTTAGACTCTAAGTTGTTGGATGATAAACGCATTATAAGGATTATTGAGTCTAAAAGATCTTTTTCTTCTTCTCTAGAATGGTTAACAGGAGATTATAGTCTCTAACATATAAAAATGCACCAAAATTTCTATCTTCAGAGTCTTCATCGGCAGTTAATATAGCTTCACAAGAAATATGTCCTGTTAGATAATAGGGACTGCGTTTTGATTCTTGTATTTCTTTACAATAAACTCATCTCTGACCTACATTTGTTTCAATGTAACATTAGAATAACTCTTACATTTGTTCTGTATTTAAATTAAAAATGGAAATGTCTATTTCTAATAAATCATTTTTTTTCTTTATCAGTGAGAAAAAGGCAGAAGGAAATAAAGTTCTTTAACCTGTAAATACAGCATCCACACTTAACTTTTCCATTGCAATCAAAATAGATTTATGTAGAATAGAGACTACATTAAAATCCCATGGATTAAGCTGAACAGAAAAAAGGTAAACAAGGCATTTTGCCAGTCATGACAGTCTCTCTTGGTTGTAATTAATGTTAGTGCTTTTACTAATAAAGTAAGGATTTCAAACACTGAAAACAGATCTAGTCAAGAGGAAAAAACTGGTCAGCTGCCAGTGAGTATTTTTTTTAGCGTGTACTAGTGCCTGCTGGAAATGGAAACAGACTGGTCATTCTAATGAAGGCATGACCTTATAAGGTTAATTTTATACTTTTGACTCACTGAAGATTGGTAGATTGATTAATGAACATTAAGTTCCTCAAAAGTTTAGAAAAAACAGCATCATATAAGGACCTATTAGGTAAGGCCATATATAAAGCTATCTTGGGGTAAATTCTGTTTCTGTTGCAGTGGTTAGGGTTAGGGTTTGAGAGTCTTCTTGAATGCTACACAGATGACAAAGTGTCTGGATTTCGTAGTTCTGCAGAAACAAGTCAAATCACCTATAAAAATGACAAGCCTTGTCTTATCAGAACTAGGAACTATAGGATTAACTGTATAATTTTGTGTTTATATGAAGCACTTAAGAGCAAGAAGCCCATAGGCTCAGGAAGTCATCCTTCACATACAGCATTGATCACTGGGGACATATTTGTGTGAATGGCTGGAGATTGACCTAAACTCACTGTGTACCTATTTCTGTCTAAAAAGAAGTGAACAGTGTGACAAGGTGTTCGAGCTAATCTTAGTAGGCTGTTTTATCCTGAGCATAATGCACTGTTAGCATGGTTATACAGCATTCAGAATGAAGCTTTTTTATCTGGCAAGCTTGAAATGTAGACAGAACTTCCTTAAGTCCTTCTATGCCCAGATGGGGAGATAGGCCTCCTGAGAAATACCCTTCATTCAGATTTTAGTAGTATATTAGTATCTCATGCTTCCAAACCACTTTTTTTCCCAAAATTTAATTCCAGTACATCTCATGGAAGAGTTGATAATATCATGGTTTCTGTTAAGTAACTGAGAATTCAGGGAAGTTGTCAATGACAGGCAGCTAAAGGAACTTTTCAGCCAGTTTCTTAGTTCAAAAGACAGAAGTATCCTCCTGTAAAATCTCAAATCACTTTCCTGTATTACATAAACAGCTTTGGGCATTAAGAGTGGTAAAAATTTTGCCACCTGTTAGATGAGGGAAACACCTCTGACTGCAGGAGAGTCAGAGCAGAACACCCTAATGAGGGAAAATAGTGGCACATTGCCAGCTACACCCATGAAAACTGTAACATGCCCATTTTGGACTTGGTACGGTGAGCAAAGGAGGAGAGAAATTTCAAAATGGAAATATTCCTGTAACGTTAGGTGTGCTTTATATATGCAGTATTCCGTTACTTACTGGTGATTATAATAGAAAATCTTTTAATTACGAACTTCATTAGTTCACCTTTAACTGCCAGTCACTGGATAATTGGCCCTTTTCTAATAGGCACTGCAGCTCAGGTATGCTAAAGTGACTGTTTCTCAGAATAACTTAGTGAAAGTTAAGTTATTTTTGGAACTCATTTGTAAGAGAACTTAATTAACTATTCCAGATCGTTAGGGATACTGCATTGCGTTTTATAATCCTTTGACAGGTTCCTCCAGTTATATTAATTCATTATAATTATTTTCAACTTTCTTGGCAGAAAAGGGTGAGAAAGAAGCGTTGAGCCATTGCGGGCTTTCTGTACAAAGTAGCCAATACTTCCCTGAGAAGAAAAACAGCTTTGGTGAATTTTATTGTTTCAGCTGCTGCAGCACTATAGCAGAATGTCTTGGGGCAATCAGCTTGAGAGATAATGCCAGTGTCTTTCGTCCACTGTCGTATGGCAAAACGTTTCAAGAGCAGTGACACTACACCAGAGCTATTTCATCAGGTGAGTGAGAGCGAACAGATTTTCTCACTGAATATATTCCAAATAATTTGAAAACAGCATCTTTTTGGGTAAAATACAGATTTGTTTTGAAGCCCCACTTTACTAATTCAATTTTGACATATTTCACAAATTCTGGGAGCCAAATCCCACTTTTTTGTTTGTGCAAATAACTACTGATACCTTCATCAGATGGAAGTAAAAATTCCAGGTTCACTAGCAAATGAAGGAGACTTTGGTCCTGCAGTGTCTTATGTAACTTCTACTTCAAACAAGCTTGACTTGTAAGTGGAAATTTGTTTTTTGAAAGCTGTAAAACTGAACACAATGGAACCATCTGCTGAAAAAAACAGCAACATTGTATCAGAATAGATTAATAATAACAGACCTTTGAGAAAACAGGGGACTTCAGAATTACTCTCTTTTCCAAATCTTGTAACAATGCTGCTTAGAAATGAGCCTTACAAGCCTCTGAATATTTCTTACAAAGCTGTGTGATTAAAGCAACTCATTTTATGACCTCTCCATTTTCCAAAGTAGCAAAATAATTTATGTACATGATTTTTAGACTTTGCATGTATCATTGCTAAATATTGTAAACGAGCATCTTTTAAGTGCTCACAACTCATAGCTGAAATATTCTTTATTGTAATAATAAAAATTAAAAATATTTCATTCAAATCTGGAAAAAACAGAGGTGACGTATGAGAAAATACCCACTTTTTTTCTTCTTTTTCCTTTTTCTTTTTGAATAAATTTAATACCTTTCTTCTGTGTTTTTTAGAGTTCCTCAGAGGTATGGTTATTTTCTACCAGTTCATATAGTATGCAGTATCGTTTAATTCAATTTAGTACTCTCTGCTTACATCTCTGAGTACGCTGGATTTACAGTTTTAATCCAGAACAGGCCTTCATTACCTTTCTGAGACAAAAAAAAAAAAAAAGAAGCCTCAAACCCCTACCAAAATTCCTTCCCTTTCATCAGAATTTCGCATGTAAGTAACCCTCTTTCAGACCACCTAAAATGCTTTGAAGAGCAGAAAAGGTTTTCTAAGAAATATGCATTAAGTCATCCTCACTGAACTAGAAGGAAATCCAGCTGTCCTGTAAGTAATCCCAATGTAAGTAAAATATTTTGTCACATAACTGCTGGCCTGTGCTGGCCAAAGCAAGAACTGAAGATTTTTTTTTTTTTTTAAAAAACGTGTCCTTTTGGTAATTATTCCTATGCAGAAAAATCCATACTGTGATTACTTCACAACTACTTATCAAATAAGTTTTATACTGATTGTCACTTCTTTTCTAAAGTGTATTTAGGAAGGCATCATCACCTTCATATCTGCCCATAACTATCCACTTCACTTTTAAAAGTTCCAGTGACTTATTGTACAAATCACATGCAGACTCAAATGAAAAAAAGAAGTGTTCTTCCAAAATTGTCTCATGAGCTGTACATAAAGAAGTCTTGTATATTTGTCTCACATAACATTTATTTTGGTGCACTTATTGCTATATACAAAATGCTTACAATATTTTCGTCTCTATTTTCTTCTGTCTTTTCCTGGGAACTTCAGACTCAACAATTTATGTGCAAGTGACTTGCTATTCAGAGGCTTGTGCAAAGCCCTATTACTACATTGTATATCACGTTACAGGGGACTGATAAGTTAGCACTCACAATGCATAAAGCATACCCTTCGTGCCAGCCCTGAGGAACAAAGGCTTTTATGTTAGCTGCACCGGTTGCTGCAACTAAATTCAATAGGAACCACAAATTGGTTCCTGGTCACTGCTAATTTACAAGTTGGATTGTAGGCAGCAGTGGTGGCAGGCACCACAGATGAAGCACTGAGAGTGACAGCTCCACAAAGCACTGCGCTTGTCCCCACTGACTCTGCACCAGGCTCCAGCAAGGGTGAGCAATCAACAGCAGTGCACCAGTGGTTTCTTGTCCCTGGTTTGGACCCACAGGCCCTTTGAATCAAAGTGTGAAGAGCTGGAGAGGGACCTCAGACTGCTGCTCAAAACACTGCCGTGATACTGCCAGCAATGGTTTTATCTGGTGGTACAAGACAAAATTAGCCTAGCAAGATAGTTTCATTGGCAGAACTAACCAACTAAGTAACTAACTTGGGAGAAATAACAGCGCATCTGGATTCAGAGACTAGGCACCTGGGTACACTTGCTGTTGATTCAGCCTCCAAACCTAGAGTGGTGCCTGTTGTATGTGTAACAAGCAGGATTGCTCAGAAAATTGGCCCAAAGCGGGAATCACATGACGAGATTAGATTTTTGGTCTGCAGAAGCTGAACCCGAGGGTGCAGGTCGATATTTTGTGCTCGCAGGTGAGCGGGAAGGACTTTAGATTAGCAGCAGGCTTTTCTTCCCTGCTCGCCCCCACTCCGGCCCCTCGACACTGGCTGCTGGGGGACACTGCAGCGACTCGGGAGTCTCGTTCCTCAGCCCCGGCAGGAGGTCGAAAAGAGGGGCAGAAGCAGTGCCGTTCTCTCGACCACCGCCCCGCACCGGAAGAACATCTAGTGCCGCCCGGTTCCTCAAGCCGCTTCCTAGGGCGGCTGGGAGCGGCCACGCCAGGCTCCGGCTCCCGCAGCCACGATTGCGACTTTTGAAGCTCCGCGGCATTTCTTCCCTTCACTGCGGGCTCTCCTCCCCAGGCTACGGTGAAGAGAAGCTCTGACTACGCCCCGCAGTCCCCCCCGGCAGGGGAAGGGGACTTGACCGGCCACCTCACCCGGTCGGCCCCACTCCCCCACACAACAGTGGCTCAGAACGGGTCGGCTGCTGTTCGCAGCAGAGAAGAAGGAAGGCGGCAGGAGGCGACAAGAACATTTGGGCAATCCCGCATGTCTCACAGAGGCGGCCAGCTCGGGCCTACCCGCCCGGCCGCCCTGCCCTCCATAGGCGTCCCGCGCGCTGCCTCCCCCCCGTCCTCAACTGGGCTGCTCGCGGCCTCCGCCGCCGCGGCACGCAGGCAGGGCCGCGGCAGAGGCAGCCTGACCGCGGCAGAGGCACGCTCTGCATACCGGGTACGGAGAAGCGGTTGCCTGCTGTGTCGCCCGGTTGCTCAGGCAGTCTCCCGGCCTGCCCCGGGAGGAGGGTCCACAGAGGGGAGGTGGCTAAGCGGTAGCGGTAGCAACGGAGGCGCCGGCAGCGTGCACGGTCCAGCGTGGCCGGGAAGGCCGGGCTCCTTGCCCGCTGCGTTTTGCTGTTGTCACGCACCTCCCTGTTAGCGTTACCGCCCCCCGGGCCCGTGAGCAACATGAGAGTAGTGGCTTTAATCAGGTAACGGGCTGAGGGAGCGCCCACTGGGAGAGCGAGGGGCGTCTCGCAGGCGGAGGGAGGGTGCGGAGAGAGGTCGAACTTGCTCGGGAGCAGCCCGGGGGGGCGCGGTATACGCAGAGCCGCCTGGCAGACGCTCCTGCCCCGGCCCTTCCTGCCCGTGCGTTTCCTGCCGCCTCCTCCCCCTTCGCGGAGCGGTCGGGCTCCGTCGGCGTCTTTGCATTCAGGCGGCTGTCGCGCTCTGCTTGCTGCCCTTCGGCTGGCTGCTTTCCAGGGCCGGGGTGAGGCGGAGCCGTTCTTTGCCTGTGCGGAGCCTGAAGTTGTAACAGCGTCTCTTCTGCTTGTCCCTTATTCGCAGGACGCACCTGAACTACTAGTGTCTGTTTAAAAAAGAAAAAAACAAACAAAAAATAACCCCACCCAAACCAGCAACCAATAAACAACACCAGACGTTATTTTCCCCGGTCGCCTTCTCCTCGTTACCCGGTGTACCGAATTACCCCACGTCCAGCGCGGAGGCGGCGGGGCTGCCTGGGCCGGAGCAGCTGCTGGGGTGCAGGGCTCTGCCGAGTGCCCCGCGGTTAGGGGGAGTTCTGCTCATTTGCTGTTGAATTCCGAGGTCCTTTCTCTTTTCAGATATTTTAAGTTCTCAGGATAAATTTTCTCAACTCTTAACGATAGATTTTTCTAATGTGTCTTTTGATGGAGAATTCATTTTGCTTATTTAAAACCAAAGATGATGCTCACTCGTTTAAGTAGTTGTAGTTGGACGCAGATTTGTCTATCAGGGGCTGCTGTATTTGTTCCCACCACAATCCTGCCGCTTTTCTTCAGTTTTTGCCGCGCTTGTACTGTAAATGTTTTTTTTTTTTTTTTTTTTTTAAAGAAATTAACATTTTCTAACAAGGGCACGTGTGTTCATTTCTTGAGAAATAATAGTTAATGAGAAAACAAGGTAGGAAACATGTAAATGGCAAAGGACTTTGGGGATGTAAGCAGTGTATTTTTATTTTTAGGTGCAGTATCTGTTTACTGAAGTCTTAACATTTAATGTATTGAATTCTTGCAGGCAGTATCTAATATCAAACCTTGATGAAATTGAGGTTTGGCCACAACTATTGCAAATAATTCCAATCATCCAAAGAAGAAAAAAACATAGCAAATGTTGTCTGTGTTTTTCAAGATTTTCTTAAGTACAAAGTAGAAAATTCTTTTTTGGTGTTTGTTTTTTTTTTTGTTTTGTCTCCCAGGTTTGTTTATTTTGATATTCTTTAAGCAGAGGAATGTGTTAAAAGGCAGGATGAAATAAAATCCTAAAACCAGGTTCCTAACATGGTTGCTATTTCAGTGGGCAATTTTACAATGGTGGATTTAGTTTCAGTAATAGTTTTAAGAAGAGTTTTAAAGAGACATCAAAGTGTCTGAAATCTTTGTAACAGAGCTAGCCTCAAAGATCGGAGGGGAAAAAAAGTATTTGAAAAGTGCTTCCTACTTTTGAAAAGGTCAGGATTATATATAAAACAACTTTAACCTGTTGCTTTTTCTTCTAAAATGTTGGCCACACTTAAAGTTGATAGTCTTGCTTTAAGGTGGTATTTATGGGTTAAACCCTGTATTGTGTTTTGTGCTAAATCATAGACATTTTAAAGGTAGTCTTCTACCTGAAATACGATGATTTTCAACTCTTTAATTCTTACAGAATTTTCTTAACTGTAAATGATTACACCAGTAAATAGAAAGGAATTTTGCTCAGAAGTCTTTTATAGACCTGCATCTTTATGGTTACCATAAAAATTTGTTTATAAGCTTACCTGTTAGCATACTTACAACACTGCCCAAACTAACCCTGACTGCAGCCTGACTTCGTGCAGTTTTCTACAAAAATTCCTTATGATTTTTTTTTTTTCTGTGATGAGAATTGAGAGGAGTCCTTAGGCTACCTCAGTACCTGCCGTCATCTCTCTTAAAGCTTTAAAATTTATTTTTTTTTGGTTACAATCTATTACACACCAGTCAGATTGGGACTGTGCCAAGTCCACATTTCTCCCACAGCATGGGCTGTCGGGCGTCATTGGTCTTAACCATCATATAGTTTACAGCTAGATTAGAAGGCCTTATAGGTGGGAAATATTTTGTTTCTTTGTACAGATAGTTTTTTTAGGGCCATGATAACAGTAATACTACAGAAAATAAATTACAGCAGCATGTGATCCAGTGAGCACTCTACAAATTGCAATCAATTAGTTCATGGTCAAATGTAAATCTTAATGTTGCATCATCTTAACATGTCTCTTTTTAAAAAATAGAAGTTAATTGAAAGGACAATAGATTTATTCTAGTGTCCTTTTAATTTTTCAGTAAAAAGAAGTAATATTGAAATGCTGTAAACATCATAGGCAGTTACCTACTGTCATATAATTATTTTTCTGAAGCTGTGTTTGGAGTTGAAATCAGAACTAGTGGGAGGCTTTTGTTTTTTAGAATCAAGTAATTCAGAAAGAAGAGTCTTTGTCTTATGGTTTTGTTAAGCCTGAAATTTCACATTACGAAGTGAATACTATCTGTTTTCAAGCTATCAAGCACAGTAGCCAGAACTAATGAACATGATTTTTAAATTTATTTTTTTGCCTATATATAGGTGAGAAGAAAGTTGTGGGTATGCATGAGAATAATGTCAGCTAGAGATCGAACCTTATAGCACTGAAACATAAGTAACTGCTTTAAAAAAATCTGTTAAGTATGAAGGATGGCATGTTATTTACGCTATTTCTACTTTAGATTTGAGTTATACATCAAATTAAAGTCAGCATACAGAATTTTAGCATGAATAGAAGCAGCAATTGATGGGAATGCCTGTATGGTTACATGCCTGTAATGCATTTTCAAGCTTTTGCATAGATGGCTAGTTAGAAGTGGGAACTTTACATTGGAAATGGTGAAGAAGTTTGTTAGAAATAGTATGGTCACAAGGAAACTGACAGTCTGTTGTAGCAAGGACTGCTTATACTATCTGTTCTCTAAGTGACTCTAAGCCAAGATGCAGTTTTACAGGGCTGGTCTAGATGGCTGTTTGAGTTCCTGCTGTGGACTGTTTTTTGTGCCCTGGCATTTAAAGAAGCTGCACAGAATTTCCACCTGCACCTGTAGTTTGAAGGCCCTGAGTCTGTGGATTTTGTGAGCAGTGTGGATTTTAGAGCACTCTTATTTTTATTGTTAGACTGTAATATTTATTTTGACAGTGATTAAAGTCCAGGAAAAATACAGTATTTCAGTTACAGATTCTTTCCTCACTGATAGTGGAAAAGGTTCCAGTAGATCTTGAATGAATGTCAAGATTAATTGTATTCTGTGTGTTAGAGTATCATCTCTTGGCATCAGGGAAGAAAGTTATTGTGTTTGGGTTTCTGGTTTTTTTTGTGTTTATTTTTTGGTTTGTTTTTTTTTTAATCAGCAGTAATTCTTTTTATTTGCAATTATTTGCAGTGAGATTTGTATGTTCAGTGCACTGTCAACTGAACCTGCTGCCTGTAATAAACACAGTTTTTGAGAATGGGAAGTACATTTAAAATATTGAAACTTTAGGCAAAGTATCCCACGAAGGGTATATGTTATTCCTAACTTGACAGTCTTATTTTAAAAACACTGCTAATACTGGCAACTCTCTGAAGCAGATACTGTAATTTTAATCCAAGTTTTCTACTAATGAGTACAAAGTAATTAATCTCTTGAGTAGAAGACAGTCCTTGTTCTAAAGGGAATATTCCAGTGTAAATGACTGTTCTTCATGGAAACTCTCAGATTAATCATAAGATACAAAATGAGATATGTGCTTTATGGGTACTATGTGTAGGCACTATACATATATCATAAGCATATGGTGAAATCCTCATTTTCCTACTGTTAATATTTTTTCAACTTTTTTTTTTTTAATTTCAAAACGTTATAATCAGCTTTGATTATACTAATCTTTAGTTAGGAAAAAGTCATAAGTGAGTAAAACTTTTATCAGTACCTTTAATTGCCTCTGTTTTTCTTACAGTGGCGGGAAGGACAGCTGTTATAATATGATGCAGTGTGTTGCTGCTGGGCATCAAATTGTTGCTCTTGCCAATTTAAGACCTGCAGAAAACACAGGTATGAAAGCCATATTTCTTATAGGAGATTTTCTTTTTATATTTGAAACAATGGAGGCAGAGCTGCACTTGAATGAAGTTCCTTTATGTACTTTTATATATTTTTGCATATTGAAGGGTAATCAGAAATCTTTAAAGAGGTAGAAAAAAGAAAATGCTATGGAGATGTATTTATATTATTTTTTTCCTCAAAGGGGAAAAAAACCACAAGAAGATGAAGTTCAGTAAATGAAAGGGTTACACAACTTGAAAAGGAGAATACAGATATTCTTGGTGGTAAACAAAGGGATTGCATGAGTTCAGTAGCACAAATAGTAAAAGGTGGTAGAGGATATCATCAAACAAAACAAACACTGTATTTCTAGAAATGCTTTCAACTGGCATAATGCATTCCAGCTGCCAAAAAATATGCAGGTTTGCTTTTGCTCATTCATTTTTAGCCTTGTGTAACTTCCTTTGCTCTAATCCAACATTTGTGAACTGGATTGAGGAAGTGATCTGCATTGGAACTGACCTTCATGCACTTCTTTTTCCTGCCTTTTTCCTTCCTTTTAGCTCAGACCAATTTTCTGACCAGTTCCTCACAGGCTGCACCTAGACTTATTTCTGTGAAAGAAAGGTAGTCTGGGGAGGTGAGAGGGTGAGATGGGTACTTCTGTGTTGGGCTAGAGCATAAATTGAACTTGAAGTGAGACTTGAAAAGGAAGTGAGTCATTTCCCAGTTGGTAGGAGAGAATGCTAAAGTATGTTAACATAGGATAACTGTTCAACATACGTTAAACAATTAATTATGATATTTGATAATTGTGTGGTAGGAAGATGCACAGAAAAGGAAGAAGGAAAAAGGGTACAGCCATCACAAGTGAGTCATGGACGGCAAACGCTAGTGAGCACAGGAACAATTTATTTTAGGGTAGCTAGGTCATAATCATCTCTACTCTTCTTGAAATATGTTGTCTTTAAACTAATTTATCCATATCAGAAATGCAGACTATTGTCATTAAAATCATAAAATGATTTAAGTGTGTAGTTGGAAATTTTGTGGATAGTTAATTGAGGTGCTTCAGGCTATAGCAGATTCTATGCCATTCATTTTGTTTTTATCTTCTACCACTGTTGCCTGGAGAGTCTCAATTAATAAAGAAGCTGTGTATTCTGAACTGAGTATCAGTTGAAAGACCTTGTCATATTCATGTATGTTGAAAAACACTTGAGCTTTCTTTTAAATCGATTCTTCTGGTCTAGGTTGGTTAGTTGTCATTATGGGTTTGGATTTGCCTATTTTGAGCAAAAGTGCATCTGTTGTATGGCAACAAATGTGACATGACCTAATTGTTACATCACAAATTACTTATCTTGATCAATGTTACAGACCTTTTTCTTTGCAAGATTTTCTATGTAGGTATACAGTAGGGATATTAGATGTGTTTGTAAACTAAGAGAACTTCCAGTATTATAAATTAGCATTAAAATAGTGAACTGTGTTAGCTTTTAATAAACAAAGTGGAGATTTCACCAATAATGATGGACTGCTTTTTCAATCTGTTTGAAAAATTATCTGAATGATTGTATATATAAACAGCTTATGATATAGTTTGAGATTTAATTCTAATGCATGATGTCTACACTTTAGCTGTTTGGGGTTTTTTTTCTTTTTTTCTTTTTCTTGTCTGCCAGCTATGAACTGCTTGTAAGAAAATGCAGCTACATTTTTCTCCTGGTTAATGAAGTATTGGCAAAGAGTTGATTTCATTTTGAGCTTAATTTTTAAAACCAGTGAAGGTAGAAAGGGCCTGGATATTACGAAAGATTTTCTTTTCATTTTGTATATTAATCAATGTCAAAACATTATAGTGGTTGACTTTTATTCTACTTAGGTAGAAATAATCTTCTTTCTTGATGACCATGATAAGTAAAGTTTTTAGAAATTTTGACAATCTAGTACTTATTCTCAGTGTTGCAGTCCATTCCAAATTTCTTGCTCTGAGTATGCTGAAATGCATCTGGGTTTGTGCCTCTGAACTGTTTTCCTTTCAAATTACCATATAAGTAGGAGCAGAATTGCACCATTATGAGGTTTTTGGATGTGGCAGGGAGGAATACTAGAGAAGGAACAGACACCACCATTTACAAATAAGTACTATGTTTGTGACAGGTGTCTTCCTCTCCATATGTCTGTTGGGTGAAGAAAAAAATTTTTTTTCCCATGTTTATAGAGTTATTGCCACCAAACATCTGTTTGTGAACTGAAAAAATATTAACATCTAGATTTTCTCAGTGCTTTGTAGTATTGTGATTATAATGGCTGAAATAATGTACCTAATATGATTGTTTCTTAATTGTGGCAGGACAGACTGATGAATTGGACAGCTATATGTATCAGACAGTAGGACACCATGCCATTGACCTATATGCAGGTGCATTGGATTTGCCACTCTATCGTGGCTTCATAAAGGGTACCAGTATAAATACTGGAAGAGTATATACCACATGTGAGGAAGATGAGGTTGAAGACCTTTACCACCTCATGAAACTTGTTAAGGTATGCCAAATGAAAAGAATTAAATAATTGTGGACAATTATATTTCTTAACTCATTTATGAATTTAAGTAAATGATCGACTTAAGTATTTATGGAAAGTTTTAAGAAAAAAATTGAACACCTTTACAAGTTTTATTTCTGTTCCTCTGTTCTTCCTGGCACTGCACATATATGCATAACTTTATGCGTTTTTTCTCTGATGTAAATCAGACTTGTTAATCCCCTTTTCAAGTGAAATACTTATTCCTATTTAGTAAAATTACCTGTAACAGGTGCTTGGCATATACTAGAAAAACATAATTATGAAAATTATCTGTAAGTAAAATGTAGTTTCATACTTGAAATAATACACTGCTTGCTTACTGAATGAGAGATCTTCTGGGGTTTGTGCATTTACCAATGTGTGGAAAGTAATGTCTAGACACTTCCATTTGTGTACAGTTATGCTCTATAAACCAGAATCTGTTGTTTGTTTGTATGTCGCAGATCATTCACAAAGTATTACAGAATATTTTACAATGGTAGTTTTGGTTTTGATGGCCTTGTAACTATATTCTAATTTAGCAAATAGTATCAATAGCATATATAAATCTTTTTTAGCGATAAAACAAATTAAAGGGAGCTAATGAGTGTGTTTCCTAAAAGCCTTGGAATTTATTCTCTGTTCTTTTCCAAAATATTTTCTGTAGTACTTATTTGTCATCGGAATTAAATCAGATCTCATTGAAATAAATAGAAAACCCCCCATTGACTCCAGAGGTTTTACACAAAATTTGAGTGAACATGCTATGTCTATTCCAGTTAATTGCATTGATGACTGCAGTGCACAGTACTGACTGAATGCAGTGTTCAGAAAAACGTATTAATTGCTATTTTAAAAAAGTAAATAAACATGTTTAATTTTATTGATCAAATGGGTAGACTACCCTCCGAAACTTCAGCTAAAGATATTTGTAGTCTTCAGGTACTGAACACGTAGGTGTGGTGCTCAGGGACATGGTTTAGTGGTGGACTTGGCAGTGTTAGATTAATGGTTGGACTTTGATAAAGGTCTTTTTCAACCAGAACGATTTTGTGGCTCTATGAGTATGCTCTAGAGTGCTTCACAGAGATTTTAAATGGAATGTGCATATCATGCAGTACAGGAATTGAAAGAAATATGGTACAACAGTTTTAAATTATTTTTGAACCAGGATAGT
Source organism: Actenoides hombroni (assembly GCA_024336885.1). Classification (NCBI taxonomy): domain Eukaryota; kingdom Metazoa; phylum Chordata; class Aves; order Coraciiformes; family Alcedinidae; genus Actenoides; species Actenoides hombroni. Next base: position 3,913,507 of record WUAM01000431.1, read on the forward strand.
ATTAGAAATTAGGACTAGTATATGCTGTCTCTTAAAGCTGCATGCTAACAGCTTTCTGCCACTGGGTAAGATAATAAATTACTGATCAATGTAATTAAAAATGGGCAGATTAGTGGCAATTAAGATGATACTTCCTTTTCGATTCTTGCTGTCTTTGGAGAAATGGATGCCTGACATAAATTAATGCTAATGGTAGATCTGGACAACTTCTGCTTTGGAAGTTTGTACCTGATAATTGTAATTATAGTTGTCTGTAACCAAGTTGTCTGGAACTAAGTAACTATTTCTTTCCTGTATAAAAATATTAATTTTTACTATATGATATTTTAAAGACATAAATGTTAACAATATACCGCCTTTATGTTAGAGTTTGGGTAACCATATCTTTGTAGTCAAACCTATCTGTGAAATTCTAGTGCAGAAGTTTCAGTAGAAGTCTTCATTTTGGGATGAATAATTGCAAAACTATCAGGGGAACATACAACTACAGCAGCATTAAGTGTTTGGATTTTTAGATACAAGAAAAATACATTTTTTTTCTTCTGTATTAACACTAACTTTGAAAGTTTTGTATTTTTATTTTCTCACTTTTTTATAATTACAGTTTTGTAGCTTTGTTATGTAAGTAAGTCTTAATTGCTGAGGATTTTGCTTTAGGATTTTTTTCTCCCAGATGTTAATTGTTTTAAACAGAGAGCTCAATTTGCTTTCTGTTGAAGGGAGTGTTATGGTTTAGGGTCAGGGCAGCCCCCTAGACCTATAACAGACGCTCTCTGTTAACCCCCCTCCCTCCCCAAAGGGAGAGGAAAGGAATAAGGGAGAGAGAGACTTAGCGATTAGAAAAGGAAACTAGAACAGCTTTAATGAAAATGAAATTAATAATTATAAAAATGGAATA
>WUAM01000431.1:3914504-3932544 GCA_024336885.1 Actenoides hombroni
CAGTTAATTAAAAGAACTGAGCTGAAAAGTAAAATTACTGAACAGAATTAGTTCTGTTCTCACTCAAACCAGGACAGGGAGGGAAGGAATTCTGTGGAAGCCTTGTCAAAACGCATACTTTAGTGGATGTAATTTCAAAACACTGGCCAAAGTAACATAGCTTGTTTTTTCTGTCAAATGGTTTGGGCCCAAGAATACAGGAAAGGTGTGCCTAGATCAAAATCTCATAGTGTGCCTCACTTCCCATTTGTAAAGAACACTTGTATTGCAATTACTTCTCTAGTAAGAAGTTAAAACATAAGACATCTGAAAAACTAGTACGAATTCAAAAGTATTTGATGTTTTTAAAAATAATGTTATAATTGGGGGGGTTTTGTTGTTTAGATTTCTAAAATGGTAAATATTCCTTTGCAGTGCTAGGAAACCCAGGGCTACAGTGCTGTTCTACTTCAAGGGACTCAGAAACTGATATTGACTACCAGTGACTGTAAACCTGCTAATTTTATTGTCACAAGCTCAGATAACTGAGAGGTATGAGGGAAATTTAGTTTTAGTTGCCCAATACCCTGTTTCAGATTCTGTATTTAATATATATTGTGAAACATCTCAGAGTATTAATATGATGTCTAAATGTATCATATTATGCAGTCCTCACCTGATAGTAGTATATTTACTTTGCGAGACATGTAAATCCTGAATTCTAAGGAGTAATTTAATCTACTCTACATGTTACTTGTTAGGGATTACTGACACCCTTGTTTGCCCATGTTTGTTGCTTTGCCTATTGGAGATTTTTCCAGCGAAGTATGTAGGCACCAGAGTTTTAGTTATGTCAGTTACCCTTCAGGGTTTTGTTATGGCATCGTCTTTGAAACTAGGAAATGTGTAGGAAGACCGTGTTTCTCTGCCTTTACTGTTTGGAGAGAGCATGGAGGCATTTTTATGAAACTTTTGTACAACACACTTCTCAATATAGGCATATTTAACTGCTTTCTCCTTCTTTCAATGTAATTATAATTAGTCCAAATATCACTTGGATGTTTTATGCAAGCACATACAGAAGCGGTGTTAGATGGGTTGAATGTTGGATTGTTTTCTGTGTCTCCTGGAACTATGTCTAAACTTTGTTTTAGGGCAGTGGTTGTAACAGCTTCCAGACTTTACAAACCAATATAGGATAATTTATTTAAGTTCTGGTCTTCAGTAGATAGTTCTGTCCTCTTCCAGTTCTCTCATGTTATCTCCTCTGCTCTGTGAAGACTTTGCCTTGATTTGTTAAGTTTCTACTGCTGTAGTAATTTTTAGAATTCTTGAACATGATAAAGATGTTTTCTTTCAGGTGCACTTTCATCTTTTTTCAATAACATTTTTCATTACTTATGTTTTTTGAAATTAATACTTCAAAATCAATTCTATTTGTAGTTTCTTTGTAATATATTTCCCTGTTGTTTATTACAAAGCATGCAAGTTGATTTTCAGTGCATTTACAGTTTTAACATGCTATTTTTGTCAAGGTTCTTTTTGTGGGTAGTACATTTTGTGGGTTCAGAACCTGCAGGTTTACAAAAAATATAAAGGGTACATTTGAAATAAATTAATATATTAGATCTCAGGGCTGAAGGATTATTTATTATGATATCATCCATTGATCATCAGCTGTAAAAATAACAATTTGTGTTGGATATGTTTGGTGTATGAAATATTTGAATCCTAATGGCCATTGCTTGTGGCAGTGTTTCATTTTGTCAGTAACATGGAAGGGAAAAGAATATTTGTAAAATATTGCCACATTCTGGAGTAGTGATCTTGTAACTCAGTCACTAAGAGTAAGTAACATCGCTTTTAGATAAAACAACAAAGAACTTATTAATACAGTGTGACTCTTGTATTAAGGACAGGATCATGATTTTTGAAATGGAGCCAGACTGACGTTTACTGAAGACAGGAATTATTCCTGTCTGAGAGTTAAAATTGCAATAGCTGTGTAATTTTAGATGTTAAGATGATGTTTTTGTCTCAGAAAAAGTACTTTGGCAGTGCAGATTCAGGTGGAATAGAGGTAATTTAGGTCCTATCATTATTCAGCGAAACTCCCTAAGACTCAGAGTTCTTCAGGAAACAGTTCTTCAGGGTTTGAGATGAATGATGAAATACAAGGTTATTCTGTGACCTTTGGATAGGGAGTAATTCCCTCACAAAAGATAGTTTTCAGTTCCATATTACTACTTACAGTATTCCATGGTAAGGAAGCAGTCTTCCTTTTACCTCTTTCCAGAATTTAGCTGCTGTGGACAATGGGCAGAATGAATTCTTGGATTGAGTCTGATGACTGACTTTCTGTGGCTTTTGTACAGCCAAGCATCTAGATGCTCCCAGTAGGAAAAGCACATCAATAAATGTAATGTAGTATTCTACTGCAGTCATTTCTTCACTGCCTTCGCTGTTGTGAAATGCATTTAAAATAAACAGTAAAGTATTTAGAAATAGCTATTTAGCTTTCAGGTGTCCATTTTTATCAGTTCTTGGCAGTCCCTGTGACTTCTGTAGTAGTATTTAAATGATAAAGACTAATAGTGTACTCCGAATTCATACATATAAGGTTTGCAGATTTTCTTAGGAGTCTTAAAGATTAAGAATTGCTGGTTACAGAATCCTGATTGACTTCAGGAATCTGAAATCTGAGGACCTCAGCATGTTGTTCATCAAACTATTTTTGCAGTATATAGGTTCAGACAAAGTAGGTAGTTTCCCCCTCTCACTGATGAGATTCAGAGGGTTCAGAAGTGTGCAGAATAATTCTGGTTTTTGTTATTGTTTCCCATGTTTTCAATTGAAGAAAATCTGATCTTTTACCTATTAATGATTTATTTGTAGATGTAGAGACTAAGTCCTTGAAAGTATATTTCTCAACATTTTTGAAAAAGATTAAATTATAGGAAGAGATTTTTTTTTCTGAATTTCCAAAATAATCACTCCTTAAGGTTTTTTTCCCTATATTTTAAGATTATTGCAGATCAAGAATACCATGCCTTTGATCTTTATCTGATAGATATATATATATATATATTTCAGCAATTGAAACATAGCATTTTTGTACAGCAAGTGAAATTATAACATCAGGCTTGAAAAAACATACTAAAAAATCTTCAGTGCTCAGTTATGGGGAACAGCAGCGGATGAAACAGTGACATTTATTTTTTGGGCCCTCTGCTACTCATGTTGATTAGATGAACATTTGCAGACTATATCTCTTAGTACATTTCTGTTTGTCTTTAGACATGAAAGTTAAGTGTGTACTTTTAGAATTTGTATGAAATGTCTACTTATGCTGATAAGAAAAATAACTGTGCTTCACCATAAAGTAAGATTTTTTTAATTTTTTTTAATACAAAATATTTTCTGTGGTTTTCATGTGGCATAGACTAGGTTCCTCTACCTTTTATAATGACTAGATTTTTATCTGTGAGAGTTTGAATTGTCCCTTTGCAGTCATCGTGTTCAATTTTAAAAATTTCTTTTTTTTTAATCAACTTGTTATTTTTTATTTTAATTAATTCTGGATTGAAGCTCTTTAGCATCCTCCAACCTAAGGGATGACCATTGTCATCATCAGAGAGTAAGAGTGTGAATTAAGGGAAAAGGTAAGAAGTAATTGCATAGTTGGCAGTGATTTAAGCAGTGTAAGAGTAATTATGTAGGTTGTTCCTTTCACAAGACAGGATTTGTTTAGTTTCTTTTTTTTAGTTTGAATTTTAAAATGGGATGGGAACAAGGAAATTTTATAATCAACAGGATGCCTGTCATTCTCCATGTCTCATCTGAACTGTTCAGGAAGGGTCAGTTTTTTTTCCAGAAGGGGATCTTGTACAGCATCTTTAGGTAGTATCTTACTGTGAGAAATGTTGAGCTTTATGTAAACAGAAAAGTCAGTGTATTTCTCCCTGCTAGGTGTGTAGAGTTGTTTTCACTCACTCTCAGTCTTGTTGCGTTAATATTGAATAAGCAGAGACAGTCAGGCTGGTGGTGAAAGATGGTAAGCAAGCCCGAGGGCTTGTTCTGGTCAGCTTTAAACCTCTGATTGCCAGGTTTTCCTAATTTCCCATTTCCAGGGCATCTCTAGTGTGACCTTGTCTGCTGAATATGATGTCCTGGGTTGCAAGATTCTCACATACATTTGGAAGTGGGCAGCCAGGCATTGTTTACAGGACACCCAATGAACTGTGCACTCGCAGCAAGTTTGATAAACACACATTTCCTCCTTTTATCAGTGAGATTGCAGAATGTGAAGTATGAGTTTCCAGTTTTACTCATTCCCTTCAAACCTTTTCCTGTTTAAAAACTGAATCTCGCTAATTGGATGATGATACATCCTTAGATTTTGTTTTGCTTTTTTGTTATTGTTGTTTTGAATTCAACTTGCTGGTCACTGACACTTAATTTCAGTGCCTACCTTGACCAGGTTTGGCAGAGTTTCAGATAAAAGCTTTCCATTTGTTCAGCACAAGAAAGGTTCATTCCTATCAATGTAAAGTGAATGCTAATTAACAGTAATGACTTCTAATCACTTTGCTTTTATACTCCTTTAGGAGCGCTGCTATTATCCAATGTAGTTAAGTGAAATGCTTGTATATGAATCAACAATGCTGTATTTCTTCTCGCAGCTATTGCTCATAATCAAGCTTTGAATAAATTGCGATAGTAAAATTGGTTTTAATGTGCTCTATTGCATGGGGAGAAAGGAACCTCAAATATCTTGTTAAATATCGTGAATATTTATAGAGAGTTACTATTAACATTTTGGCATTCGGCATTGTAGTTAAATGAAAAAATACATTAAGATGTTTAAATCAATTTTGTAAATGTTATCGAAACCTTTTTCATGGTTTGAATTTTATTTAAGTGACATACACAGATGCAGCAGTGTTGCTAACAGCCCCATTCGGATCCAATTGCACGTCTGTAGGAATGAACTACAACATTTCTGAGTCAAACTGCAGTTAAGATTTACATAGAACAAACATTTATCTGGAGAACTTCACCTATTTTAGCCTAGTGTTGAAGTGTGTATTTAGTAAGTAAATATGCATTTCTTTTATTAATACTATATATCTAACAAACTGTTACTTTTGTTTACATGCAGGCAGCCTGCCTACCTGCTAATCATATACACTTCAGAAGGAGTATAAAATTAATACTAGTGAAATTTTATTAATACCTGGAAACAATAGAATAACACGAAACTTTATTTTAGCAGAACTATACTGCTAGAAACAATGTTCATAAAAAACAAGAGCTAAACAGATTACTGGACTGGTAGTACATTCAGCAATTTAAAACTAATCCTGATTTAGAAAGATAATTAGTCTAAAGACAGAATATATACAAATTTGAAGTTTAGTGAAACTTTCCACTTAACACTGCTAATACAAGGCCTGTTTGGAAGCCAAAGATGGCAAAATCTGGATAAACCCCATTTCTGACATGCACATTATTTTTAAATTTTATTTATCCTTTATTAACAATTGAAACAATTACTTAAATCATTTATATAGGACTCCAGGTCTTGCTTGGTAAATATATTTGTGTTGTTTGGTCTTGCAACTTTTTAAAAATCAGGTTTTCATTTTCCGTGACAGCTTCCCTTCCTGTATTGTACCTCTCTCCTTGCATGCTCAGAGACACAATTCCTCCACAGTTACCGTCACAGTTCTCACGCATGTGGATGTGACTGAGCATCCACAGGCACCGTCTGTGATTTTGATTTTGTTTGTTTTGTTCATTCGTTCACATAGCTGTAGACAATTTTCTGGTGCATGTTTTGTTTTCTTGAGCATCTTCTCTGTTAACATTTATTCTTTGTTTTATTATGGCGTTATTGCCTAACAGTTTGAAAATGCCTTCCATTGTAACCTTTCCTCTTTAAATGTGGATTTGAGTCAATGTTCATAGAAGTCTTACGTTTTTTGCTGTAGTACTGTAAAACATGCTGCTTGTGGGTTTTTGACACAACATTACTGAAAAAGAGCAACGCCTTTCTTTTCTACGGTTCAGTTTAAATGGATGGTACTATCCGTGTCTTACGTCAGTACTTTGGTTTCTTACTTGGCATCTTCATCATGCTTTTTAAGGATAAAAATGAAAAATATAAAAAATGAATTATTCTGTACTGAGGTAAATGGCTGCTTTATATTATTTACACTTCTCATTAGGTAGTGGTAATATATGTTTTAAAATTTATTAGTGTTTAATGAAATGTAATTGGGATTAGTTCTAATGAAATACAGCCAAGGACAGGCGAGTTTTCATATGAATGAACAGTAAAACATTTATCAAATTTGTCCTCATAAAATATTTTTTATCTCTGAAGCTCATTCTTTGTGTAAAAGTCATTTTGCTTTCCTATTCAATTACTAAGTTATTTAAGCTGACTTATTTAACACCCCCACACACCTTTGATATGGATGTCGTACATACAGCAATTCCATGGTTACATTATTTTCAGCCGGACACTTACAGTTTCTGATCAGTACATTGAAAGGTAATTCTTCCGGAGAGACTGGAATTTCATTTGGTTTATATTGCACCAACATTACCATTTTCAAAACAAAAGTGATTGATTTGTAACTCGTAATGAAAAGGAATAAAATGGAACTGGCCTTTCACTCTGTAAAAGGACTGTACAGTATGGAGATATTCTTTCTGTTCATATATTTCGCCTGTAGAAGAATTGCATAACAGTCATCGCTCATTTTCATATTGATTATGAGTGGGATTCCAGTAATAGGTTGCTGTTTGCAAAGGATAAGGCAGCGCTATGATTAGTTGCCTTTTCCATGGAAAGTACTACAAAGGAAAATGCCAAATGTGTGCACTGCAGTATTCCTATCAGCCTGACAGTCTGTTATGTGAACTTTTTTTTCAGTCCATTTTCCTTCAGAAATACAGCTTCAGTCGTTTTGCCTTATTATTGTTTTAGGTTTAATGCATTTGCATGCTCTCCTAACTCCAGATTCTTTCCTTAGTTATTTATTTTCCTGACAGTCTTCTGTTCTAGGGCCCTGTCACCATTGTAACTCTTGAAAACTGATGCAACAGTGCCCTCTGTAGTTTCTCCCTACGTGGTTACTACCCACAGCTGTTTTTGAGCATTCAGGTAAAGAACAGGATGTTTAGACTAATTTTTAGCTCTGACAAAAGCCCTTTTTTTCTTAAGGAAACATTTTGATTTTTTACTGACTGTTTTACATGCAAGAAAGGGAACAAAAGAGACTGTTATGAGTCATCTTTTAGGTTTATAAGATCACTTGTCAATATCTAGTGAAAATCTGAAATTTTATCAGGCATTCAGGGCAGTCATTAAAATTGGATGGGATTTTTCTGAATTTTGTAGGCTTTCCTAAAGTTTTTGTTTGAAGCAAAGCTTCAAAACGAATTAATTTAAAACTTATTTTCTTTGTGCTTGTGGCTTCTCCTAAACTAGGTCTTTCAGGGTCTGCCAGGGACAAAAGAATCAGCAGAACACCTAAGCTTTATTAATGATGTAGTTTTAATTCACACAGTGGCTGAAGTAATTGTTGTTCATTAGCATTGATTTGTCTCCAAACTCATTTAAAATTTAGATTTCTCTTTTACGTCATTATAGCTCAATATGCAAATAACTTTTAATTCTGTATTTTCTGTGGAACTTGTTTGACGGGTTCACACGTGTTCCCTGCATTCTTATAGATGCACATTCACGCTCATACACTGCTATTTAAACATTATAAACTACAATAAAAAAGCATGACCTTTAAAAAAATAAATGCTTTAACTACAATTAGTTTCTTCTGTAACAGCATCATAAAAGTCACTCTGTGAAAAGTTAAATGGCTTTATTTTATGATGGGGAGTGTTAATGTATGTGTAGAACACACTCTTAATGCACTTCTATGAAATGAAAATCATAAGTCATTGCAGTAAATTATAGTTAATGATGTAACCATTGATGGCTATTCAAAACATTCCTGTATCTCTCATGATTTGTGTAAAACACATGACTGCCCACATGTCTTTGTTCCTTTGGAACAGTGGATAGGTAAATGCACCAGCTTTCTACTTCTGAAGACCATTTTTTTTCAGTGTAACAAGTGATAAGAATTTTGATGGACTAAATAGTACATCACAAACCACTTGCAGTTTTTGAGATCTGGTAATAAATGACGATGAAGGCTAATTTAAAATTAAATTAAGAGGTGAAGTGGTTCAGGAATGTAGTGTGTAGAAGCTTTGATTTTTGTCTGCCTGTTTTATGGGCAATCTTTAGCCTCTAGTTATATGACATCTTTACTTTTTACCATGAGATTTTATATATTGAAACATTGCTGGAGGAATCAACTATTATGGCATAATGTGCGCTCACTAATCCAGAAAAATACCCTATATTTACTATCCATTAACATAAAATGATCACCGAAGTTAAAAAGGTGACTTCTTTTTGAGTAAGGCAACTACTATTCTGCTGGCAAAAAAGTAATGTTAAATTTGGTCAGAATGACTTTGCCGCACTCTGAATTTAAGCAAAGCTCTAAATCAAGCTTAATTCTTGAACTGATTGCAAAGTTATTGTTACTCTTAAATATTGGGGCTTTTTTGTTTTATTTTTGTTAATGAGCTTTTTCATGAATGTGTGTGTTTTTATGGTAAAACAAGTATTAGTGTTTTTTCTACAGTATGGACAAACCATGAGTTGTTACAATTTCTAAAGCAATACTGAAAGTGTACTTCATGAAGAAAGGGTAGAAATTGAATATTAGAAAGATCATGAGATACAGATTTCTACTTGAAAGTAAATAGCTACTTTTCCTGATTTTAATCTTTTCAGTGGAACTTACCATAGTTCACTCGTTTTAGACAAATCTTGTCATTTAGATCAGTGGGCGATTTGCTTAGAAAATTAATTCTTAATTAAAATAATATTTTAATGAAGAAAACAAATGCAGGTGATTCCTCTGGTTGGCAGTGAGAGAAGGATTTAATTTTAAACGGCAACCTTTGAGACAGATAAGGTGCCCTGTATTTGGAAAAATGAATATAGTGTATTTTCTTGCAATGAAACTGGCAAATTAAGATTCAACATAATTAAAATAGTGATAAATGTGGATTACATTATTGGAGACAGTGAATTACAGCTTTTCCATCTACTGGGAGCTGGCATAATTTACCAAGACCTGAGCAAAGAAGGGACAGAGCAGACACTGCAGGTGCTTATAGGAAACATCTTGTTTAATCCACATACTTTTCGCTTTTTAGTTAAAATGTCAGTGATGATTTTACCCCATCCTACAATCATTACCGCTTCCCAAAATACCACAGTTCTTTTCAGCGAATTGGATTATATGATCCCTATCTAAAAGATCTAATGAAAGAGAATGTACATTTAAGATAAATCTGTAGTTGAAAATAATTGTTTTCAAATAACTTGCTTAAAAATGATCACTAAATAATTTTCAAATGTCCTTTCATAAAATCTGAGCCGATGCAGGGTAGCTAAGGGTATTTCTGAAGGTCATCTTAGTTTTAATTTTCAGTATTTCTTTGACTCCAAAACCAAAAGATGTGAAGACTGAATGTTGGGAATATCTTTTGTATAAGAGATAGTAAATATGTATTCTGATTTGCTTGGTTAACAGTTGCCTATGCTGTACACTAGTTATAAGACCAAAAATAAATATTGCAATCTAAAATGGAACATTATTTGACATACTGGAAATGTTTGTAAGAGTCTTTGTTTATGGCCCCATGATGGTCTTTGTGATTAAGTTTTAAGACCTCCTTTTTTTAGGATATTCTTTTAAATACATTTTTTTCTTCTTCTTTAAAGATGTTCTTTCCTTCTGTAGAACATGATCACAGGAGTTAGATTCTTTGTTGGCATAATATTTCAGAAGAAAAAATTAGGCTTTAGTTTTTACTTGATTATCTGATGACTGATCTGTATTTGTAACTATAGGAAGACGTATAGATAATGTTCTCAAAATGACTGTGATGTGTCAGTAAATACTGAGGAGTTAAGGGCTAAAACGAAATTAATGCTCTTCCTTTATTGTCTTATGGACCTTCTTGTTCTACATTCCTTAGGTATTTTGTTTTTCTGTCTTCTGTGCTATCCATAACCCTTGTCTGTGTTTTTGGTTTTTTTCTTCTTTTCTTCTGTTGTGCTTATACAGCAACTTACTAAGTTGTACTGCCTACTATATTTTATAGGTTTTGGGCTTCTTTTGGTCGTGCACTTTTGGTGTCTAAACCAGTGATGCTACTGTGTTTCAGAAAGGCACAGTTTATTACAGAATATATCATGCAAGTAGATGCATTAAACTACCTGGCATAGCTTTGTCTTCTTGGCTTTCTTTAGCTCCTGTGTTCCATAGCCAATGTACCAGCACAAGGAAAGGATTAGTATCTATAGATATATAATATTTTGTTGAATGTGAGTTTAACCCATCACATTTGTGATTTTAGAGAGCTAAATAACTGTTGGTTAATAATTGCTGGAATTCATTTATTAGTCTTTCCTGTACATGTAGTCAAGTTTCATTCTGCTACGGTTTTATAAAGTCCAGTAATTCTTTTTTCTTTCACATTCCTTAACTTTCTTTAGACCTCTATGGATTTCTAGTAATTTCGATATTTTTGTACTACCATAACCCTTTTTGCTACCTTTAGGATTTTCCTTATCCTTTGGAGACCAGTCCTGTTTTCTTAGGGAAAGTCTGTCAGTCACTATTTATTACCCACTTGTCATTGTGACTTATTCATTGCTTACATCATCATTCTCAAAAGTATTGTTTTACAGAAATGGTGAATGGTGCTGTGAAGGAAAGATCAATAAATGCTTTCAAAGGAAGATTTACCCTGAGACTTAGATTGTCTCTTTAATACTAAATCTGTGCTATTAGTTATGAGATGATTTTAATATTTTGACATGAAGGAACTTGTTTCTCAAAATGGAAAGGTGCTGTTGTGCTTAACTAACTTTTGTGGAGAAGCATGACTTAGGCAGTTAAGTTGCATAACATCAAATTTTGCAATATTCAGTACTTAGTGAATTTTCCTGAATGCTTGTCTTCTGAGCTGAAAGTAACACAGGTTCATTCCCTAAGAAAAAGTGATAAATCTTATAAATACTTGAAAAAATTTATTTGAATTGTAATGACATTCTTGTGTGTAACTGCCCAAAGAGACGAGAGTGCTTGTTTGAAATCAGCAGTTGCAAAAAAAGAAAAAATTCCACTTCTCCCCATGCCTATTAAAATTGCTTTGAGAGCTGGATGACCCATCATGTCTTTCCAGAGCACCCAATTCCATGTAATATGGTGACTGTTGACACCTTTTGAAAGGTGGTTGCTCTAGAAAGCTATGTGAATATGTAATATTAAATATATTGTATTAGTTGCAAATTGGGGTAGCTGAGAATTTGAAAATGACAACTGCATGGTTTCGTGCTCTCCTTTGTATTGTACGTGAAATAAGCTGGAGAAGTAGATTGTAGTTATATTATATTAAAGATTATATCATGAAACCCACTGGAAAGAAACTAAACAAAAAGGTTACATGGCTGTGTTATGTTTCCTAACTTTTAATTTCTTTATTCTGCAAAGTTATTTTTTCCCAATATTTTTGAAGACAGAAAGATCTAAACCACATGTCCATGCATGCACACTTTGGACCAGGCACATGAGAAAGCTGGGAACCTAGTCTTCTTTGCAGTAAAAAATTCTGCAACATGAAATGGGGGACTACCACGTCTCATTGGCAGCCTGCTGCTATTTCATAGGTAGGAAATAAGTTTCCTAGACTAGATTTTTGTATTCATGAGATGATTGGGGGTTTCACTGGGAATTTTTGTTCGGTTGATTAATTTGTTCTTTTGCCTTATAGTTGCTGCTCCATCAGTTGTTAGGTATTCTTAGTGCTGTGTTATTATCAGCTGCTCCCAATATGGTTATATCAGTGTCATTCCAGCCCCAGAATATTCATGTTCTCAGCAATTATTTTACTAGCCTGTAAGAATTTTGGCTGCCAGAACATTGCTGAGAAATACAAACTAAATAATTGTACCACCTTGATTAGAGAAGAAGCTGAGAACCCACAGTATAAAATTAATATATATACCTTTAAAGAAGAAAGCATTCTGGAGATGTTTTATTTTAGGCAACAAACAATTTTGGAAATTCTGATTCAAGCAATATTGTCTTTTATATTTAAATAGTCATTGAGTTCTTAATTTCAGAGAATACCGTAACAATCCACCTGCAGTTGCGGAGTAAAGAGGGAAGGAAGACATACATTCTCTTCTCTGTGGTGCAGTTAACTACTGGCAACACCAGAAATCTTAAAAGTTCAGCTTCCTTTGATGCATGTTTTTAAAGGAAGCTGGATGGTAAAGAAAATGCTTTTGGCTTTAAGCAGAGAAGGTACCAAAGGGATCTTTGATGCTCTACATAAGTGATTTTTGGATTGTGCTGTTTTACATTTTTAAAAAATGTTGCTTGAAAAAAATGGAGAAAAGAGCTGATCAGAAGAACAGTGATCAAATGTATAGCTCACCTTTACATTGTTTGCGTTTGAATTTTTGTTTGTTTGTTTGTAGTTGCTGCTTTTTATGTCTACTCATGGCTAGGATGAGAATGAAAAACTAAGATAAATTTGGGAGTTTAAAAAAAAGCATACTTTGGAGGATATTGGAGTGTGGAAGAAGAGGGATAAAAGGTATATCCCTAATCTTTCCTCCCATCTTGCTTTCTTGCTTAATAACTTGATCCCACATCACCTGTTATTCTTTGCTTTTGGAATAGGTTCAGGATCAACGTAGATGACAATTGTCACTATCTTAGGATTCCTGATTTTTCTTATCCATGTTTTCTGTTCTACACCTATTTCCTGATATTATTTTCCCATATACTGTTCTCTGTTTTTACTCTGAAATTCCTCTCCTTGCTTTTTCTCTCCATTATTAAACATTTGCTTGCATTTAATGTTGATATCCCCCCCAAAGCAAACTGTATTTTTTTCTTATTTGTCAAGACATTGCTAACTTACCAACTTGTCTCTCATTCACCATGTTTTCACGATTCTGTACCCTTTCTGGCACTCTCATGGTGACTAAAGACGTGACTTCCTTCAGGAAGGCAGGCTTCACTTTCACCCAGTTGGAAGAAGTTGAAATTATTATTCCTGTACCCCATATTCAGATGCAGTTTTGCTTTCAAATTTATAAGGGGGCACAATGGCTACTGCTCAGAGCAACCTAAGGCAAGAGCCCTGTTGACAGTATGTCATAACTTCACAAGACTGAAAATAAATTTCAGATTTATGGAAGCTATTAAAATAAAGCAGGATGGTGCAGATTTTATGATAAAATTAGGATATTTTGGCATTTTTGTAACAATGTTTTTATGCTAAACTATAGAGGAAGACATTTTATCTGAAATGTTTTTAAATTGTTGTTCCATTACAGAAAAATCCTCTGAAAGTTTTGCTTTGCTATATATTTCTCTTTTGATTTTGCATTTTCTGTCCTAGTATTTTCTGATTTTATCTTTTACCATTTCTTTTGCACATTATCATCTACCTTTTCTTTCTGTTTCTTCCAGTCTTCTTCTAAAAATCCTTCTACATTTCTACCTCAAGGCAGATCCTTAAGCTGCTTTCTTTCTGCTACCCAAATTATCTCTACCTTAGAGTAATAAACTTATAATTATCCCCTAAAGTGTGGTCTTGTCAGCCCAGGTTGGGACAGTGTTGCTTGCATATACTGGTATTTCCTGAAAGCTTTCTACCTGCAGCTTTACCTGGATTTAGGGTAAGTTAGACTTTACATGAATCTGATGTTTTAGGACCTGGTCCATACTTGTCTTATTCCTGCTATAAGGAATATTGCATTTCATTTCAGATGCATCAAGCCTGTGTAAATTGGGGAAGTTGTATCAGATTTACCTAGAGTACTTGTGCAAAAGCAATTGGTCTCAAATGTCAATTTTCAGTGTAAAACCTTGATGAAGTTTTCATGTTTTGGCCAACCATTTTTGTATAAAGTATCATACTAGGGCCTTGTTGTGAAGCTGGTTTGCAGTCAACTGACTGAAATGTAGAATCTCCATTTTGCAGGAAAAATATTTCCAGAGATTTTGTTGCGAATCTGGAGTAAGATACCGAAATTTCCTGTGAGACAAACAAATGCAGAAAAATATAATTTATTTAATTTTTTTTCTCCTGTCTTCCTGAGCTTGAACAGCTGGTTCTTCCTGAGAACACAGTTTGGGGGTTTTCTGCTATTTTTTCAGGATCCTGTCTGCAGGCTGGACAGGGCAGAACCATGTTATCAGGTTGGGGCCAAATGGACAGGGAAAGTCTGTTCCTAAGTTCACAACGATTCACCTGAGCAAGCTGTATTCAGGGCTGTGGACCATACAAACCCAGACTCTAGTGTGGCATGTTAGGCAAACTATTCCAAGAAAACTGTCTTAACAGGAAACTGGCGAAGACCAATCTCTTCTTATAAAATGCTTCTGCTTTAATGGACTGATATATCTAATGGAAGACTATTATGTTGGAACACCCCAGGCATGTTTTAGTCTTGAAATGCTACTATATTACTAAATAACAATGATGATAATTTTACCTTCTGCCTATTAGCTTTATTTGTGGTTTTGTCCCTAATAGGAAACAAACCAAGATTGCTTATAAATGAAGTTACTATTTTTTGTCATCATTTTGTCATGTATTTTACAGAAGTGTTTTAAGGTAATGTTGATTGTAAAAAGCTGAGGTGGCCTGCTAGAGATGGGTGGCAAAAGTGAGGAACTGCACATTTTAAAATTCTTGGATTTATTCTGAAGTGTTTACATCACAACTCTCTTTCCAGTATCTTACTAATATTGTGCTACCATTATATAACCTGATGACACCTCTGATTGCATAATGTCATAGTATGCATTCATTATTAGACTGGAAAAACAGTGCATCAGGTATAAGCTGTCCAGTGAGATAAGAACCTGTCCACTGTGAAGTAGTGAAGAAAGGATTCCTTCCTGTGCACATCAAGACTGCTGGAAGAGGCAGACAAAGTCCTCTGTTCCCTGCTCTCACAGAAGGAGCAGTGCCAGTGTTTCCCAGAGAGGCCAAGGATGTTAATCCCTGTCCAGGCTTGCCACTTTCCTTAAAAGTAGAGCTTGGGTTTACTCCTGTACCAGGAGTCATGGGGACCCTTTAATTGCCCTGTCAGTTTGTAGGGGAGTCGGCTTTTATGGAATAAAGCCAGATAGTGAAGACTGGGGACAAAAGTGAATCCTTTCCAAGTGTCTGAATAACTAGTGTGTTAAGATAGCCTCTTGAAAAAAAAACAACAAAAAATAAACAACAAACTAACACTTCCCTTTTTAGAGGCTTGTAAGGATTTTTTGGGAGGTTTTTTGGGTTATCTATAGTTTCTGCAAATCTACTTGAATTTAGTAGAGGACATTGCCTATTCTTGATGATAAGTTTAGTATACTGCTTAGAGTAGGGTGGGAATTTGATACCTTAAAAAAACTGCCTTTGAATGAACAGGTAATACCATTAAGCTCACAGCTAACATATAAAGCAGAATTGTATAGAAGAGAATGGTATCTAGTGTTTTCAACTGCTTACTACCTGATCTTTAACTATTTGACTTGATGCAGAAATTACCAAATTTCATGGCCTCTATCATTCCAATTGATTAGATTGCAGAACAGTCCCTTTCTGCTCTGGAATGTCTAAAAATATTTGTAACAAAAGCAGTGAAGAAAATAGTAGTTCTGCTGAGTGCTTTTATTGAATAAGCGCCTTTTCCATAATCACAAGAATTTTTGAAGTACATTCTCTATTCCGTATTGTGAGTGATATTTATTAAAAACAAAATTATACACCATGTAAAGGTGTTGAAAGGTATTGAAAACTAAGAAAAAAGCAAGGACATCTCATGACTATACATTGTTGAAACTTGGTTTTCTTGAACTTGTTTTATATTTCTGTGCGAGAGAAGAGAAGGCTGCATGACACAGCTTTAAAAAATAAAAATAAACAACATTCAGTTTTATCAGTTAGTGGTTGCCTATGTTGCAATTTATATAGGTTTCACTTAAAGAAGAATTCAGACTGAGATTCCAAGTCTCAGCAGAAGCTGCAAAGTATTCTTAACTGTCACTGTTCCAGGCATGTACACTTCATGCAAGGAAAGTCATTAGGAGTTGGAGCATTTGCTTTGAAATAGATTTTCTCGTTAAACTTAGAAGTGAACATAATTTAAAAGCAGTAGGCCCATCACTTCTAATTTGACTTAGTTTGCTGAACTCTTTTATAATGGATTAATATCTATTTTTATATTTTATTTTCCAAAGTGCATATAGGGGTTACAGTATTAACTACCATATATGTCTAGTTTTTTACTTAGTAATGGTCTTTTGCGGTTTGTTTCCTTATGCATTGGGGATAATTGCAATATCTGCTATCTTTGAAGAATTTTCTTAAGCACTTATTTCTAATAGGACACTTGAAAAAAAACCTCTTTTATTAGACAGAGTAGTTAGAAGAATCTATGGATGGGACTCCTCTTTTAATGAAAAACTGATTTTTATTATTACTGAGCTTTGATTTCTAGGGTGATTGACCATGATACTGGATACAAATCAGCTCAAATTTCATGTTTTGAAGTCCTAACAATGCATCACATTAAGTGGGGCTCCTTTCGGGGTGGTTGTGAAGAGGTGGTGGTTTCAGTGCTCTTTTGGACAGTTATCACCTGTTACCAATCTTGCAAAGTTTTTCTTCTGCCATTGAAAATATGGAAGCTTTTGGTTAGAAAATGATGAATAAGTTTGCCCATGTTTGAGTGTAGCTGCTTTCAGATTTGCCCGAGAGGTTTAACATAATTTAGCATTGCATTTCTAGAATTAAGAACTACAAAATATCAAGACTGTTTTAGAAATGAACTCTCTTTTCCCATGTAGCTTTTAAAGATCCCAGTGATGTGGAATCAAGCTTGATTAAGTGAACAGCAAATGAAGGCAGAGAATAAGAAAATGTAGCTTTGAATTCACATATTATGAAGGAATAATGATAAAATTGCTAATGCAGTCACATAAATTAACTACTGTGCTATTTGTACTGTGATTTATGGTAGCTCTCTGCAGGGAAAGGAAGGAGAGGAGATTGGTTCTGTTGTTTACATTCTGCTTTTTATTCATACCTGACAAAGAACAGTAAATATTAGCTCTAATGATGAAGTTGTCTGTATTGCAACAATAAATAATTAGCATAGCACTGATTTCACAATGACTTTTCAAGTATTGACCTACCACTGGTTATTCAATTTGGTTAGTGTTTACTGTTAATGAACACAGTCTTGCATTAGAGACATAGATCTAGTAGTCATTGCAATTGATGCTGTCTTCCAAAATTCATCCCATAATTCATGTGCAGCATGGACAGCAGTGGTTACTTAGTACATTCAAAGAAGTCAGACTTTTTTTTTTTTTAATTTTTTTTTTTTATTTATTTTATGGTAATACTGTCATTTTCAATAAAGCATCCAATACCCAAGTAATTTGAACACTATTCCTGCTGTTTCATTGTATTGTAATATAAACATAAATGCAGTGTTAAAAGCTATACCAATGGTGTCAGACTCCTTAAGGACTTGAGAAAACTGTCATAACTTCTAAAATAACTGATAATCGTTTGTGGGTCAAAAAGAGCAACATGCTGTATTGCTTAGCTTTCTGCTTTCTTTTTCTCAAGGTTTATCTGAGATTTAATTTTATGTGAAGTACACAAAACACTGTCAGTGAAACATTATCACTTTGTAAAAGCTGTTTAGAATATGGTCTGGCACAAAATGTGCAGAAAAAAGAATGCTCCCAACTTCTTGCATAGAGCTGAGTTGTATGTATTACTTGAAATTGGGTTGAAAACCAGTATATAAAAATGTGACTGCATCTTGATATTTGCAAAATAAGCCTAGAGATACAAACTTGTGTTTTAA
>WUAM01000431.1:3942384-3969195 GCA_024336885.1 Actenoides hombroni
TAATTAAAAGAACTGAGCTGAAAAGTAAAATTACTGAACAGAATTAGTTCTGTTCTCACTCAAACCAGGACACTCAGCTAACCAGAGCAAGCTGTAGAGTCTGTTCAGAGTTTGTTTTGTAGATGCTGTACTAGACCTGTGTCTCTTTTTGTGGCGAGGTAGATTGCCATTAGTACCTAGAAACTGATCCACATGGAGACTACTTGGTCGAAAGTTAATGCAGAACAAGGAAAAAAATATGCTTGCTTTAACAACTTAATCAAGGCTTGCTTTTAGATATCCTGTGATTTGATAAAGATATTATTGAAAAAAAGAAATTCTAAGAGTGACTTGTCTGAAGTCAGAGAGTATGATGGAAGTGGGCTGAATTGCATCATCTAAATCATGAATCTTCTTTTGACTAGAAATGTGCATATTGATGTTCCTTTGACCTTCTTGATATAGTAAGTGGTTTGACTTCAGCAAGACATTTATCTGGAACAGAATAATATAGGCTAGTACCTGACTACATAAGACAAAGGTAACATTTTTTTTTTTTCATTCGGAAGAAGGCGTACAGAAATGTGTATCTTAAAAACCTAGGTTTAAATTTGAATCTCAGTGGTTGACTACTAATTGTAGATAAATAATTATGAAGTGTTTATGAATTTTCTGGGTCTTTTGTGTTATAGCTGTTGATATAATTGCTTTTGATTGCAAAATAGTTCCACTTACAATCACCAACACTTAAAATATCCAGTCTAGCATGGGAACAGAAACATGGATGACTGTTTTGTAGCTGTTCACTGGCATCTTGTCATTACCATGTAATGTCTTGTATTCAGTCTGGAGTTGACTGTTCATGCTAAATTTGGTTATTAAATTAAGTAATCAGTCTTTGTTGAGGTAATTTTATAAATAAGTTTTCCTGAAAGAAGTGTCTGCAGGCAAGTTTGCTGTGTAATTATTTGAACATTTAAGAGCTGGAAGTCCCAAATGTGAAGCAGAGACTTATGTTAAACTAAATCTCTGCACAAAATACAATTTTTAAAAATCCTTATTTATTTATTTATTCATTTTTATTTTGTTCAGCTGCAGACTGTTGTGTCCCTGTCAAAGACTTCATAGCTTCTGTTCATGGCATGTGGGCCTCTTGCATACTTGGTTGACCTGTATAAAAAAAACCCAAACAACACCTACAGTTCTGTAGAAAAGTCCTTAGGTAACCTTTGCAATAGTGGATAAGTGGATATTAGACTTTACTAAATGCATTGTTTTTAACATGGCTTACATTTTTATTGGAAAGATGAATCAGTCAATCTAAATTAAATAATTTAGAAAAAACTTCTTGTGAAATAGCGTAATATCTAAAACGATAGCTTGCTTGTATTCTATAGTTAATACATGAGATAATATAAAAAAAATGCATTCATTATGAATGATTTGTAGTTTGTAATTCCTAACTGTTCACTTTGTAAATGCAGCTACACAGAGTATCAGTAAGTATATCAGAAAACCAGCATTTATGGTCTCATGTATGTCTGCAGTGGAAGATTTTCCTGATTTTCTGTTTCTACCATTTAGAATTTAATTCAAGCCTTTTGGACTGCTGTATTTCAGTATACTTCTGTTAAATATTACATTCAGAGAATGGTACTTCTATCTCTTTCACTCTTTCTCCTTTTTCATTTACAGCAGTGTGTGTATGGGATCACGTGCATGCAAACGTATCCCTGCACCATCTCCCCAAATCTTTGGGACTTCCAGGTAGCAAGAGGACTAATTAAATGTGTTTATTCTGAGATTACGATTTGATACCTAAAGCTGTGACTAAGAGCTGCTAAATACCCCCCTATGCTGAATTAATTAATTTTGTGTGTGTGTGTGTGCAGGCAGTATTTCAATAACTGTGTTTATAAAACTCTTGAAGTTAGGCCATGAGTTACACTTAAAGGTGATGCGTCTTTCCATGCCCTATTCAGAGCATTCATAAAGATGAATCTAATTAGCTTTTGAAGTGGCTTAGTTGCATAGTATTATATCCTTGTATAGATACTACTATTCAAAAGTAATTTACTTTGGACCTACTTCTTCCTAAGGAATGAAGGCATGAGCTATACATGCTTTGAGGTCTCTAAGAGGAAGACAGGAAAGTCCCAGATGATGTGTAATGATCTGCAAAGACTGCAATTCCTAGCTAGTCTGAAAAACCTTAGCAAACAGCATTTTTTCAATTTGAAGAAGTTATTATATTTCTGTGTCTTAGGGATATTTCCATACTGTCTTTGATTACTTGCAGCTGCCTCTGACAGACATATCAAAGCTTAGAAAAAATCACATACTCTGTTTGAAATCAATATAATCAGTGATCTTAGAATGCTTCACAGATTATAAGCAAAACTCTTACTTAAGAATTTTTCATTTAAATAATTGCAGAAGCCTAGAAGTCCTGTTACTAATGTATGTATTGTCAGTTATACACCTGCAAATGTGTTGGTTTAATTTGAAGTTTTGCAAATGATTGATAATCATTATTGAGACACAAATGACCTTAAGCTTTAATTTAAGCATGTGTACCAGTTTTCTCTTACTCATGCAAGCTTCAAAGAGGATAGTAATTTGAAAGACAATTTCATTTAGAGATAATCTATTTATATCTTGGTCATAAAATGAAATCTGTTGTGGCAAAGCTGTGAAGCAACTGTTAAAAATTAAACCTGGTTTAACCTTTCTTCGGCTATTTATACTTTAGTTTCGTACATAGATCTGTTCTAAACAGAAAATTTTTAGGGATATTCTACATTTTTCTAAACAGGAGTGTACAAATTCTCTTGCAAGACATGTGACAGACACATATAGACACAGGTTTAGTATTTCCTTTTTCATTTGGTGTTATTTTGGCTGTTGTATGCAGTATTTCATTCAAGACAGATGTAATTAAGGTGGTGAATAGTTCTGTGCAGAGAGATGCTTAGCAGTAACCTTTACTCATAATGTGATATTGTCTGTATGTCTTATTTTGTTCGGCTTTCTCTGGCACTGATGAAGCCTAGGGCTACTGTTTCTTTGAGTTGCTGATAATTTTTTATCTGATCAACTGACACATTTAGTTGAAATCAGACACAGCCCTTAGGCTGGGCATGAATTTAATTTAAAAAGTATCAAAGGTTTGTGCTGTGTGCTGTTTAATCATCATGTTTATCAGGCAAAGAAAAATTGCCGGAAGGACCATAGGGAGAGGGTTATCTTAAGGAGCAGTAACTTGGGAAATTGGTAATAACTCCGAGGTGATTTACAGCTAACTTTTACATTCATTAATATAACATTTCCCACTAATAATTACAGTGCATGTAATATACTAATTAAATTGAAAACATTAGCACTAATTTTCATTTTGCTGAACTCTGAGAGGCTCAGGTAAAGACATTAAAATGTGAAATTAAAGAAAACCTCTGTACTAATACTACTGCAATGAATATTTTACATACTAGTAGAACTCTTTCACCACTACTGTATGCTACAGTGCATAGACATTTTCTCATATTACCATCACTGTCCATAACTGAATTTCAGTCACTGAAATAAAAAATGGAAACATACAAAATTTAAATCACAGTGTGCTAGCATAAATTACTGTTACATTTCTGTTTATATTTTACTTCAGCTGTGAACCAGGATGGTCAGTATTGTACATGGGTATTACAGAGCCACCGTAACAACAGCATAGCAGTAAGCATACTCATAGCATTGATGTTTTGGAGTGTTCACAAAAGTGTTTAATTTTTTATATTCTTTTCTGATAGAAAATACAACTAGAAGTAATTTATGATACACAGAGCACAGCAATTTTGAATTGAGTTATTCATTAAACTGTTTAAAAATATATAACATTAAAACTGTGAAACTAAACAAATTATACATTTTATTATATTTACAGTTGCAAAGATTGATTTGCTGTTCTAACATAACTGTTCATGAAGATTATTCTTCATAAATTTTATCAACAGGAATAAATTAATGGTTATAACATGTAATAATGATGTAATTTCACTAAAAGTTAAAACATAGCTAATCCTTATAATGTACATAAAAAACTGTATACTGCTGCTAAAAAAAATACGTTATTTAGATGCTTTTTAAAAGTTTATTTTTATACCTGCCACTATGTTTAGCATTTGTTTTCATGTGTACATTACATACTTTGTGATAGAGTATACTGTACTGAGTACAGGTGCTTTTTGTATTATCCCAATACTTCAGAGAAGCAATTTATTTTTACTTTAGACTAACCTATTGCAACAACAATGTATTGGTAAAGTTTTGCATAGTTTTAAGTAATGTCTTAACAGTACATGATATTTTCTTTAATAATAACAAAAATACCCCAAACCCAGGAATAAAACCACCCTTCCGTATTAACTTTCCTTGAGCATTTTTCTGTCCTCTGTTACATTTCATATGGTACAGCACCTAACATCTTTCTTCCAGAATTCTCCTAAATTTACTTCTTTGGCTTTTGAGTTGAGTTCAGATCCCTGATACTTAGCCTGTAGATGTCAGTCTCCTTTACCCATGCTGAGACTGCAGTTTAGCGAGCATCCTTTTTATGGTACCAGACCTGCTTAGATTCCACATTAAAAAGTGAAGTGTAATACCTAAGACCTGGCACCACTGATTCTAGGATTGTTTCTCTGCTAAGCGCAATCAGCTTGAAATGAAACAAAATCCTATCTGTTTGCAGAATGCCCAATAACTCAACATCAAAGAGTGAACGAAGAACTAGTTTTCAGTTAGTACTCTTTGCATGCTTCAAATGCTGAGCCTTATGCTCTATGCGGCAATGCTTTATGTAAACTTTGTCCCGTTGAGGACTTTATGAAAGTATTTAGACTAGCTTTTTTTCTGTTCCACCTAATACTCCATCCTTCTTCCCTTCAAATCTTCGTATTTCTTGAATTTTTGCCACTTCAACCTTTATTTGTTGAACTGTACAGAATAGGGGGATTTAATTTATTTCATTTCATGGTATGTAAGTATATTAACTAGTTCTCCCATTTCAAAGTATGTATTAAGTGTATTGATGCTTCTCCTTGTGGAAACTGCTGTCTGGACAATGATGGAATTATTTTTTTTGCTCTTTACAATTAGCAGAACTAAATGAAAAGTGGTGGTGGTGAATAGCTCCATAACAAAAGTCTTTAAATGTGAGTTCTAATCACAACTGAAAAATTACAAAATGTACTGCTATTTCAAAAGATAACTAAAACTTATGTATTATCAAAGGAAATAACTTAGAACTGCAGAACATCTTGTATATGATTACTTAAATCAGATTTAATGTAGCTTGTAAGCAAGCAGGCAATGACAGTCTTCTGTTCTTTGGTTGCTAACTTCATGATATATTGTATATATATGCATGTGTAGATGGGCATATTTATGTGTTTTGTGTATGTGTGTATATATATATAAAAGCATTCATACATCCACATCCACACTCTAAATACATTATAGGTATGTATAATTGAAAAAAAAAATAAAAATCCCAGAACAAAACCCATGGGTAATCTACTTGATATTTAAATTTCAAGTTTCAGCCATTGATAGATGGCTTAATTGGTAGATAGGTTTTAAAGGCCTTTTAAATTTCTTTACCATGGAATGATTGTAAAAGTTCCTAGGATTCAGGACTAGAATTCTTTAAATCCCAAACAAATATGTCTGCAAAGCAACTCATTTTAGTACAGAGGAAGTATTTTGTTTATATAAGATCAGGACACTTAAGTCTCTATTTCCAGGTATTTTTTAATTTGAGAGAGTTTTCTTACTGAGTATCTTTGCTGATGTATATATTTTGTGAGAACTTGAAAAACAGAATCAATTTTTTTTAGATGACCATTTTTACTGCTCTGTGAACTTACTGAAAATGTATTGGGTAAGTCAGTTGCCATCTTCACAATGAAAGGGAGAGTAAGTGAGCGTGTATTTGGGAAATCATGAAAAGAAGTCCTTCAGGTACTTATTTCACTGCGTATGTTTATTATAAGGATCACACCTTTTTTTTAAAATTTGTGATATAGTTACTGTTGTATTATAACTTTCCCATTGTTAAAAAAAAAAAAAGATATATAATAGAAACTGTCATAGTAGCAACAGTTTGTGATGCACCGTAATAAATATTACAATGGTAGCAGTAAACATGTTATTTGTTTTGGTGAGGAGAGAGAAGCTGATCATAAAACGGATTGCTTGGAGAAGTTGTGGATGCCCCATCGCTGGAAGTGTTCAAGGCGAGGTTGGTTGGGCCTTTGAGAAACCTGATCCAGTGGAAAGTATCCCTGCCCATTACAAGGAGATTGGACTAGATGATCTTTAAGGTCCTGTCCAAATTAAACCATTCTATGGTAAAGGAATATACATGTGTTTATGTAGCCATGGAGATTAATCTAGTTGTGAGACAACAGTCGTACAGCCTTGTGTTTGTTTGTATCAGATACTTCAAACTGAACTTCATTGATGGGATAGTTTCCCTCTGGTAACTTAAAAATGAGCAATGAAAGTTGTTAAATGATCTTTAGTGTCTGTTTTTTCAGAACATCTGAGCACACTTTTTTAAATCAAGAAATAGAAAAAGCTCTGTGGTAGCGCATTGGATGAAGACATACCTCAAGTGTATGGAAAACATACTGAATATCATTTCCTAAATATCATTCTCTATCCAGCCACTATGGCTGAACACTTTGAATTTCTATCTAATTTCTTTTTTGACAGAAATTGTCAAGAAAAACCCTGAATATTTCAAGTGAACCTGTTAGCCTATTGTATATAAAATATTGTATATAAAAATTAGTGGCAATGCAATTTTATTCTGCAAAAGTATGTAAATGTAACTGTTCAAAATTACAGTAAGAATAAAACTTCATAATAACTTTGTTTTCCTTCATAATATAGTGATACTGCATACAATAAAAATAAACCAGTAGGCTGACGCAGTGACAGTGTTGGCAATCTGTACTTCGTGAGCTTCAAACTCTTCTGCTTCTAAAAATTAATTCTGCTGCTAATACTCAATAAAAGCTTGAAAACATGTGTACTAACATTATTTTTAAATTGATACTTTTGATGCCAAGCCCTTAAACAGGAGTAATTTCAAAGTGTAGTCACCTTTATTATCCATTACACTAAAAGATCTTAGAGTTTAGTTTCATGGTAGTGACTATCCTTTGCCAAAGGGTAAAATTCATACCTCTAAGATAAGAAATCAAGGGCCACTGCAGACATTATTTGCATTACTATATTCAGTTTCCAAAAGTTCAGCTATGTCTGTCTTTGAATTTGTGGCAAGGAAGAGTACTTTTAAAAAAAAAAAAAATTTTTAAATGTAGTTGTTTTCAATTATTACCAGAGGGTTTTTTTTTCTAAAAAGAAAAAAATTAATCAAAGATACTGTACATCTCATTCTTACAAGGGCTTTAGAGAAATTACTTAAACATACCCTCTCTACACTTTTTCATGAACAGTGATTCCAATAGATTATTTTCTAGCAGGTCTTTCTGCTTTCTTCACTGTTAGAATCATTAATGTGTTTTAATGACTGATCTTGTGTATTGACCTGCTATAAGAAAAGGATTATAATACTAAAATGAACCAATATGATTAGATTCCTTTAACTCTTGTTATTCTTCCAGTAGATGGTAGTCCTAATTACAGCTGTGATGGCAGTATC
Source organism: Actenoides hombroni (assembly GCA_024336885.1). Classification (NCBI taxonomy): domain Eukaryota; kingdom Metazoa; phylum Chordata; class Aves; order Coraciiformes; family Alcedinidae; genus Actenoides; species Actenoides hombroni. The sequence goes on from WUAM01000431.1 coordinate 3,950,087, forward strand.
AGAGTTGACATTTTCATGGATCAGAAAAGAGTGCTTATCTTTGCATTAGAATTAAGTGAGGATTATAAAAAAAATCAAAATTGTCTTCTGGATGTTAACAGTTAAAGACTATGCTTTGCAAGAATGTATATTCTGCATCTTCCAACTACAAAAAAGAGAACTATCAAGGAAACAAAGAGATGGATGTCTATAAGATAAAATCTGTAATACACACATACAGTTAAATATAGTTTAAATTATTTACTGTTTATTTATAGAAGATTTAATATCTGGCAAAGACCTGTAAATTGGAGCCCACAGAATGTAATTGCAAAACCGAAAGGAATGGTCACAGTCTTGCCATTAAGAATGTTTTGTTGTCAACATATTCTGATGGATTCAGCCAGAAAGGTCAACTGTACTCTTACTGTATGTGTAAAGTCTTGAAACATGTAGAGAGTTTGGTGGTTGGTGATGTGTTAGTGACTTTCTATTGCTCATGGTTCTTCATAAGGACAAATTGGTTTGTGTCTTAAAGGAATCTGAAAAAAGTAAAGATTGGATTAGTCAGCTCTGTTTAGTAGAATGTAGCACTAAAGTATTCATCTGCTGTTAATTTAATGAAAGCAAAATAATCCTAGTAATCTCAGTAAGTAGAAAATCTGAGTCATTCTTTGTTTTGCCTTTTTCCCAGATTTTCCTTGTCATCATTGAACCTAGTGTGGTCCATGAAGTAGTAACACTGAGCACTTGAAAAGACCTCTAGTGTAGCTGTAATTCCAGTAGAATCTGCCACATTGGTGGCTATCCAAGAAATCCTGCATAGATCCTGCAGTTGTTCATATATTAGATGCGATGTATCATTTGGATCGTTACACTACCTTTCATGAAGAAGTAGTAATGAAAAAGCGTTTGAACATTCAGTATCCCTAACACTGGGAGGCTGTGGATGTGATTGTAGAAGTTCTTTGTGGTTTTGTTTTTGGTTTTGCTGTAGTTCGCTGGATCATAGGCAAAATCTGCTTTACTCTTCCTTTGCCACTGACCCTGAGTTCCCAGTCTGCTTTATGATCATACACTGCAGAAAAGCATCTGCATTTATATTTTTGGTTTTGTCTTTCGCTGTTCCTTTCTGTAGTTGAATATTTCTCTCCCTATAAAGGCGTTTAGTTTTATTACCGTATATTGTCGTAATCTCTGATAGTCTGGATGTAGTTCACAGCAGGAGTCCCAAGTTTGTTTGTAAAAGTGAGGAGCCTCAGACATTCTGATTCTATGTTTCTGTTACAAATATATTTTTGTGTGTTGAGCAGAAGGGGATACAGCTTGCTTTATTCCATCACACAGAAAAATGTGTGAAGTGTTCACTTGGAAATATGAACAGTTAATATTTAATGTATTAATTGTTTAATAATATCAGTTCATGATGTCAGATCCTATGCACGGATGATTATTACCTTTGAGGGATATGTTGCCTGTGATTAATTGTTCACATAAGCAGAAACAGATAATGTTACTTGACATGTTGAATGATGTCTGAACATAGTGATGGAGCACATTTTGAAGGAATTGTTAGTGTTACTCTTTTTACAGAAAAATACAAACAATACTTAGCTGTCATGTTTTCCAAGGCTAAGTTATGCATCTTAACTTTGTAATCTCTTTAAAAAGAACTTTGAATAATTCAACTTAAGTACAATTATATCAGTACACGTAAACTGCATATCAAAATGTAATGAAACAAAGGAGTATGGGGAAAACAATTTAGATATACTTGAAGATCCAAGAAGGCTTCATGACTTATTTTATCAAATTTATTTAAAGAAAATTCTACTTACATAACTGTGTTAACTTTTTAGGAAATGTAATTCTAGAGGGGTGAGTTGAGCACACTGAAATGATTGTGACTTATCTTGATTCTGAAAAGAGCTTTGAAACACTGTGCACAGAAAGCTCAAATATCAGCAGAAGTAATATTGTCTGGATAAAAGTGATGATAATAATAATAATGATAATACTGTCAGTGGGTTGTGAACAAGTGACAGATAAGCTAAAATTAATGTTATCAGTATTATTATTTCTAGATATGTGAGAAGCACCAACCTGAATCCTGTATGATTTGGAATTAAATTTTGTATTAAATAGAGATATATATGTCCATTAGTGATATGTAGAAATACATAAATTGAACAGTGATATAACTTTTAGATTACTGTAGCTAGGAATTTTGATAAATACAGTGATTCTTAAATCAGAAGTATAGATGGGTATGAATAACCTAGGAATTTGGTTGGGCAAACATGAAGTAAGAATTGATGTAAAGAGCAATAAGAGAATAGATTGTGGGAAGAATATCCGAGACAGACATGTATCAGGACATTTTCTCCTACAATATAATTATGAATAAAACACCTTCTGCATCATTTTATCGAAAAGAAACTGAAAGTAAGTTTTAAATTCAGTACCATGGCAGTCAAAGACTGATTTGATTTTTAAATTCATGTCATAGTTGAAACTTTTATTGTAAAATCTTGCTGCAAACTTCACAGGATTGCTGTCTAACTGAAGGTAAGTCACGCTGTGTAGTTGTGATCATCCTTGGTTAAAAGAGGAAAACAACTTTAACTGAAGTCTAGCTGGTGCAAATTTTAGGAAAATAAATTAAATCCAGCATGTTGATGGGAACTCAAGTGACATAAAAATGCAAGAGCTAATAAAATATTTTAAGTGCATGCATTTTCAAATGTTACATCTCAGTGTATTTGCAAGGAAAAAAAAAAGTACTATTGGCTTAGGTAATTGAAGTGAAACAGATAAAATAAGTCTTGGAAAACCTTTTTTATACCAGAATTTTTAAAAGGTAATGTGTAAATCATCTGTGAGTTTTCTTGTTCTGGTGTTAGGATAAAATGAGTAACCTCATACCTTCTGCTTTTGTGTATTGTGACAAATGCTAACGGTTTAATTAGTCATGATGATTGTATGTTGCTGATATTTATTTATAGATGGGACAGCTAACTTCTCAGTTACAGTGAAGAGCTGCAAGTAATTTTCAGGATGTTAGGAGAACTTCAGGATAAGCTGTTCATTCTGATACTTTTCAGTTACCTTGCTTATTTCTTGTAGAACAGTACTTGAGTTGAGTAGATACTGTGTTAGAGTAATAACCACATAGTAGGCCTGCTGTGCTGCTTAATTCCATGCATGATCTGCATTCCAGCCCATTCAGTTCTGTGTACTGGGCACAGGAAAACATTTTATTCTTGGATTATTCTGCTAGTGGAGGTACTTAACCTCTATTCCTTAGACCAGCATATCCAGCTATCATTGATATTTCATGTCTTATTTCAGGAAAAAGAAGGAGTGGAGGGTGTATCTGTGGGAGCCATTCTTTCTGACTACCAGCGAGTTCGAGTTGAAGATGTGTAAGAAAATATTGATCTTTATTAATATATACATTCTGGAAAGTGCTTTACTTGTTTGTGTTCTAGCTCAAATTCTGGAGCAGAGACAGTTGCTTTATTTCTTGTGTTCTCTGATACTCAGTTAATTCAGTTTGTTTATATAAGGATTATTATTTTTTCCTTTATTTTATCTGGGACCATGTGTTCATTTGTAAAAATCCAGCAGAGGCTCTTGCTCTTCAGGTCTTTCATGGATCTGTTGCAAATACTCAGTTTTATATGAAACTAGTTGAGTGAGTTCTAATCTTCGATTTCAACAGAAAGCTCACTCAATTCCAGTGACTGTGGTGTTGTGGTCAAGTATCTCTATTTTTAAACAGAATTTGAATATAGAGGAGCATCCTGTAATTTGTTATCAGGAATTAAATGCAAGAGAATCCTTTTATTTATATCTTCCTTTACTTCCTAAAATCTGTTACCATAAATCAGGAGCTTTCACTTGTCATTTCTACTGTGCATGTTCTAAGTCTAGATAGATTGTGATACTTTTAGGAGCCTTTAATTAAAAAAGGATTATATAATGGGAATTGTGTGTGTTTTATAGGCCAAAATTTTATTTGGGTCTGGAAAATGTTTTCACTATAGATGTCTCATGAAATGCAAAACCTCCTTGTGGTAAAAATTAATTATAACTTCATGAGTCCATTACTTATTTGTTGATTATAAAAGCATGTATCTGGAATCCTTTATGAACTGTAAGAATGAAGTTAATGCTGTGCCAGTTCAACTCACATGAGCAAATTACATAGCATGGGTGTTTTCTTTACACTTCACATAGGTAAATTGTTGTGGGTCTACCTAACATCTGAGAAAAAGCCCATATATTAGATAAAGAAATTATAATTGAAAAATAAATGTAAATTTTGAGTGATCTGAGCTAATCCCATACTTAAATGTTTTGAAGTTTTTCAGGAACTGGGCATTACATAATTTATCACCAGCTGATGATTCTTGACAATTTCCAGAAGGGTTACATATCAATAGTGCAAATTAGTGATTCTATAATTTAATAAACAATCATATTCTGTGTATCAAATGCTGTCTAAACATTATATGTATTAAAACAAATAATTCAGTTTACATTATCAAGTTGTTACTTTGCATCATGACCTGCGTACATTTTCCTGAATTATTCTTTTCCTTGGGTGTTAATTCAAATCACGTTTGTTGTGTGTAACAAAGTCATCATGTTGTACTAGTGACGTGTGCCACATTTATCACAGACTAATAACTCTTGCCTTAGCTGTATTCATAAAAAGTAATCAGTTAGAATTACAGGATTACAGGATGGTTTGTGTTAGAAGGGACCTTAAGCTTATCTAGTTTCAACCTTCCTGTCATGGGCAGAGACACCTTCCACTAGACCAGGTTGTTCAAAGCATCATCAAACCTGTTCTTGAACATTTCCAGGTAGAGGGCATCCTCAACTTCTCTGGGCAACCCATTCCAGTGTGTCACCACTCTCACAGTAAAGAAATTTTTCCTGATATCTAATCTAAATCTACCTCTTTCAGTTTAAAACTACTACCCTTTGTCCTATTATTGAACTACTTGATAAAGAGTCCTCTTTTTAAGAGGGCTCTGTAACATCTCCCCAGAGCCTTCACTTCTTCAGGCTAAACAACCCCAACACTCTCAGCCTGTACTCACAGCGGGGATGTTCCAGCTCTCTGATCATCTTTGTGATGAGGGACAACCTAATGAATGTTTATAAAATAAAGGGCAAGTGTCGGTAGGATGCAACCAGGATCTTCTCAGTGACGTCCAATGATAGGACAAAGGGCAAGGGGTGCAAGCTGGAACATAGGAGGTTCCATATAAACACAAGGAGAAACCTTTTCACAGTGAGGGTGACAGAGCACTGGAACAGGCTGCCCAGGGAGACCGTGGAGTTTCCTCCTCTGGAGACATTCAAAACCCACCTGAATGTGTTCCTGTGTGACCTAATCTAGGTGATCCTGCTCTGGCAGGGCAGTTGGACTAGATGATCTTTTGAGGTCCCTTCCAACCCCTAACATTCTGTGATTCTGTGGCTCTCCTCTAGACTCCTTCCAACAGGTCGATATCCTTCTTATGTGGGAGGCCTCAGAGCTGGACACAATACTCCAGGTGAGGTCTCACCAGAGAGTAGTGGGGCAGAGTCACCTCCCTCAACCTGCTGGCCACACTTCATTTGGTGCAGCCCAGGATGTGATTGGCCTTCTGCGCTGTGAGCACACATTGCTGGCTCAAACTCAGTTTTTCAGCCACCAGGACCCCCAAGTCCTTCTCTGCAGGGCTGCTCTCAATCCACTCATCGTCCAGCCTGTATTTGTGCTTGGCTACATCCTGAGTTGTTTAGTTAATTGGTTTGCTTCCTTGAAGACTCAGGAATATGTTTTCTCATGGTTTTACTTACGTTCCTGTGCAAGTCTGTTTACATCAGAGAGTTACATCTTACCTGCATAGACGAATTATAGTCAGAACAGGTTTATTTCATTTTTCTTTATATCAGACTTAAAGTATATACTGAAATGTAGGAATAGTAAAATAATGTAATTGAAATTGTAGAAGAAAAAATACTTAAAGGTAGGAAATGAGAAAAATTTACTTTCTTTAATTTTATATGAATCATGGTATGTAAAAGTGTAATGCTTGGCTTTATCCAATTTTTTTTGTTTGCTTTTAAGATGTAGGAGGCTTAATCTTCAGCCTTTAGCTTATCTTTGGCGTCGGAACCAGGAAAGACTGCTTAAAGAAATGATATCATCTAACATTCAAGCCATAATCATAAAAGTGGCAGCTTTTGGTATGTATTCAGATTCTGAGCAATATTGTCTACTGAAACTTCTGATGGACAAATCCACAATATAACAGAGAAAACCAGAATTATCATTTTTTTTTCTATATTTTAGAAAATGAAATGGTAATACAAAAAAAAAAAAAGTAAAAAAATTACATGGCTGAAAAACAGCCATGATGTCTGAATAATTAATTTACCTGTGTGCAATTCATTCTTAAAGGAGACATGGAAAAGATGGAAAGTAATTATTCCTAGCACAGTCATTAAATTCCTTTTTTAGTTTTTGATTTTGTTGTAGTTTGGTTTCGATTTGCAGTAAAGACGCATGCATAATTCAGTGGTTCACAGTATTGTCGTTTATAGATGGTGCAGAGTGGTGGCTAGACAGTATTATAAAGCAACCGTGAAAAGTTTTAATAGAAATACAACAAATTAACATAAACCAGGATGTAATTATATGAGGCTAAAACATTTTCTGTAAGAACAGTCTTTGATTTTGTGAAACATATAGCAAACTGAAATAGTTTGTCATTGCCTTCAAAAAAATATTTACAAGCTAATTGTTTAGAATACCAGAAAACCAGCATGTATTTTCATTGTCAAGTATGTAACATGATGTTTGTATAATGAAGCAAGTCAGTATGAAACATAACCTGCTTGTTTCTTGTTTGAATATAAAGATAAGGTCAAATGAAGCTTTATGTGAACGCTCTATAACCCTAAGAAGCAAATGAGAAACATGTTAATGGCACGAGATATTCAGTTCAAGCCTCTCTTCAGTTTTTCATTTAAGAGTATCAAATGAGGTCTTAAGCATAAAGTGTGACCAAAGGACCTTTTCTCTTTGGGTTGACTACAGATTTGTGGTCAGTTGTACCAAAGAATTGCTAGGTAGAAGAGCAGCAGTGGCAGCAGTGGTTGAAGATGCATGTTAAAAAATAGTATGTTAGAATCTTGCATTAGAAGTCCTATGGCTGGTTTATCTGGGCAATTTTCACATCAAATTCCTGTCTTTCTTCTTTAAAGAGTGCTTTACAATGAAGTAATTTCTCCTTTAATATTAACTAGGAACTGAATTATAATCCCTTTAGGATGGATGAATTCCATGGGGTTTTTAATTCTGTTTTTTTGTTTGTTTTGTTTTGTTTGCGTTTTGTTTGTTTGGTTGGTTTTGTTGGGTTTGTTTGGGTTTTTTTGTTTGGTTGGTTTTCTGGTTTTTTGTTTGTTTAGTTGGGTTTTAAAAAAAATTTTATTCCTCTTTAGCTGATATAATTTCTATTTAGTTTTTATATTATCACTATGATGGTCTTGCTGTATTGTTCTCTAGGATCTGCTGGGGCTGCTGGTGGGAGTATAATGATTATAAATACCATATTCCCTGATTGACTTATAGGTAACAAGCAAGGTAATTTAATAGTGTTATCCTGAATTTTGGAGGACCAGTTACAAATACATAGGATTTGAATGCCTTGTTTTTTACTATAAAACACCTCTTTTTTTAAATTGGAAAAGAAAAAATAATCTTTTTTTAAGGAGTAGTTTTCAGACCATAGAAGTACATTTTTATATTTGTGTTATTTTTCCATAAAGTTGAATGCTTTCATTGCTTATGCTGACATGAAAAAACATACAAGTCCACAAAGAATATATAACATGCTTTTTCACATCAGAAATATTTTTAAAAGAAGATATGTGATTTAAATAATAGATAAAACTGTTTCACAAGTAGACATCATTGATGACCTGTCTTATGCCTGAAGCAGGATAAGCTTGTCCTTTATATTCTGTAGTCTTAAAAAAATCTTAAAATGCACTAGTTAGTGCACAAAGAGTGCTTTGTGGGCTATTCATTGAAGGAGTGAATACCATAAATACTTGTAGATAGCAATTAGATAGAAAATCACTGATTTTTTTTTTTCCTTTTTAGCTTTTTGGCTACAGGTAAAAGAAAGATCTTATCAGAGTCAATTTCTCACCTGCCTCAGGCGGACGTAATTAGATGTAAGCAAATTTAATGGAGCTTGTGTGCTCTGGGGCCATCCTGTAATGCTTTAATAATTGCATGCCTTATTAAAGTGGATTTAAGGTATGAAGGCTGTTTAACAGATCAAGTGGCAAAGAAGATAAGATACAGTTTAACTTTTTGCCTCTTAGATTAATTATCAAAGCTAAACTGCAATGAAAATATTTAAAATAACAGATTTCGGAGTCTGAAGGGTAATGCATTAGATGGTACATTGTACAGATGTTAATGGAAGAGGCAAATCTGTAACCTGAGCTTGACATTCATCAGTGCTGGCATACTTGTGCACCCGCCTTGTCCTGTTTTCCATTAACTCGGTGCCAGTGTTGGCAAGGTAAAAGCCTGTCATTTTATGTAGAAAACACATAATTATGCAAGTAAATGAGCATTAGTTTAGTACATTTCCCTAAATCCACCATTACAAATTAATACCATAAACTTTGCCAGTGGCAAGAGTTCTCTATCTCAGAGTAGTGTGCTTTTCCAGATGGGATACCAATTGCTCTCACTTATGTGCAAGAGATCTATTGTTAGCAAGCCTTCTTCACATGCCTTCTGTTGATCTATAAGTAGATCAGCATTCTTTCCTTAGAGTGTAATTCGGAGGCTTTAATGATGAGACAAAAACATTCCATGATCTAGCAGCAAACCCAAGCTATAAAACAAAAAAGCTGCTTATGCATGTTTATCTTCAGTGCTGTTTTCTTGCTGCTAAAGTTGCTTGTATGATGCATGATACTTCTATATTTGAAATATATCCCTCTCCAGTGGAAATCCCAGAAAGTCAGAATGAGGTTAGAAATTAATAGCTAAAATAGAAGCAGTTACTGATTGTTTTTAACGTGTATGTGCCTGAAATTTGAGTAATACAGACTGCTTGTGTGAGACAGTGTATTACAGCACTGTGTAATGTAACAGAGACCATGTAATATGACAAAATAATAAGATGCTTTTTTGGTATCCTTGCTTTCTGGACACATCTTACAGATCAAAATACTAATTAGTTTGCCAAGTATGCATATAACAGATTAAACATTAAATTTTGGTAACATTCTGCACTGGTCTTACCTGTAAGCAAATTACTTCCACAACTTGTAATACTGAGGTGGAAGTGAGAGAAGGAGGAAGGTTAAATTTGGAAGGAATCTTCAGGTTCCTCACAATGTTCCTCAGTGAAAACTGAGCATTGAGTTTTATTTAGTTTTATTTGACTTGTTTGGTTCACTATACCTAAATCTTCTTAAGAATTACCACTAAAACTATACAAAATGTGACAAACTTCAGTTCTCCTATGTAGGAGAATATAGCTGACCTTGTTTTTATGTCATGTAGTTAAAGCAGTTTGTCCCCTGTGATTCTAGTTTTTCTTGAAGTTTTAAGGATAACAATCACCTTCAGTAAGTGTCATAAGTCCACATGGTTAGCTTGAGGAAGTGAGAAGATTTACTTTTTTAAGATTTCAGTCAAAATCAGAATATAAGCTCAAATTTCTGGTTTTTATGGGATTAATATTTATTGCTTATGTTTCAAATTGCAGCTTCTTCCCTGTTTGTTTATAGTAAATGAATTATTTAGTATTGAATTAAATACCTGAAAAAAATTGTAGTTATGAGAAATAGAAATGCTTATGCAGCTAAGAAAAACTCTTTCATGGTTAAATTACGCTTCTATCTTCCAGCTGTTCTTTGGATCACAGGAGAGAAATGATACCATAACTGTTGGACAATAATAAAAGCTGAAACTTTGTATTAGGGCTGACTAGCTTGTGGTCCTCGGCCTACATCTGAAGTGAGGTTCTTATGCTATGGTTACATCCTTTATCTTGTAGGTCCAGCTGCTGTGAGTGCTTTAGACAATCTGAATACTCTGCTATGGGTACAGTTTAAACCACAGCGGCTGTAGAAGCCTAAATTTTGAGGCGATGTGGGCCCTTGTTGCTTACTGAGGCTATTTCCTTCCAACAATGGAGTAATTAGTCCTTAGGGAGCCATTGCCATCTACTGTCTGTCAACAAATCCTAAAGTTCCTTCTCTAAAATGAACTGTCTGAAGTATGTGTATTTAACTCTGTCTCCTTTGCTCTGAGAAGATCTTGATGCTTGCCTCATGAGGTCAGAAAGATTGGTATACTCTGCTGTACACAGAATCTGCTGAAAAGCTGATAGTTTAGGGATGCATGTGTTTTTATATGAGAGCTTTTAATTTAGAGAGAGAGAATGTTACTTCTTAGTATAGTGAAATCAGTACCTGGAGCTTTTGTTTATTATTTAAACCTAAGCCCCTAGATTTTTTCACTATTGTTTATTGTTTGCATGCCACTAGTGTGCAGAAGTGAAATCCTGGCTGACTGCAATTGATAGCCAGACTCCCATTAATTTTCATGGAGGTAAGATTTACGTATAAAGTAGTACATTAAAAAAAAAAGAGCTAACACCACACAGTTCCTGATTAGACTCCTGAGGGTGTAATTTAGTGTTACAGACAAACTGATCTAACAGTGAGTTGCTGCCAAAAGGTTGATCTTTCCTTCTCACTTCTACCTGACTCTTCCAAAACACAAGTCTCTACTTGCTTCTGCCCCTTTAAAAGCTCCAGTGATTGTGTGGCTCCAACAGGGTGATCCAGCAGAGAAGCACTGCTTTTTTTTGAATGTGCAGGGAACTTGCTGTGTAGATGCTGTGGCCACATGGAGGACAAACCTCTCTTTTTCAGTAGGAAGCTTACCACTAAATTGGGTTGGCTGCAATGTCAGATCATATTCTGAAGGAAAACTGGTGGTTGTATGAGCTTTGTCTGAGCACATCATCTCTGCAGTGCAAAGGAATGGTGTTCTTTGAAAATGTGTCTCTAGTTTTTAGTACTGAGCAATTTTGAAGTCATTATTGGGGAAACTGAAGGAACTTGTTGTGTCATCAAGGGGAACCATACTTGCTTCTTCTAAATACTTTCCAAAAAATCTCAAATAATTCACAAACAAAAGGAAGTGAGAAACATTTTCTAAAGAAATCAATACAAGATCCTAGTTGTTATCTTCCATAATGTATTGTAAGGGTTTGTTTACTAACTGGCATTACTCTTAGCTAGTTTAGCTTATTTAGAGGTGATTATTCCATTGGTTTTTTTTCTTGGGCAGTTACCAGACACTGGAGCTGTAAAGGAATCTATGACAATCTGCACAACCTTTGCTCTTGATAACATTTGGTTTTTTACTATGAAAAAGGCAGCTTCTGTTTTGAAGTGCAACATAAAGTGACTGATATTATTTTCTGTCAAATTTTAATGATTGTCTATTCTGTTAGGAATAATGTATTCTAAAACGTAGCCGTAAACTTTTATTAGAATTGAACAATTTATTAGAAATTGAAAAATGTTTAAGTATTACCTTGTATACACATATGATAGCTTTCAATTAATTTTTATAGTAATTTTTTATAGAGCCACATAGTTTCACATAATTTGGGAAAGATACTCTTATTAGTCTTTTCCCTCTTCTATTTCTTGTTTCCTACCTAGCACATGTTATTGTCACTGAATTTTCAAACAAAGCTTCCAAAGCTTAGTTGATCCTTTAGACTTTAAGTGTATGTGACACTTTTGCCTTAGGCTTGTTCCCTGAGACTTATGTCTAGTACCTCGTTTATCTACATCACTCATGTTATTTACAAGAGAAAAAAAAAAGGTACCACACCTGTTTATTCACCAGACATTGCATGAAAAGACTTGGGAGCAATTATGAAACCAAAGAAGCCGTTTCAGCTCAGGACCTTTTCTTTTCTGAGGGAAAAGATCAACATGGAAAAATGAGATTTATATCAAGACCAGAAATCAATCCGAATTAGATTGGGATTTAAGAACAGTATGATGCAAAAGAGATGAGTAAGAGAAAAGACAACTAGGAATGGGCTTTAAGTGAAGAAAAGTTTTGATTTAGAGTGTAGCTGAAAGGTTAGAAAAATAAGATTAAAAAAGAAAAAACTTTCCATTTGGAGTATTATATGCCTTGTTGCTTGTATATGAATACTTTTTTACTAGTCTAAGATGGCGTTTTAGAAAGAGCTTTTAGTCCATGGATGTTAAGAAATGTTTGAAAATAAAGTGTGTTTCAGAAAAAGAAGAAATTAGATTTTGTAACAGTTTACATAGGTGGACCTAGAAACAGATTAGAGAGAAATATGATTCCCTTTTTTACTGTAGTAATAGATGACAGGAGTTAGAAGAAAGAGTGGGAAAATGAGTGTGCCTGAAAACAGAAAAGTAGTTGAAAGTTGACATTGAGTGTAGTGCTACTTAAGGAGATGTCAGAGACAGACAAAATTGAAGAGAGATGGAAAGATGGCTTTGCAGTTTGGGGAGATCAGATCATCTAAAGAGAAAGTGAAATGGAAGCATCAGGCTAAGAACGGACTAATAGTTTTTTAAAGTGAAAAAGAAAAAGAAGTGTATGTTCTAGTGAAGGAGACAGACAGAAGGATAGTAAGAGAACATTGAGTTGAAAAATAGTGGATGAAAAAGAGCTTAGTAAGAGATGTCAAAAGCAAGAATAATCTTAACAGAATGAAAATCAAGAGGGCAAAGTAGTAGTTTGTTAATGCTAGAGTATTACTTGCTGCTCTTTAGTGCTTGGTAAGACGTAAGTTCTGCATGCTCATTCACTGTGCAGACTTCTATGCTGAAACAAAGTGTAAACTCAAACCTTTAAAGGCATATCTGTGTAGTTAGAACCATAGATTCTTGCTTTCCGGGTCTGTCTGAGTTAAAGTTTTATGAAGCTTCTTGTCCTCATTTGACGCTTTCTATCTGCTCCGGCCTTTACCCTTTTGCAGATGACCTACTGATGTCGCCTGTCAGAAGTCTCCATTGATCCACTTGGGGACTGTGACATTTTAAAAGATTTATGTCTTGTCTACATAGGGATAGATTTAATGAAAGTGCCACAAATTTTACTGGTTGTACCATATCTCTCTTTGCCACTGAATCAAATTCCAATCCTTTTCTTCAAAGCTTAATAGCACTTAGAACTATTCAAAGCATGGAAATACCAGATTTCTTAAACAGGGACAAAACAGCACATCCTTTTTTATCCAAAGTATCATGGTGGAGTGTTAAATCTATTTAATTCAAAACTCTTTGAATTAAATAGATTAATAAATAAATAATGCTCTAAAGTAATTTGACTCAAAGCATTTCAGTATGCTGAAGTTAAAAACACTGAAAACGGATTTATATTGGGAAAATCATATAAATGTAGCTGTATGAACCAAACCTGTAATAACTTCTGTTTCAAGTCTCTGAAGTCTGTTGAAAGTCCTGAGAAGAAGTTGACTGTAGCACTATTTTCAATGAGCCGAACCATTTGCTGTATGGAGTCTTGAATTTTATTAAAAGCAGATTAATGCTGTTATTAAACAATTCTTCCACAATATCTGTTTAAACTATTAATATTATAGAGTTTTAAAAGTATGTGTTAAAATATTGTCTTATTTGATGAAGCAGTACAAAATTTCTTCAAAGATTTATTGAGGTTTCTGTTCCTGAAATGGCAGAGCTAAGTTGCTTTGAATCCCAGATGTAACTAGAACACAAGTAACTTTGATGTTTAAACAAACAAAAAAATAAAATCACAAGAGATTACAGATAAAACTAGCATTGCTGGTTTGAAGAGTTATAGAGTATTTTACCTTTTAGAAATCTAAAATTTAATGACATCAGACTAACCTTGTTTAGAAAATATTTTATGAACTTCTGAGAAAGAAGATAAACTGTGATCCTAAATAGACTGTACTGGAAGCATATGCTAGAACCATTTTGAGATTAACATCTACTTGGACTTCTGCAAGGCCTTCAACATGGTCCCACACAACATCCTTCTTGCCAAGTTGGAGAGATGTGGATTTGGTGGGTGGACTGTTCAGTGGATAAGGAATTGGCTGGATGGTCGCATCCAGAGGGTAGTGATCAATGGCTCGAAGTCCATATGGAGATTGGTGTATGCACCTGGGTCAGAACAATCCTCATTATCGATACAGGCTGGGCGATGAGGTGTTAGCAGTCCTATGGAAAAGGACTTGGAGGTTCTGGTGGATGAGAAGCTGAACATGAGCCAACAGTGCGCACTTGTAGACCAAAAGGCCAATTGCACCCTGGGCTGCATCAAAAGAGGCATGACCAGCAGATCTGGAGAGGTGATTCTGCCACTCTGCTCTGGTGAGACCTCACCTGAAGTGTTGCACCCAGCTCTGGAGCCTTCAGCACAGGAAGCACATGGACCGGATGGAGTGGGTCCAGAGAAGGGCCATGAAAATGATCAGAGGGCTGGAACACCGCTCCTACAAAGACAGGCTGAGAGAGTTGGGGTTGTTCAGCCTGAAGAGGAGAAGGCTTCGGGGAGACCTTATAGTGACCTTCCAGTAGTTGAAGGGGGCCTACAAGAAAGCTGGAGAGGGTGTGTTTACAAGGGCATGTAATGATAGGACGAGGGGCAAGGGTTTTAAACTAGAGAAGGATAGATTTAGATTAGACGTTAGAAGTTCTTTACTATGAGGATATTGGAACACTCAAGCAAGTTGCCTAGGGAGGTGGTGGAGTCCCATCCCTGGAGACATTCAAGGTCAGGCTTGATGAGGCTCTGAGCAGTCTAGTCTGGTTGAGGATGTCCCTGCTTACACAGGGGTGTTGGACTACATGACCTTTAGAGGTCCCTTCCAAGCCAAGGCATTCTGTGATTCTGTGGTCTTACAATTTTACCGCATAGCTCAAAAAGAGTTACTATGTCTTCAGATTCTGGCTGTACTATTCCCACACTGGATGAATTTCCCCATACAAAAAAAGAAAAAAAAAAAAGAAAAGAAAAAAAGAAAAAAAAAAGTGGGCATATAATCAAGTTACATGAATTCTGCTCTCTTATACAATAAATTAGAAGTATATTCACCTCAAATATTTTAGAGGTGGAGTAATACCCAGTATTTATTGCATTTTCCTTCATTTTTATATGAAAAATTAAGCAGATTTTATTTTTTTTTGTATGTTTTGGAAAATGAAAATCAAGGACTCCATCCAGTTCATTGTTGTTATACAACCTTTCATGTGTGAAAGTTGTGAGGAAATTGAGAATCAGCAATGAACCTATCAAACCAGTAATTATGATTTATTTCTATTTATTCATCATTTTACTAGGAGATGAAAGTAGATTTATTTATTTTTTTATATTAAAAGACTTTCTTAAAAATCAAGACTATTTTAAAATTCTGAACATGTATAAAACATGTTCTTGTTAGCAAGATGAGGCTTTAGAAAGTGGATTTTATTAGCTGAATGTAATGCCATGAAAATGGAACTTGATTTTCTGATGGTCTTGATAAATGCAAATAAAATCAAGTAGTTAATCCTCAGGTGAGGGCTTTATGCTATTCTACTACAGGTATACAAAGTGAACCATTTAAAATGCAGTTCTTTTGTGTAACTTAACATGAGTGAATTGCCTTTTAGTAATGTTCTTTAGTACATTTTTTTTTCACTACAGAACAAAGCCATGAATTTCTGCCCCAGACTTTAACATTACTGCAGTTCTCTACAGCAGTTGGCTTGTAGCTGTGAGTAAGAGGGCTCTGCAACCATTGTTGGTATCTGCAGGAAGGAGTTTTCCTCCTGTCAGTGGATTTATCAGGAATTACAGGTGGAGTAAGAATTACTTTGAAGTGATTATACCATTTGTGCTATCACATACTGATTTTACAGTAAAACTACGCCACAAAACTGGAGATGAGAGCACAACTTGTTTTACTGAGCACTGCTAAAAATAACATTATCAAATCTTTTGAGATGTTTCTGTCATCATGTACTGGCCTATCTCAGAGAAATAAAGCCCTACTTGCTCTCTTGATACCACATAATAAATTGACTGATGTAGTTCAGTTAGGGAGTTAAAAATGCATTGAAAATAATGGGCCATGACATTCTAGGGTTAACATTTATTCGTAGATGATGCAATTAAATAAAACAGGCATTAACTTCAAGGTCAGTCAGTAAAGTAATAAAAATTACTATTTTAATTGAATTGTAATTGCTTTCCATTGATACATGCAAGTTAAGTAAAATTGATGTCAGTGCTGCAAATTATAGTTCCCTTCCTAATTAATTTCTTTAGTTCAACATACAGTCATATGGGTCCTGGACCTTGTTGTTGGTTTATCCACCCATCCAGCTTTATTCACATCTAGTTTCTTGAAGGAAAAATCTGGAGGATGTGGTTAAATGGAATGTACTAAGAATTTGCAATACATTGGGGTTTTTTTTAGTCCAAGTAATTCTAAGAATCTGAATCAATCTACTGCTTTGTTTAAATAAAAACAAACCAAATAGAAGTATAGATTTATATTAGCTATTTTATAATTATGTATATAAATACTTTATTATACCAATAGTAGCAGTAGACATACAGCTTCATCTATATATGCATACCATTAAAGATTTAAGATGTGGCTTGGTGGTTCTGCAAATTGCAGGTTACTTTGATTCTTGAAGCCTTTAGTAAATGGTCTCTATTCACTAAATACAAACCTATTGGAACTAAAGGGAAATAATATCTTTCAAAAGAAAAGCAGAATATCGAAATATAGAATTCTACTGAGAAAGGGTACATTGCTCTTTCACAGCTATTCACATAGGTGTGGGATATTACTAAAGAGTTTACCCATAGTATATACATAGACAATTTATTTGCTTTTTTATATATTATTTGCATAATAGTTTATTTTAAATTACTGTTTTGTGTTCATTAGGAGGCAGAACATTATGTATATTCTTCTTAATATCAAAGAGAAGTTGAGAAAGAAATAAATTAGTGTTTCTGGTTCTGGTCTGACTATCTTTTCCCTTCTCACCTGTTTGTAATGTATACCTTGATTTATATTTAAAGGAAACCAGTTTGTTTTTATCAAGGACATGGGTTGCTTTTCTTAGAAAAGTAGCTATGTTAATAATGTTAATTATTGTTAATTAATAAATAAAAATATGTTAAGTGAGTACTGTAGTATGGTACTTGTTATTGCTCATTTATTTTACGAGAAGATGCTTAGCTTAATACCTGTCCCATTAAAATGAAGGACATAATGCTAAGCTGATGTAAGTTGGAAGACATCACCAGAATCATTGGAACTATCGAAATGAACATATTTCAAAATGATTTCTTCAAGCATAAATTATCATTATCTTATATCTAGTAACACATACTTTTAGTCTGTTAATAAAGAGCAATAAACCAATACAAAAAAAAGAGCAGGGGGACGAAAAAACCTCAGTTCTCTTTCACTTTAATTATTGAGCAAATTTTAAGGTGTTCTCCTAGATAAGGAATTTTTAATGTGTTTTAATGAAATATTTTGAAAGATTACTAGTGTTTTGCCATCTCATTCACTTTTACTTTTTTTAGTTGCACAGGAATTTAAATATACCAAGACCATCACTGTAAAAATTAAAAGGCATATCAGGTACTTGAACTCAGCAATGGCTTTATAGAATAGTATAGCATACATTTGTGTAACAGCATTCATCATCAGTGATCTAATGTGCTTTACAAGGTACAGACTTAAGAAATTGCATCTAAATGGCGTAGTGCTGGTGGCAGCTCTTTAATGATACCTCTTATTGTATAAAGCAGTAGAGTAGGAAAAAATAGGCAAATATTGTAATCAGTAAAAAAAAATCCCCAAACCACAATAATTAACAGTATTAAAAAATGTGACCACTGAAAATTTTCCAGTGTTCTTTCACTTTCAGAAGTCATGATTTTGTTTTCTCTTACTTACTTTGTATGTTGAGATCTTTTGACTATTTATTCTCAAATCCAACTAGGATATTTATTGGGCTGAAGAAGATGTCATCTCTAGAAACAGTTGTTCCTGAAGGGTTTTTATCCCGGTACTGATTTCTGTCAATTATGTGATTTATTCCTGAGAAGTGACCATTTAACTAATTGGCAAAACTCTAAAAGTCAAAAAGCTGAAACAGGAACACTGAGGGGCAAGTTAAAGGAATTATCAAATGTTAATCGGGATTCCTTTTTAGCAAGAAAAATAAATCAAAATGTAGACATCATATAGGATATTTTGTGCTGAATCAAAAGATACAACATTCAAAACATTCTGT
Organism: Actenoides hombroni; assembly: GCA_024336885.1. Taxonomy (NCBI): domain Eukaryota; kingdom Metazoa; phylum Chordata; class Aves; order Coraciiformes; family Alcedinidae; genus Actenoides; species Actenoides hombroni. The sequence goes on from WUAM01000431.1 coordinate 3,968,477, forward strand.
AAGCCTGAGTTTTCTTTATATCTCCATCCTTTTTAATTCTTACTTTTTTTTTTTTTTTCTGTGGATGACACACACATAGAATGAGATTTAGAAAAAAAGCTTTTTTTCTGGAAAACAGTCTATGTCCCTTCCTATAATTTGCAGGAACGATAAAAAATTAACTTGTATTTTAATTTAATAGGTATCTACAAAGATAACCTCTAACTCAAAGAGTTAATTTCTGTGTAGTATTATTATTACTGTGGACCTGCTTGTTTCCTTCACTGGTTAGTGAAATTTGTAAGAAAGGAGAACAGCTTTTCCAGTTGACACACAGTGAAAAGGTAATTTGCCTTATTTTCCAACAAACATGCAAGCCAGTTGCCTAGCTGGGATAAGAGAAAATTCTGACCAATTTTGTTTTCCTTAGGATAGAAGTGATTTTAGATACAGTGGCACTGGTTTCTAAGGGAGATGTGTTGTATTAAAAACAAAGCAAACCAAAAAGCAGAAGCCTTTCTTGACGTCATAACAGTACTTTATAAAAAGTATTTTTAAACTTTGAATTCTTTTGCAGGTTTAGATCCAGATAAGCATCTAGGAAAAACTCTGAATCAAATGGAGCCTTATCTTTTGGAGGTGAGTATTATTTAGAGGATACTCATTGTCCTGGTTTGAGTGAGAACAGAACTAATTCTGTTCAGTAATTTTACTTTTCAGCTCAGTTCTTTTAATTAACT
>WUAM01000431.1:3974367-3992860 GCA_024336885.1 Actenoides hombroni
CAGCCCTACACATTCTATGATTCTATGACACTGTTCTTTGGGTAATGATTGGGCCAATTGCTGTGTATCTTGTTTCTCATAATGTATTTGAGTTTAGATTAATTCTATGTAGTCTAGAATGTGTTTTCATCATATATTTATTTTTAATTTTGAACTGGACTTGCATTTTTAGTTAAGTGTAATTTGTAAATTTGCTGTTTTCTGGCTCATCTGAACTAGAGGGCAGATTTAGCAATCAAAATTTAGAGTCTAAGCTGTCATATTATTATGAATGTAACATCCAACTGGCAAAACAAAATAATTGGTCTTCAAAAATGTTAATATTCTAAATGTATAATAGTCAAAGTTCTGATGTTATGATGACATTTGAAAATTATTGCCGACTTTGTTAAATGAACATTAAGAATCTGTTCCACGAGCTCCTGAATATCCTCAGGTCCTGTTCACGTTAGTGGGAACTGAAAATCCTTTAGCACCTTTTATAATTGGTGTCAATTATACATCTTGAAGCCAGTGACATTGAAAATGAGGATTTTCTGCAACAAAGATAGGAGATAGTTTCACATCTTTTGAGTATTCAATGTTAATGAAAGCTGGAGAGGGACTTTTAACAAGAGCATGTAGTGATAGGACAAGCCATTGCTTCACATTGAAAAAAGGGTAGATTTAGGTAAGATGTAAGGAAAAAATTCTTCACTGTGAGGGTGGTGAGATGCTAGAACAGGTGGCCCAGAGAAGTGGTGGATGCCCCCTTCCTGAAAGTGTTCAAGGCCACATTGGACGGGGCTTTGAGCAACCTGGTCTAGTGGAAGGTGTCCCTGCCCATGGCAGGGGCTAGATGATCTTTAAGGTCACTTCCATCTCAAACCATTCTATGATTCTGTCATAATTGCCAATAATTATTCTAGGCACTGATGTTTACAAGCAGAGGGGTTTTTGCAGTGGACACTACAACAAAAAGAGTAAAAGGTCTTGACTGTTTTGTAGGTTGTCCATTCATGTTGCATCAACATTAATTATTCTGGATGCATTTGTCCAATAGAAATGTTATTGCCTTTGTTGACGGATGGAGTTCTCTTTTATATCAGGAGTGTAATTTTTTAATGAGCACTTGATTAAAGGTTTTCTTCTGCTTTTCTTTAAAAGAAATTGTGAAAGGAAAAATGAAATATACTTCTCATAACAAGACATAGAAAAATTATTTAATATATATTCCAGAAGAGATGTTGATTTTGCACCACCAGACAACTAAACAGTCACATAAAGCATTACCAAGTTATTGTCTTCTCAGAGTGTTTATGCTTTTCTCCAAAATAAAGGCTGAAGAAGATTCAGGCCTTTGGTTTAATTAAGTGAATTTTAAATTTTAAATGTGGTTTTCAATTTTGTGAAAACATCATTCTATATATTTCATTTTCTTCTTTTACACACCTAACTTTGAATTAGTTTTGTTTTCTAGCCCCCAGAGAGACTTTTTCTAACAATCTTCTGCATTTTGCAGAGAATTACGTTGCTACTTTGACTGCAGAAGCATCATGGCTGGGCATCTGTTCCTCTAGAAAAAGCATAAAGAGGTTAAATAAATATTCCCAGTAGTGACATTGCTGTTTGCAATGAAGTTGAGGACTGCAGTTCAGCTTTCTGTGAGCTACTTGAAGCAGTTTCTTAATGGTTGTTTAATGTGAAAAAACCTGGACAGGACTTGTCTTGAAGCAGCTAGTGCTGGGACACTTTAGAAGGTGATGAGGAGATGAATTTCCCCTGCAGAAAAAGGGAGGGTGTCTCCATGCTCAGGCATGGTACAGGTGCTTGCTTACTACCTATCATTACACAACATTAATACAGAATTACAGTGAACTATTCAGCAGTTATATTCTCCTTACTCCAACAAAAGAACTTTGGCTCCTGCTCCACAGGTGCTTGTTTATAAAACAGGGAACAATTAAGATAGTCAGTTATTTTGAATGTGTTGATTCAAGTCATTATGTGTTTTAGTGGGATATCCAGAGCTTCAGGAATATTCATAAATGTATATGTTGATTTAGAAAGTATATTCAGTCAATTCATAAAGGAAACAGCATGTTGCTACCTCTTTAGGGCTTCCCTTAACTTCTTGCTTTTGTCTTAGAAAATTCTCATTGGTTCTATTTGTTAGAATTTTTTGAAAGAATGGATATTTACCAAAATAAAGAATTCACTTGTTAAATCTGTTGCCAAAAACTGTGTTTATTGTGTAGTCCTATGGGAAGCACTACTTCTTGTGTTGATTTACAGTATAGGTTTCTCACAGAACTGAACTATCTATGCTAAAGCAAGACAGACAAATACTGGAGTCTGAACAATCTTTCATGGCCACTGAGGAAGGAGAACTAAGAATGCATTAATTTAGCTGAATGTTAGAGTGCCAATTCTACTTAAAATAAACCACATCGGTAATTTTTAGATCATTGCAATATGCAGATGAAGAAATCAAGAACTCTCTGTATGATATTTTGGGTTTTTTTCATCAAAATATATTTAATAGACTGCTTTATGGTAATATTTATGTATTTCAATTTTCCTTTTGTGCTAGCTTTCTGAGAAATATGGAGTCCATGTCTGTGGAGAAGGTGGAGAATATGAAACATTCACGCTGGACTGCCCTCTATTTAAGAAGAAAATAGTTGTGTAAGAAACAGTTTCTTCCATTTCCTTATATTAAAGCAATGGGAACATATATTTAGCTTGAGGCAGCTTTTGTTGGCAGAGGTAAAACATGTTCTCTAAGTTCACAAGCACTCACTTTGTTTAGCACTGGCGAAGTCCTCTGAAAACTTAAATCAATACATGACAAGATGAGGCCTTCATAGAGGGCTGTAAACTTTTTAGACATTTGCACTTTCGTTTACTTGCTGATTATGGCCTGCAGTAAAACTGGTACCTACACACTGACACTTTTATCCTTTCATGAAGTGCGAATTGCCTGTACTATTTATCTTTCATTACAGCTACATTTGATAAACTGCCACATCAGTAGCCTGTGGGTTCCATTAACTCTGTGTGTTTTCAGTTTAGCAGCTTAGAATGATAACGATAAACATTTTTCTTCAATTATTAAAGGATATTTTAAATACAAACTTTGCATGAATCCATCTCATTTACAGTGAGTAGTTTATTCCTTTGGCATAAATTGCTACAATCTGTGTAGTGGGATATGGGAAATATTTATGTCTTGATACGAGTTTTATATTAGCCTGTTAAACAGCTAAGCCTGCTTGCTCTGAGTGACATGTTTTAACTGCTGTTCCTTTTCTTAGCCAAGTAAACAGTCTAGTAATCATGTATTGGTCATTTTAGGGAAGCTCAAGATTATGGAGCACGTAGACCTGATTCGGGCTTTAACAGTTAAAGTCTATTTGTTTCATTTTTCTGTGACTGGGATCTGTCCATACAAAGAACAGAGAACCAAGAGCTGTTAACTCTGTTTCATTGCATGGCATTTGGGAGAAGAGCAATAGACAAACTGGTAAAAGGGATGGCAGCTACAGTAGCAGATGTCTTCTGAACTGTTGGTTGACTGAAAGATATGTCCTCTGGAGTGAACTAAAATACTACATTATTTGAGTCTGGAGATACCTCCATGCAGGAAAGCTATGGAATTTTTTTAGTAAGAAGAAGATTCAGAAAGTAACAATGTAGAATCTTTAACCTTGATAAGATTCTCTGAGGGAAACCAGGTGTTAAGTAGAAGCCGTAGGTTGTGAGCCAACCTGCTGACTAGTAGGAGTTGGAAAATTATGCTGGAAAGTAGAAAAAAAAAGTGTGATGCTGGGGTAGATCTTACCTGAATATACTTAAGGACAAAACTCCACAATATGCCCTTAGATAGAATCAATTCAGTCTCTTCTAGCAAAAAAGGAGAATATTGTGAATCATTGCTAGAGCATGATGTATGATTTCTATTAAAATGACAAATTCTTACCAATTCCAGTAGGTGTCAGAGGCAGAATTTTGTGAAAGTTTGTCATTTAGAGTACTAGGCAGATGTAGCTTGTGAAGTGTGTATATTGCAACACTTGCAACAAAAAGTATACTTCAGAAGATAGCTAGATTTTAACTGAGATTAAATGTGCTTATATAATTTTTTTTGCATTTATATGTGTTTGGCTGATTATTTACATTCTTTCCACTTACTTTGAGGCTTCTTATGGTACAGATTAAATCTGGGAATTCATTGGAATTGGATGCATAATTTCCCAGTTCTCCTTTTCAAAGCTGTTTTTGCATTGATAAAGCAGAATGGCGAACACTATGTAAAATCTCAGGAGAAATTCTTAATTCTTGGTGTAGTGTGGAGATTTTTATTATTTTTTTATTTTATTTTTTTGCATATAATTTGAGGAACACTTTCAGGAAAGTTCATTGTACCCTTGGCTTGCTATCAACCAAATAGCAGTTTAAGTTGGAATATCTCATAATATATTTTAAATGTATTTCTGGCCATTGGTGGTTTAATGACCATTCAGGAACTAGAAAAGATATGATTTGCCTGAGTTTTCTTTATTTCTATTGGTGACACTCCAAAAAGATAATAAAAGTTGACAACAAGGCACAAAAAAATACTGGAAAAGACAAATACATAAATCAATGAGTATTTAATAACAAATACATGGCACAGCAGATTGTTGAACCATTACTCAGCTAGTTCTACATACACATTTCTATAATGGAAACTGAATAGCTATGATGGCATTGTGTGCCTCTGGATTGATTAGCCTTTTAGTCATGTCCTAAAGACATTCCCTTTGAGGGGCCATTCCTGTGAAATCTATTACTTTCTGAGATTCTAAAGAAAAATATTTTGTAGTTTCTTTGGCATTGAATACAAGTTTATTTTCTGCTTTTCATTCTTGCTTTTCATATGCACCTAGTCTAAACAGACTTTATAATCATGTTGTTAACTATGCTAGTGTAGTTTCCAAATGTTTAGGTAGCTGTAGTTTTGGTATACATTCTGATACATCCATTGAAGCTTAAATGGAGTTGTAAGAGTTAAACTTCAGAGGTTTAAACTTGCCAGGATGTTGAAGGTGTCTAAATTACTGAACTTCTTCAAGATGTCTTCCTAGAGAAGGTTTCTGAGGAATATACGGAACATTGCTTTTGCCTCCAAAACAAGTGTGATGTATTATCCTTGGCTGGCTGCCAGGTGCCCAACAAGCTGCTCTCACTCCCCCTCTTCATCAAAGGGAGAAAATAAGATGAAAAAGCTTGTAGGTCAAGATAAGAATAGGGTGGTGGTTTACCATTTACTGTTGTGTACAAACCAAACTCAGCTTGGGGAAAACTAGTTTAATTTATTGCCAATTAAAAATCCTCCACCAGGTTAGGATAAACAAAGACAAAAATAAAAATATCTTCTCTCCCCACCCCATTCTTCCCAGGTTTAACTTCACTCGTTTGTTCCTGACTCTTCTGTGTCCTCCCCTTGAGCAATTCAAAGGGGTGGGGAATGGAAGCTGTGGTCAGTTCATAACATTGCATTTCTGCCGCTCCCTTATCTTCACACTTTTCCCCATCTTCATCCTGAATCTGTTCCATGGGCTACAGTCCTTCGTGAACTGCTCCAGTGTGGGTCTTTCCCATGGGGCAGTTCTTCAAGAACTGCTCCACTGTAGGTCCTTTCCATGGGACACGGTCCTTCTCGAACAGACTGCTCCAGCATGGGCCACAGTACCTGTCAAAAAACCTGCTCCTCTGTGGGCTGCTTTCCACTAGCCACAGTTCTTGCCAGGAGCCTGCTCCAGCATCGGGTCTTCCAGAGGCTGCAGTGTCTATCTGCTCTGATATGATCCTCCAGGGGCTGAAGGGAAACAGTCTGCTTCACCATGGTGTTTTTCATAGGTTGCATGGAATCTCACTGCCCTGGAGCTTGGAGCACCTCCTCTCCTTTTTCACTGATCTTGGTGCTTGTGGGCCTGTTTCTCTTGTGTTTTTCTTACTCCTGTCACAGCTGCTGCACAGCATTTTTACCTTTTTGAAAATATATTGTTCTAGATACACCACCAGTGTTGCTGATCGGCTCCACAGCCCCAGATCTGTACTCATAGAGGCCACCCCTACAGACCACCCTCTGCTACCAAAACGTGTCCATGTAAACCAAATACAATAGGAGAAAATCTAATGCACCTGTCATTTATAACACTACTTTTGGCTAGCTTTTTCACTGGTTGATGTTTTTGTCATCTGCAACTTGTGGCAAAATATGTTTCTACAGTATATCCTTTGAAAAAGAAGGAAATCTGCTAGTTCAGCAGAAGAAAAATACAGCTTTGATGTGTTACTCACTGTGGAGAACTGGAAGTCTCTTTAATGTAAGACTATATGATGAATTTGGCTTTTGAATAATAAATTGAATTCTTGCCATTGTTCTCAATCTTCATTTAAAAATATGCCTCACAAAGCAAGCATGGCAGATTGAGTGAAATGTTTGAAAATAAACAAGATCTAGCAGTGAAAGCAAGATCTTACAATCAAAATATTCAGCCAAGAGTCAGATGGGGTTTTATCTGGTTTTCCCAGGTAGACTATTGTAAAACAGTTGTCACCTTTATGCTCTGCATTTGGTAGATACCAAGCATTTTCTGCCCTTCTCACACTTGTATTTAAAGTGCAAATGATTGGCACCTCTTCAAATCATAAAGGTGTATTTCTCATCTATGTGGATGTCATCTAGTATCTACTCGTACGATGAAGGCCCCTTTGTATTTATGGAACACAGAATAGTTAGATATTTTTTTTTTGTGGATAATTTGGCATATTTGAAATATTTCGGAAGTATAATTTTGCATTTCTATACCTTGCCATTAGCTGTGTGTTTACATTTGTAATTCTAGGTTTGGAGTTTAAAGCAAATCTGTAAACATGAAAAAATAATTATGTACTGAGCACACTGATTCTACTCTCAGACTTGCTCTAACTTGTCATATTTGTGAAAATGTTGCAAAGTGTTTTAAAGTGATTAAATATTTCCTAGATCTTCAAGTAGACGAGAGATCAGGTGATTATGATTTCAAGAAATAGAAAATTAGGACAGTTTTTCAACTATTCTTCATTGTTTTCCAGTCTTCTAAAAATGTTCCTCAACAAAAGTACTATGTTTCCATCATAATCAAATATAAATCACCTTATGTAGTCATGTTCCTACTAAAAATTCAGAGTTTCAGCTAGAAATGGCTTTTATGTAGTTTATTGGGGTCTCTCAGATCAATGTTTTTCATTTTAATCTCTGCTTTTGATGTGGGTTTGTCATGCTATTTTTTTAATTTTTTTTTTTAATTATAGCTCTTTCTTAAGATGGACATGACATGTAAGTTCAGGACTTCCTATTTTTTTTAATTGGCAATTCATCATTGGACGCAAATAAAGCTGTTCTGCCCTATTTGTTCTATTTACTGTTGAACAAGACTGTCTATTTTATCAGTTAGAACAATGATGTATGTTTGGAGAGGCTGACAGAAAATGAGGTAGGTAGGGAAAAAATATTTTCTTTTTATATGTATTGTAATACTATTTTCAGCACTGCATAATCTACTATTATGACCCATCAGCTGAGAAATATTGGCATATTAGACTAGGTATCTATTATGATCTTACAAAATATCATGCGTTAGGTGTATGTCAGAGGAATGTACTTCATACCAAGAAGAAATATTTATGATATCTTAATATTTGCAACGCTTCTTGAGCAACAAATAAGTACTCAAAAATTTTGAAGTTATTGAACGGTTAGCATAGGTATCAATGCTTAGCATTCACTTGCTGTACTAGTGAATTGGAATATGAAGGGATAGGAGTGGGGCTGCTGCTTTGACTTTGAAGTTAAATATATTTTTAAAGTTACTAGGTATTCTTTAAATTCAACAGACACATACATTTAATAACCCTATTGGATTTTTTTTGTCCTTTCTGATATATGCTTTTCTGTTAATACAGTTTTAAGTAGTTAATGCATCACTGAAAATTACCAGACTTCCCTGTATAGGACTTCAATGAGCAAGAAATGTTTATTGATACCCAGGTACCAGGTACTAATGGAGTCTTGGTGACTGGTTTTTTATTATTTCAGATTATGTATTCCTGCTACTAAAGATTTCCAGAGTTATTTTCTGCCTATTTCTTTTGGAATTAGAAGACACTACGGTCATTTGAAAATAATTACTTTAATGTTAAGATACTTTAAGATATCTTAAAGTAATAAGTGATATTTTAATCATAAAGAATCTTGATACCAAATCTCAACAATGAAGCTGAAGGCTTATTATCAAAGTACTTTAAAGTTTACTAAATGGGAAGTGGATCTTATGCTAAAGGTATTTGTCATTATTGTGCAGTTTAGTGATGATAATTATTTTAGGAGTTCTGTTATTTTAAATCCCAAAGCAAATTTTATACAACAGATATTTCCTTTATGTTTATGCTTTCATTAAGTCAGTGGAATCTGGCCAAGACTTCAACTGGTTCCAGTTTGCATAGGTTTTATGTGGCAGTACTAGAAATCTATCTCTTCTCATCAAATTGAGTACTGTGAAAGCATCAAGGGCATTGTGGTTTCAAGAAAATTATCTCTGTGTCCTTAGCCTTACCTACAACAATTTTCAGATTGTCTCATACTGTATCTGAGTTTCTGTTATGTTTTCTTTGAGTTTCTCACCTTCTGATGTTTGTTTCCTAGAGCTACCTTTTTCTTAAGTAGTAAAACCATGCAGATGGATATAACAGATACTGCCTCTTGTGAATCAAAGTGTGACAGATTGTGGCTGTAAAAATGAAAACTAAAATGAACTAATTTGAATCAGGAAGTTTAGCATTGTTACCAACACATTTGGCATTAAAAAGTTGTATCTAGTAGTCTTCGATATCAAATGCAAGATGGTCACATGAGTCAGTTTCTCAGCATGAAATATTGTATGTTGTTAATGCTTCAAGAACTAATCCCTGGAGCAGTAATCAAGAATGGACTTTTAAAAAATCTCCTGTTGCTAAAATGTAAAGATCGCGTTACATATGAGTCTCTAGACTATGAAACGTAATCTCTCAATACTGGTGTGGGAGAATAACAGAAGATTGGTGAGGAGGATTGTAAACATGCTCGAGTGACTTGCAGCTAGAGTGTTGAAAAACACATATATCATACTAACTGTTGTTTGGCCTTGTGTGTTGGACAAGTAGAACATCTGTGTTTAGATAACACAGGCCTTTGATAGACTTAGCAGCACAGTATTGAACATGCTTGAGATTCCTGCCCTGCTGTTCAAAAGATCAAAGCATAATGGTAAATTATGCCTGTGCAAATCCCTGAAATACAGGCAAAACCAGTAAGTTCAGTGATCCTCTAGCATGGACCAAGCTCTGCAGTGCCTGTGTCCTCACCTGTGTCCCTCTGCCCCAGTGTTGCTTTGGGGATCTGCTGATTGGTGTAGTAATGAAAATAAATTTACTCTTTGAATTTCATCCGTTGTTTTCTGGTTGTTCCCACATTCTGCCTGTACTGGCTCACACAGGAAATATAATTTATTAGTTCTGAGAATTGAACATCAGTGAAGATAATACGTGATTCAACAATCTGATTTTATATATCAAACTATTTTTTCTTAATTTTTATGAAAACTAAATAAGAAATTAATAGATTTTCCATGTACAGTTACCTTGGAGCCTGTGTTATACAACTAAGTATTGTCTGTATGTAAAATTATATACTAAGATTTGATGCCAAGAATTTTGTATTTCAGAGATTCAGACGAGGTGATCGTGCATTCAGCTGATGCATTTGCACCTGTGGCCTACCTTCATTTTTTAAAATTACACCTAGAGAATAAGGCAAGTAGATTGCAGATGTCTTCCTTTAAACCTATATGCTTGCTTCCTATTTTTATGCTGCTTTGTTACAGTTTGAAGTGAACCTACAGATTCTCATGTGGGTGTACTTTCAAATAACAGTGTACATATTTAGTTGAATTTCAGAACTTGCCATAAGGAAAAACTCAACACAAATGCTTCCTTGTGTTGAATGCATGGAGGTGGTATATCTGTGTAGCATTTTTCATCTTGAAACCTCAAGGTGCTCAGCCAATGTGTTTCAGTCAGGCACATGTGTAACCTGTGTAGTACAGCTAGACACAGTGTGGAACACAGCTATATTGGGAAACTGTATGAACAGTGTTGATTTGCTAGGAGGTGGCATCTCTTTTTGCTGTTTCTGATGTAAAGTGGATGGTTTAAAAATGTACTGACTGTCAAGTGCTCAAGTTTTAAATGTACTGGGACTTGTTTTTTCACATGAAAGGTACATCTAATGAATGACTTCAAGAAATGTAAAGGAGATTATCCTGGTCAAAGATCCTAAAGGAATTGTTAGTAGTTAACTGGGATTCAGTCTCTTGGTTTATGATTCCATAGAAACAGCAGAACAGGAATAGGAATTCTAGTGGTTTAAATATTGCATACTTTTATGTGAGTAGAGCTAAGAAGGTCAGAACAGAAGTTTTTTTTCATAGTATTTCTCATCATTTTTCTCAGGCAAAAGTTGTGGGGTTTTTTTCTCCTGAACATCTGTACGTGGAGTATTTTGTTGAAGAGAGTGCCTCATGATCTTCCTACTACTGTTGCAGTTGTCTTTTTATAGGTCTTCCTACTTCTGTCTACCCTTTGAAGATCACTGAACCTCTTCTAGGTGCAGGGATTATTATAGAACATTATTATATTGTCATTTTACATTTCATGTCTCTTGAGCAACTACATTTGCTGAATTTCTTTCAACAGATCATGCCTTTTTCCCTCCTCCCTCTTTTTTAATTTTATCATTTTATACAGATAAAATGCCTGTACATTTTTCTTCCACTATGGCCTCATTCTTGCCTTAGAAAATAAATTGTATTTCATCCTGTCAGTTTTTAGTTTGGGATTTCTTTCAAAAATAAAGCATTAAATATTTGTGTGGGAGACTGTGAAAAAGGATATCAACTATGTGAAGCAAAACCAAATAGGTTGAATAAAGGAAAATTTGGGATCAGGGTATGGTGGGGAAGAGTGATAATATATTAATATTTCTTTGGAGGCACTGACTTTATTGCTCATGGCAAACTTGATGCTAAAATGCACCATACATCACTACAATGTGATAGGTTAGGGAAAATGAAAAACACAAAGCTTTACATAAATCAGGCAAAAAATCATATTAAAATGCATAACATTTTATATAAGAATCAAGATTTTACTTTTATCTGTTCGGAAGCTCTTTACCCCTTCTTATGTAGATGTTTTAGATTTGGTTAAAGCTTCGCAGTTTCAAGCAGTGTTGTAGTAAATCTTATTTCAAATCCACTGTAGACAAAGCTGTCACACTCTCAAAGGGGAATAGTTTACAGAGGCTTACCCTGGATTTTGGTGTATAAACTAATGTCTTGTATAAATAAAAGGAAAATAGTCTATTTTCTGCAGTTATTGTCTCATAAGGAAAAGCATTAGAATCTTTTGGCTGTGGATTATTTTATGTCATGATAAAATAATGTAAGTTTTCAAGAAGTTATGAATATGGAGAACCAGTCAGTCTTTCAGAGTATAACTTGTTATTAAATTAGCATGGTTTAACTACATAATGATAAAGAGATGCCTTCAAGATTGATATGCCTCTGGTACTGTACTTTTCCTTGCTATTTGGTGCTTACAAGCCCTACAAAAAATTTAAGTATCAGTGAGTAATTCAGCACTTAACAGCCAATCCTACAATAACGAATCACTGCAGGGAAAAACTGCTTTAGAGGGACAACTAATTTTAGTTTCAAGGGATTACTGAAAATTTGGAAAAAAAACCCCTACATTATGAACAACCTGTAAAAGTAGCCACTTGTATAAGCACTTTGTAGAAACCATTAATAGACATCACAGTGATGTGTAATTCTAATAAGTATTATGACATCAGTTTTGTTATTGCAACGGAGAGCTACACATATTTTAAACTTTTATTGTATATTCATTTTATCTTCATTATGTGCCACAGGTGTTAATTGTACATTCTCTGAATTTACTTTTATAATCATTATGCAATTACAGCTTGTATACCTTAGTCTCTGCTGTCTTTCCTTCTCCATAATGCATTTTCTTCAGCTAAATCTCTTCATGTTTAACTACAAAGCCTGCTTAGAAATTTGTTTTAGATTGTTTCTGGCAGCAAAATGAGCCCTTGTGCCTGGGGGAAAATAACATTTTACTCACTATTCTGGTTTAATACATTACTGTGCAACTGCAAGATGTGTTTTTGCATAATAATTGAAGCTATTTTTTTAACACGCCCTCTTTTCTTTCATTTCCAGTGATTTTCAGAAAAGGCTAAAGAGACAAACAAATATAAGATTTTATTATTAAAACATGAATAAAAATTTTGGTACACATGCCTTAAGATAACTTTTTAAAATATGTTTTACAAAAACATAAAGAATAGTGCTAATAAAACACTAATGCTCAAAATTTGCGAATGCCTCTTTTACTTCATGGTAAAAAGCAAGGTCACCACTGTGATGTACATAATAGAGATACCTAGCTTTATCAGTATTTTACTTTGTCAATAAGAATGTCACTTGGTACGTTTAAAATATAGGCTGTTTTTTGTTGGGGGGGGAGCAATTTCTGAGGAATATTCCAGAATCTTTAAATCAGATGTATCAGCTTTTATATTTAATACAAATTGAATTTTAAATATTTTTAATTAGGAAAAAGTACACCTGTAAAACAATTTTTTTTTTTTTTACTTTCATAACGCAATGAACTTGCAAAACATTTTTATTTTCCCCATGTTATACCGTTCTGTCACTCTGTTGTGTTGGCTTTAGAATGATTGCAAATGGAAATTAAAGCTGTAATGACAGCAGTGAACATATTAGCTATCATTCATGCTTTAAGCTTTGCTCTTCCCCACATTTAATAACTGATACTTTTTTCCCTGACATCCAGTGAATAGGAGCACACATACATCAAACAGTATAAGCTGTAACCTGTGAAACTGTAACCCCTTAAGTTAGGGATATTCCAGAATTAGAGGGTGTTTTCTCCAAATGGCAGGAGAAGAGAGCCTGTTTGCCTGTACGAGATACAAGAATCATGTCTGCTGCTTCTCTTTCTTGTACCATACTATAGCATTATATTTGCCTATCATAAATTGATTTTGAGAGGCTTACTTATTTTCCTGTTTGTAAAAGAACTTGACTTATTTAGGTGGAATGCATTTCAGAAGTGCAAACAGTCGTGTCCCTGTTAAACATTAGCAAATCTATTTCACAGGTCAATTTGGAGATTATTTTAATAACACTTGTAAAAGTTAGAAGAGGTGTTTAGGAGATATTTACATGCCTTGTGTACTAAAGGAGCACCATCCTTCAGGTTAGATTTGTTTTAATTTTGTAAAATATTTCTTTTTAGTTCCTTCTGGCCTAAATAATTGTAGTTTATCTCCCTTTAGGACTTCAGCTGCAGAATTAGGCTTTGTAAGTATGTCGGGGGAACAGGAAAGAATTTCAAGTTGCAAAATACATCTTCTTGGTGGCATTGTGGGTGGCATTTTTTGAATACTGTGTCATCACTGAGTGATAGTTCTCCTAGGTAACCTTTAGTTTCCCTTCTGCATTGTAAGAATATAGATAACCCTTGCAGTTATCCTTTCAAAACTTTGATACAAATACTGCAGATTTTTTTTTTATTGATTTATTTCAAACACTAAGATAATAAATAAAGGATTTTCTTTCCTGCTCCATTTGATTGCAGATTCAGTCTGTTTCTTTGAGAAAAGAGAATTTTTTGTTATCTTTTCATAATGAAAAAACTTTATTTAAAGTCTTTCAGAGTAAAGGACTTTCCTACGTGTCTTGAAATATGGCAAGGACATGTGTGTGGTCTTGATCATTATACTTATTTCAAAGAGTTCTGTTATCAAGGTACACCACAAATAATAGAGAGATTATTATAGTCTGTCTTTATGTCTTCTGAGCTTTCTGCCCCACTGTATTCTCATTGCTGCTCAGTGGGAGAACTATCAGTTTTGGAATTGTGTTGTGATAGATTTTTATACCAGTTTGTGTAGTGGAGAATGTAAGCTTTTTAAGAAGGCAATCTGTTGTTTTCATAAAAGACCACTGAATGGAATTTCAGCTATATCAGTCAAAGTCCTAGCTCCAAGGCTTTTTCAACAGGAGAATTTGGATCTTGGAACACTCATGCATTTGCTTAACTTCTTTCTGAGCACACTTGCATCAATGACATGAGTTATGTGAATATAGTTAAGCATATGCATGCATGCAGGCTCTGATCCAAAATTAGGTTGGTATCACAATGTACCGTGGGTGTGGGAGAAGCAGTGTAACAAATAGGAAAATATATTACTTCTGTGAAGTAACATGAAAATGTTATGTGATAAAATGGGTTCTGTAAGTTTTAATTAAAATGTCATTATAGCAAGCTTGATTTTTTTTCTTTTTGAAGTGAGTATTATTCAGGGAAAGTTAGTCTGTTTGTGGCAGTCTGTAACTTTAAGTTTTAAATTCTTAGATTGCTTTCTCTGTCGACAGGGATGGAAGACCAACATTTGTATGAGATTTGAATATAGCTACTAAACAGAGTCTGGCAGCTCTCCTTAGGCTGGCATTGAGCCTGTTCTTCTAGTGCCAGGTTCCACACCTAATACTTCTGCTGTACCCTGCACCTGTGCTGCTGCTGAAAGTGATAGATTACCTATGTTTTTGGAGCATTGTGGGAGTCAGCCTTGAATGAATCATTGTGATGTGTCAAAGGCATTGAAATCAACAGTAGCCATAATTATTTTTGTGGTCCTTGGTCTATGTAAGAGATGTAGAATTTCTAGTATTTCTTAGTAATTACCAAAAATTTTGCAGCTGACCAGCTGTTTTGTGTACGTGTGAAACACAGATGTACAATTTTACTTATACCTGTGAAACAATATTTGTATAAGCTTAACAATTTATAAAATATTGAGATATTTAGAAAAAGAGGATGTGATTGGGGATGATATGAAAATTTCGTGCAGCTTTGATTTGGAGTATTTTTAATATTAACAAATTACAGAGCTACTGGAGTTTTCTGTAGGTTACACCAAACCAGTTGTGATACAGTCTGTGAGTCTCACCACATCTCCATGAATTTTTTATGAAGCACATTTTGCAGAAAACATGTTTAGAAACATAGTTGAAAGAACAATTTTCACAGATGGCATACAAGTGGAATAGGTGCTCTTTTCGTGTTCACTTGCAGATCATATAAATTCAATCCTCCAAGTTAGAGAATGGAGAGGAGTTACAGGTCTCTAATAGCACCCACAGAAGATACCCACAGTATCTTCTACCTAGAATAAGGTAACATAGCTGTAGATCTCTTGAAAGGTAATTATGTAAAGCTTAACAAAGCAAGAAACAAAGTGTCTGTCATACTATCAAGCTGGAACTTTCCCAGTTAATGTATTTGTTTCCCTAATGATAGATTGTTATACCATATTGAAGTTAGAATACAGGTGATCTAAAAACAAAACCCAAAGCTGCATTGTGATAGTATCATTCATATCACCATGTCTGTGTATTTAGGGGGTAGGACCAAACGGTGCAAACTCTCTGTTATGTTACATTAGTACTCAGTGAATGCCTGTGCTACAATGCAAAATGATTGTGTCATGATGGACATTACAAATTAGGAAGTGAAAGCAGTTAATTTAATAAAAAAGCACTTTGCAAGAAGGAAATAGTAGAACTTCTAGCACTTCGTGCCGCTGTACAGTATGTATATTTCTATAAAACCATATCTTATAGATAAAAAAATAGAAACTAAAAAAAAAAGGGAGGAAAAAAAATGGTATTTTTTTGGCTCTTGTAGCCATAATTCAGCTTAAGATCCATTTCAATTACAGTTTTGTGTTCCTGCTTCCTTATTTTCTGTAGTCATACCTGAAGGGTTAGGGGCTATCAGGCAGCCCTCTGGGTAATGGCAAAACATATCAACCAACAGCAGTAGGCAAAGGTGTAATTCGATGAGAGGGAAATGGTATAGATGCTGTTGGATGCTTGTATATTGTAATGTTGGAGTGCATGTCATGTTTGTGCTAAACTGCAGTTTTCATCTTTGTGCTATTGTGTTACATTTAGTTGACTTCTTTTAACCTCCAATGTACAATTGATTCACATAAAATAGATTATTGCCTTGACTTTCAGCCTTTCTTGGAGAAATGAATAAAATGAGGTCCAAGCAAAGAACATCAGCCCCTCTTAGAGCATAGCTTTAGTGTTTACAGTGCTTATAAAACTCCCCTTGAGCCCTTTTAAAGCCAGCAGAGCTAAATTTCCTCTCATAGGTAACGACCTTTTTGTAATTTAGCCTTTCCTAAGAATTTCCAAATACACTGCTTTAACTCAGCTGGATCCTTTTTGTGTCCAGTGAAGTCAAGTATCAATGTAAATGTTGAGCCCTTCTTGCAGACTTCTGATGCATACTATAGTTTTCGGACTTTTTTTCTCACTTTCTTTTTTTTTCCTTAATATTAAGAATAAACTTTTGCAATAGCAATGTGTTTTATTTTCCAAAGGAAAGAAAAAAAAACAACCTTAAAGAAAAATAAATCTACATTCAAATTTGATTAGTTATTTTTAATATTTCCCATTGAGTTCTAATTGTTAAAATGCAGAGAATGCAGAGGGTGAAACTTCAGCGGACCTTTTGAATATTTTTCACTATATGTTAGTATTCTTTTTTCATAGTCATTTTGCATGGAAATTCTATAGATGGTATGCTAATTTGTAAGCTAGAAGAATATTCAACAGTTTCTAATACATATTTAAGGATTGCCAAAGGCTTCATATATGTCAACTTTTTATCTTGCTTTATTGGCTTTATCATCTTTTTTTGTGTTTTTATTATTTACAAAGCCTGCAGTAAAATGCCTAGTTTAGACACTGTATGAAATTTGATACCTTTCAGCAGAAAATTGATAGAATCTGGAGTTACAGTGTGCAGTGATGATTGGTTAAGGGTTATGGATAAATTCTGGCATAATTCATATCATATTTAGACAAAGACAAGTAGTATTAGCCAAACTAGTGATCCCAGAGTCAACACGCTCTGCAGATTATACTGTCTTGGAAAATCGGATGGAAGAGAGTAAGGGTTCTGATTGCTTTAAAATTAAAAAATATGTATGTATGCTGTAATTATGTGACTTGTTGAAAATATAAAGAACACAGAATTTTGGAGGACTGCTCAGTATGCACTCTGCCTATGTATTTTGCATGCTTGGCTACTTTTCCTAGGCCTAAGAAAGCATTTGGGAAGTAGAGAAGGTACAGTAAATTATTTTCCTTCCTTGTCAAGAAATTACTTTGTTCTGTAAATCTTGGGAAATGTTCTTTCCTGTGTCTCAAAATTCAGCATGCCAAAGCGTAGTAAGTTTGATGGAAGAGATAGTCTTTTTGAGATCAGTGCAAAGATTATTTTTTTTTTTCTTTTTCTTTACATGGGCTGAATTCATTCAAGGTTCCACAAAGTTTTAAAACTTTCTTCTAAGTCTTCTGTTTCAAGTGTTTAGTGACAGTGTTGATTATCAAATTGTTAATTTTGTGCTTTTGTTCCTTTTTTCACTTAATGTGTACTGGTTTGGAAAAATACAGTTGTCCTATGTATAATTGTGGAATAGCATTTCTTCATCATAGTATACTTTCTGTCTCTTGAATCTAATCATTCTTCGTATCTCTTGTCCTTATTTACTAAGTCTTTATTTTTATTCCAGATGATATGTCAACAGGAACACATTGTATTCTGCCAGTTTCTGCAATCTAACTAACGGGAAGTCACAATGTTGTTCTTCCATGAGTTGTTCTAAGCTTACATAGCCATTGAGCTATAGTATTTTTTGTAACTGAAACACAAAATTTGAATGATAAAATGTGCTGATTTCATACTGCTTGGCATGGTGTTTACTTGCTTATTTCATAATGTTTGTCTCAAGCAGAGGGAATCTTCAGGTCCACTTATGGTCAGTAGCTGTTCTTGTGAGGTAACCTGCAGTGATGATGATATTTTTCCTTCATCAGAAGAGGATGAACCACAGAAAATCATACCAGTCATCTGGAAGTCCTTGAAACAAAATTCTTCAGATTTCTGTGAGTCCTGCACAGCTTTTATTAGAAAAATAATATTCAGTATTTCATACCATCGTGGAGTATGCTGTTAATTACTATAAGAGCACTTCTGAAAAGAATGTTTGTGACCTTTAATAACCAGTCTGAAAAAAAAAGGGAGATCCTACTACAATGCAATTTTCTGATAGGAGTCAATTGATAGGATCAATAGTAGTGAAGCATTTCAAGTTATTTTAGAGAAGGAGCGTAACCCAATTCTTTTCTCTTTTCTTTTCTCTTTTCTTTTCTCTTTTCTTTTCTCTTTTCTTTTCTCTTTTCTTTTCTCTTTTCTT
>WUAM01000431.1:3992960-4005460 GCA_024336885.1 Actenoides hombroni
CTTCTCTTCTCTTCTCTTCTCTTCTCTTCTCTTCTCTTCTCTTCTCTTCTCTTCTCTTCTCTTCTCTTCTCTCTTAAAACACACAGTAATGTGTTTTGTTTGCCTGAATGAAATTACTATAATATGATCATTTGAGTGGAGGAATTAAGTTTTATTTAAAAGGTTTAACCACACCCATGCTCATACTCTACTTTTTTTAAACTGAAGATAGAAAAGCAAACTCTAAAATGAAGTTCAAAATGCAACCGTTCAGCTTGCTTACAGAGCATATGAATATGTCCCCACCAGAGAAAACTGAGTGACATGCGTGATCAAGTTTAACATCCTAGAAAGTTACTGTCTTATAGGTGAGCTGCAGTAATTAATCATATGCCTGATACTAACACAGCCTCAAACATTAGCGATTAGTGCAATAAACCTGAGTTTGTAGATTGGTACCTCATTGAACTACCAGAGCATCACTGTTACCCTACGCCCAGACATTAGTAATCTTTTATTGAAAACTAAGCTTCATAGTGTAACAGTGTTTGATATTGGATGGTATTTAGGCTCTTGAATGTGGTTAGGTGGGATGCTAAAAATGTCTAAACACATTATGTATTTGCTAAGATAATCAGGTTAAACACCTAACTTCCATTAAAATTTGGCATATAAGATTGAAAATCTGTTTCTGTGTCACTTAGATACTTTTGAAAATTTTAGCTTTCCAGTGTCATGTCTGATGCCAAATCTGTATCAAAACAGATACAGAAATTGTAACAAGTAAATGAAGGAAGGAGAGAAAGTACTGAAATTCTCAACTAAATACGACTTACAGACATCTTTTCTGAAGGCAGTGTTGGAGAAGGATTGTCACGTTGCATTTGGAAGCTTTGTAACCAGCACACATGAGTTTTTGGTTTATATCTGTTTGTCTGTAAATATTTTTGAAGATGTTTTTACAATTTGTGATTATTTCTTTTTTTGTAAAAGTTCTTCTTACATAAACAATTTAAAAGATATTCTAGGTTAATCTGAAATCTTTCATTATTATAATCATAGTGCTGTTCTTCATTTCCCATAGCTAAGACATCTGGAGGTTCAGGAAAATCCCTGAGTGGTTACCAGTGGTTTTCAGGTATCACTGTCCATGTCTTTCCATCAAAAGGCCAAAATGCTCAAGAGGCAGCAAGGGAAGCGTTTTCTTCTCTCCAAGGTGCTTTATTCAGTTAATGAATTACCTGCTGTTAACTGTACTGGTTTTAATATGGTATTAAGTAAGAAACTGTATTGTCGTATTGTTTTATAGTTTTAAATGTTGTGCTTGTCAGTTTGCCATCTTATTTTGCATTTGATTGGAATCCCTGATATCAAGACTGCCAGGTTTAATATTGAACACATAATAAATGACTTTGCTTTTGAAGACCCTAAAAAGCCAGAGTAAGTGTTCATATCACTGTAACAACACTATTTCCACAGTATTTACTCACTTTATAAATTGATTTATAGCTTTCTTCCCATATACGCTCTGTGTGTGTGTGTATGCTGTGGATGCTATACTTGCTAAAGCAGGCTACTAGCTGCCATAATTTTAAATCAAGTTTTCTAGGAAACTGTTGCACATTTTGGCATCTAGGATTCGGTCAGCAGCAGTGAATCTCATTTATATTCTTAATGTAAAGGAGAAATTGCTATCTTGGGAATCATGAAATTCAGATTCCTTACTATCCCTGCCTTA
Organism: Actenoides hombroni; assembly: GCA_024336885.1. Lineage (NCBI taxonomy): Eukaryota > Metazoa > Chordata > Aves > Coraciiformes > Alcedinidae > Actenoides > Actenoides hombroni. Next base: position 3,994,678 of record WUAM01000431.1, read on the forward strand.
CAAAATACTGACATATAAAATTTTCACATTTTTTGTTTTGTGCTTTTTTTCCATTTTAAATTTTAAGTAAAGCATGTATGTACAGGCTTCTTTTCATTCATAAAAATGGAAATATTTTTTTATTATCTAAATGAGTAGGCTCATATTCATGTTCATGAATTTGTGTGACGTATTGTCCTATAAAATCTTATGTGCAGCTGAGTATTCATGATTGGTTATAGGATGATAAAGAAACCCTTGAATTTTTTTCAGAAGCAAAAATGTTATACTTTGTAGAAGGCCATTAAGCTAATTTTTGATTGCTTGGAAATTAGCAAAGTGGATGTGATCAAACTTTTAGTAAAAGTCTATAGTATTTAATATAAATCTGGGCATAATCTGTAAATTGAAGCAAAAGCCTTGTGTAGTGTTTTATTTCGTTCTCATATTGGAATGGAAATATGCCTCTGACTACTTTTTGACTTATTTTGTTTCTGACTAGTGCAGTAGCCTGTTGCTTTCAGCAAATTACTTGCATTAACTGTATTGTAGTAAAAAAAAAACCAACCAAAAAAATAGGGCAGTTTTCTGATCCTTGATAGAAAATGTCAGTTCTCACATTTCCTTTCATTTTTCCTTTTTTTTGGAAATGGATGTGGAAGACTGAATGAATTATGGTTCTGTCATGGCAGAAGAAATAATTTGTTTCTGAGAATGCAACTAATCTGCAAATACGCGCAAGACTTTTTCAGACTCATACTTATGATCTGTACAGCAGTTCTATCTTCAGTGCTGTGAGAAGGGAATAGGCAGAGTCCTTTTAACCTCTTTGCTGGGTTAACTGATTGAATCACCTCTAAGGAGGATAAGTGCTGCCAAAAGGATTCAGAAATGGAAATTTATTACTGAATATTATGAAACATGGTTGTTCTGTAAAATGAATGGAATTCCCCTGTGAAGCCAAGAGCAGGAGGGAATAAAGTACATTACTGTTTACATTTATATTCTTAAACTTTTTTGTTAAACTTTTCTTTAGATAAGATTGGAAGTTGACAAAGATTGCAGTGCCTCGTATCAGGCAGCTCTGGTGTAGCTGCACCATGGCAAAGCTCTGTAGGCTTAAAGGCAACTACATGGGGTTTTATTCCATGAAAACTAGAAAAAAAAATGCTACTTCTTGTAGACAGTTTGGATACTGTCTTTTGTGGCCATCATCCTAAAGATCCTAGATAACCCATTTAAAAAATGAAGACTGTGCTTCAGCCAATGTTATCTTTTGGGTCAGTTATTTTAATGCAGTTCTGTATAAGTAAGTATGAGTATCACTTGATCGTATTTTATAAATAATTAGGAACAGGGAATGGCTTGAAATTCAACACAAAAGCTGTGTGATTTCCCTGTACATCCTGGAGATGTGATGTGTAAGAGTCATCTCCTTGGGAAAGAGAACTTATGAAGAATCCAAGTGGTGCATTGGTAACTAGTTCATTATTTGAATGTCTTTCTGGAGACATTCAAACCCCACATGGATGTGTTCCTGTGTGACCTAATCTAGGTGATCCTGCTCTGATAGGGGGGTTGGACTAGATGATCTTTGAAGGTCCCTTCCAACTCCTCACATTCTGTGATTCTGTGATCATTTATGTCTTTCTGATTGACAGTGCTTTGGGACATTAGTTTTATTCTGCTTGGAAGCTAGGGAGAAATTATTTACCATCACTCCTCTAATTCATTCAGAGGAGAAAGGGACTGTACTTCTAGTTAAAGAAGATTTAATTTTTTTTTTTAATAAAACTTTAAATTATGAATTTACCCAAATCTCTTTGCCTTCAATATGCTGTAATACTGTTAAATGTGCATTCATTCTTTTTTTGGCTTATACATTTTATATTTAAACCTGGATGGATGATTCAGTTTGGTTAGATTTTTTCCTCTCCTGTATTCCATATAACGCTGCAGAATTTTTAGCTGCAGGTCAAAACTTTCTTCTTGACCACAGTGGTGGCTGGAAAATTGAAAAATGTGCTTGTTTCCTCTGTGACTGATGACATAGCATCTGGTGTTGACCTAGTGATTTCTATCAGGTAGCATTCAAATACATTTGTATATCTGGATAGAATTATTCTTGTGTACTAATCAGCCAAAATTTCTGGAGACGTATCTTGACTTCACAGGAGTTTTATGTCAATTGGTCTAAAATGTCTCATATCACTTAGCACACATTTCCTTTTCTGTCAATGAGAATTCCTTTCCTCAGATTGCCAACACTAATGGCAGTGCACCTGAGTAAAGCTGAGACATTTAGAGCAAAATTCAGTGTTGGTGTGACCAAACTAACCTTTATGGAGGTGTGCCAACTCCTGAATTGTCTTTAAAAGCACAGGAAAGTTTTACACAAGAAGTATTTTTTTTTCACCAAGGCAACAGGCAACAGAGATTTCATTATACTCTTGTACTTAGCCGGTGGAACATAAATATATAGGTATATTCAAGTACAAACCAACAGTAATGGACAGGATACCCAAAGTTACACTGAGGAGAGCTTTACATGTATCACTTAAGTTAGATCACATGGCACTCTGTTATTACATATATTTGATATTCAGAGAATATATTGTCTTCATTTAGTTCCTATTGCTCATGAATCATTAAAGGTCCACACTGCAGAGCTGATTCACATATATTGTTATAGTATTGGGTATGTAAGAATAATACAGTCTTCTGAAGTGCTATGATGGGAATTTTCTGAGCATATACATTCAGATGATCTTGACTTCCCAGTGTCTTTTCTTTAACTGTCTGCTTGAACTTTCCTATCATCTTTCCTTCATTTCTCCTGTGGCCACTTCTGTTTCCTATTGTCTGTCTTGCCATTTATAACTCTTTGTTTATGTGGAGATTATTATTGTGGTGAGCGTTTTTAAAAACAGCTTAGACAAGCATCCCTCTGGAATAGCATATAAATATTTGATCTTTTCTTTGAAGAGGGTGATGCACTAAAGGACCTCTTACTGTCCCTTCCAGTCCCGTAGTTTTGTGATTCAAAGTCCTTTATAGATTGCTAGCTGTCACTGATGGAAAATAAAAAAAACTACGAGATAATAAAACTTAGAGATAAAAGGAATTTGGACTGTGACATATCTACATGCATTAATATATGATATGTTTTCTTGGGGCAAGAATTCACCACTGCTCAGTATGGATAAAATTTATTTGTATTCTGTTTCTGTATATTCGGAAAACTAACATGAGAAAGAATTTAATGAAAAAAAGTAGTTATTACGTGGGGAAAGGTAGTATGTTGCAAAGCCTTCAATCATGTTTAGACAATTATTATCAGTTGGTTTTGCTGAACAAAGCTAGGATACCTATGCTGACTTTCTACACACACTGAAAATATTCTGTCTCTAACAGCTGTATTATTTTTATCCTGCAGCTAATATGACTTCAGAGGGATTGAAACTGAAGGATATTATTTTGGTTCATCTGTATATGAAGAACATGAAAGATTTCAATGTTATAAATTCAGTTTATGTGACAGAATTTGATTTGTGTCCACCAGCAAGGTAGGATTAGACTACTGCTATAGTATATTTATGATACACTGTAATATACTGAGTTATTGTTACCATATTTATGAAGGTTTTCTCCAAATGTTTGTGCCTCACAGACTTAGAAGTAAACTGTTGCTGCCTTTTGGAGTAATAACATCAGGGTTGCTCAACTCAGAAACACTAGGCTTGGGAATACTTGCTTTAATATATACCATAAGGTTTATAAATGCCCCCCCCATGTGGACTTACAGAAGAATAATGCATTTTTACAAGTCCCAGTTGTTTTCTGTGACTTGATTGAACTGACAGTTATTTTGTATCGGTGGGATTTAATTAGCTTGTCTTTTTCGTTTGCCTCTCTTGTCGTTCTGGCAAGACTTCTCTGAATGCAGCCCAGAATATTATCATCCCCCTTTGCAACAAGGACACATTGCTGACTCACGTTCAACTTGGTATCCATCACCTCCAGAACCTCCAGGTCCTTCTTTGCAAAGCTGCTTTCAAGCCAGTTGGCCCCCAGAATATACTGGACCATGGCTTTGTTCCTCCCCAGGTGCACAACTTTCAACTTCTTGTTGAACTTCATGAACTTCCTGTGTGCCTGTTTCTTCAGCCTGTCAAGATCTGTCTGGATGGCAACACAAACCTCTGGTGTATCAGTCTTTCCACCCATTTTGTATCATCTGCAAACTTTCCACTCTCCCGATCATCCACATTATTAATGAAGATGTTGAACAGGTTGAGCCCACTGTAGACTTCTGGGGTACACCACTATTCACTGAGCACCTGCAAGAGTTTGTGCCATTAATCTCCACCCTCTAGGCCTGACCATTCAGCTAGTTTTCAACCCACCTCACTGCTCATTCAGTCTGTACATGATCAACAGCTTTTTTATGAGAATGTTATGAGACGGTGTCAAAAGCCTTACTGAAGCCTTGCTATCAATTATTAAATTTTCCTAAATGTGATGAAGTTTGGAACCTTACAGGTCCTTGTGACAAACCTTATTCACCTTTTCATTTTGTTAAACAGAAAAGCGAAATTACTACCTGAGAAGGTGCTCAAGATGCGCATAATGAGATACAGGGAGTATTTCAAGACAGTACCAATATATACTTGCTCTGTTCTTTTTCCTTCCTTGCTTAAAAGCACTTGACTGTGGCTGAAGATGTGTACTAGACTAGATGGATCTTTGTCTTGACCCAGTGTTGTTGTTCTTAATGTCTTGTCTTTCCATCAGATAATGATTCTTAGTGGGTAGATTAGCTGCACTTATGTATTCAGTAAGAATGTAAATATGAGAAGAAATTATTTTGAAATTCTGAATACTTTGATGCTAACACTTTCATTCACAGATCCTGAAATCATAGCTTTTTAATATCTCTTGTACAGAATCCACTGCATCCAAATCAACTTGTGATACAGTGAAACAGCTTGATGGTCTGGGAATGTAGCATGTAATTTCTGTCTTATCTGGATGTGTTATTTTTGTTGGGGTTTTATTTTTCATTGGAAATTGGATAACAAACACCTAGCTCATTAAATTTTTGTTCTGTTTTTCTAAAAGTTGTGCATTAAAGCTGATTTTCCATTTGTAAATTCTTTATTACCTTTGTCATAAGGGCTTATTTCTTGTTACAGTAATTCATATTATTAAGCATCTGAGATAATATCCTCAGTATGCAGAACTGCTATAGCTTGAAAAATTCATCTTGGATCATAGGTTAATACAGGTTGAAAAGTACCTCTGAAGGTTATCTAGTCCAATCCCCTGAGCCAAAGCAGGGTCAGCTGTGAAGTCGGACCCCATGTCTTGGTAATATTTTTAAAACTAACTGTTTAGCAATTTTATAATGTAAAATACTTTATTTTATACTCTTACTACAGAACATGAAGTGTAGTATAGGCATGTGAATTTTAAGTATAGCATGACAAACAGTTAAAAGGTATTGTTAAGGTAATGTATTTCATCATAAATTCACATTCTCCTGCACTGTCTGAGTGTCAGAAGACACTAAAAGAGAGCAGGAAGAGACTTCTTGGAGATGATGATTATAAGCCAGGAATACTAAATCAAAGAGGGATGGAGTGTTGGTTGTGTGTGCCTTCAGAGGAGGGATCTAGTCCCAGCTGTAAACTACACAAATTGAATCTCCATTCCTGTGCATCTTTAGTTCTCTTTGTGACACTTCTTCAGATTTAGCTTCCTTCATGTCTGATACTGCTGCATGTTTTAAGCCTCCAGATTTGCACAGCCAGCCACATAGTCTTCCATCACTAAAATAACAGATAGAAAGATGAGGAAGTTGCAGTGAAAAGGCTTTTTTATTATTATTTTTATGGAACAAAGAGATTTATGTTGCATTTTGTCCAGAAGAAAAATTTTACAGCAGTTTGCATGACTGCATTATTGCATTATGCACAGAGACCTGGTGGTGGGAGTTCTCACAAGCAATATGCTGGAAGCACTGACTCAAGGGTGTGGATCTGCACTAAATTTGCAAAATTGTCTTGAAAATTTACCAACCCGAGCAGAAAATCCATTCATCCATGCTTATGATGTTGGTAATGAGAAAAAAATACTGTATTTGCATGTGGGAGGAGGGGAGGAAAATAGTTTTCTTGGAAGAAATAAGCAAGATGAGAAGAATTTTGTAAGGTTATATGTTACATGATATGTAAAGAGAACAAGTCATTTTTTGTTGGATTCCTGCTGGGAGCTAAATGACTTTTTTATGCATGGACTGCAAATATAATTATTTTTCAGGCTTTAAAATGTTGAATTCCCCACGCACATCCTCTGCTTTTTCACTGGCCACATGCAACTGTCTGTCTGTCCATCCAGGCACTCTTCCTTGGAGTAAACAAAAGTGAACTTTTTAGATGAATGCTTAAGCAGATTCAGTCCTCTCATAAGTGCATGTCTGTCATGCAACTTGAAGTATAGCAGAGAAATATGCAGTGTTGCATGATAACATGTGAGAAGGGTGTAAAGGAACAATAAACTGCTGCTTTTTAGAAACCTGAACCTCTAGTCCAACCATTGGAAGGAGATTCAGTGTAAAATGTGTGGAGGTAAGAGTATGATCATGATACACTGAGTCTGAAGGCTGTTCAGCAACTACATGGCATTTCAGAAGTTGTGTGGTCAAGGCTTTTTTAATAAAAGAACTCATGTATTCTTAATGTAATACACATCATAAAAATAGCCTAATGGAAGTGAGCTATTGGCTATGGTGCTCATTTCTCCTTCGTAGTGGAAATTACCTTGCTGGAAGTCTGAAGTTGATCATTATTCGGAGAGGAGATAACAGCGTCAGGGGTAGTAGGTCATTGCGATATCATAGCTTTTGATTTATGTTCCTGACAAAATTTGCTAACATAGCACCCAAATGAAAAACCCATGTAAAATAAATACTGAAATCTGGTGCAAGCTAACTTTCTGTTTGAAAAAAAATGATTGTCTTGTGTTTTCAGAGTATGTGTGGAAACCCTGTTACCTGATGGAGTGCTGTTTTGCATTGACTACCTTGCACATAAGTGTGACATTTCAACAGATGATATGCTACGTGATGAAAAACTGGTCATGCATGTACAGAGCATTTCCCACTGGGCACCTGCTAGCATAGGACCTTACAGTCAGTCCATCAAGGTAGGGAGTCTTACTTCATGTGAACCATGTCAGTTTACTGCAAGGAATGCAATCATAAAGTCTCCTTCCCTCCTATTTGACTGTGCAAAACAAAATGCATAAAAAAGATAATAGAAAATGAGAATTTTGAATGTATATTTTTAAAACTTAAGGACAAAACTAAAACTTAACCCTCATCAGTCTTTCATTTTGTGATCATAAAACAGTTTAAATTATTCTTCACAGAGGATCTCAAGAACAGCCTACTTTTATTGTGTGTTATAATTAGACAAAATATTTGTGTCACACATACACTTTTATAAACTGCCTAGAATATAAACACAATTTCGGAACATCTGGGGATTTTTGAAATTTTGCTGTTTAAAGCAAGCAAGTTGCAACTTTTTTATAGGTAAGTCTATCTTAAAATGTTTATTTAATGAAACCCCTCTTGAGGCTCTTGGTACCAATTAACCTTTTAAAAGTGCAGCAAGGTTGAAAAACTGTTCTTTTTTTCAAATTAATAGCAAACTGAATAGAATATTACATATTATTTGAAAGTATGGAAAGAGGGCAGTAAAGTGTCATGGAAAAGTGAACCAGAATTTGATAAAAAGCTTTTTTCCTAGTATGATACCTCTTGCCCAGCTAGTACCATTCTGACGAATGACATAATGTCTCACCTTTTCTGTTGAAAAGAAATGTCTATATCCCTTTCTTACCAGTATTTCTCTTCTGTAATACCTTGTCCAGTCCGAATTATTGTGTTATCCAAACAGATTGAAGCAGCATGTTATGACATCTGTTTAAATTTCATGAAACTTCTCTGAGTCTGAAAACTCATAGTATAGTCGCCATAGAATTGTACCTCGTTTTGTCTTTGTACCATTTTATGGAAAATGTCAGGAACAGTGTTTTGCTTCAGAAGCTCCTGTGGAATTTATTTCATTTTCAGGAGACAGTGTTGGTAGATAACTAATTAGTCTTATGGTTATAGCAGGGTGGGTTCTTATCATCTGTGTGTATCTGTTTTAAGAAAGCAGAAACTTGGCTTATTAAACTTTCTTCCATTCAGTCTTACACCTTGACAGTTATAATTGTATCATATCATGCATAGTCCTCAAAGATAAAATTGAATAAGCTTTGCATGTTTGTATTTGGATAAACTTCTCTAATATATCATTGCATTACTGTCTTGGAACTGGTACAGACTGGCATAGACTTTGACTTTTTGGTAACATATTTCTATTCTGCAGACCTTGTTCCAGTAAATAGGAAAATATATTTATTTCAGTAAATGTGTTTTGTATTTAAATATTCTTTTTCTTTCTAAAATAGCATATAAAAGATTCAACCTATAAAACCTCTTCACAAGAATACATCATAGAGAAATGCATAAGTGCATATAGAATGTATTTCCATTTCAAACTTTATTAATGGAGGATACCGATCTTGTATTTTCTTAAATGTGAATTTTTCAAAATTCTTTAGGCGTGTTTTCAGAACTTTTTTGGACTACGCATGGGCAGATATTAAGCTTTTCAGGTCAGCAGTGGAAGTAAAACATTTCAATATGTTTTAGGAATAAAATACATTTTCCAGACAAAATAGGGAAGGAACAAAGGTGTTTTTTTAATCTTTATCATCAACAAAAATTATTTGAAATATAATAATTGTTTGATGATGAAATGTTGATCAGTTTGTTATGTCTGAGGAACAGAAGCTTAATGATCTTAACACAGTAAAGGGTTGTCACCTTATGTTTTGTATCTGTAGATTTTGCTTGTCGTTTTCTTGACAACAAATTGGACAGTTAAATTGTCTGTTCTACTTTCAGTAAGACATTTTGTGGACACATGTATTTTAGCACAGTGGTTTTTCTCAGTTCAGAATAGATCAAAGGCTGTACTACTCAGGTTATTGCAAGTTAGGTTTGATGTACTCTGGCATGTAAGAGCAGAGTTGGCAGTGGAAAGGTGTAGGTAGTTCATGCAAACTATGGAATTCACACTTGAGGCTCAACAAATCACTCAAGAGAGCATCACTTCAATTCTGTAGGGACCTTTCAGGACCCTGCCAACAGTCCTATGAGGACAAAAAGTAAAAATTTGAAATTTACTATGAAAATGTCCTGACCTCAGTCTGATAGACACCAAACAACAGTGGCAGAATGAATTTGTGATTTTTTTCAAAATATTTATAGTAAAATCAAACATTTTTTCTCTTTTGGGATTAACGTTTTTCTCTTTTGGGATTAACATTCTTTTAAAATAACTTTAGTGTTTCTGCTTGTAAGATGTAGACATAAACTGTTGTAAGGTACAGTAGGACTGACTTTCTTATAATTAAGAAACCCCAACTTCATTTAATACATTTTTCTTTGTCCACCTGTTTTAGGCATGATTGGTTATTTTGTGAGAACATTCTTTGAGCATTTATGAATTCTGAGTGCAGCTAAAACAATAACCACAAATACTTTTCTAAGAATGTGTGGAAATTTGACAGTGTTTGTACCAGGTACTCTTGCAGTATGTTAGTGTAACTCAAAAGACAATTTGTACGTATCATTAGTTTTCATCAGTAGATTTTCTATCTTGAAATGAACAAACAAATTGCCACAGTAGAATTTATTGTACTCTCATATTCTACAATATTTTTTTGATGGTGACCTGATGTATTTTATGCACGTACTAACATATATGCATCTATCATTTGCTGATAACTGTTGAATCTGTTAGCTTATCCTTGTGACCTCAGTTCTTTCCCTCTGCCAGCTGCCAAATCCCAGTTTCAGCCATCCTTCAGGCATCTCTTTCTCAGCTTTCTCCTCTGCACTGTCTGAACCCAGTAGCTCAAACATAAAAACCAAGAGTGTTCTTACTCTCCGATTCCGATGTCCAGATACCTATAACTTGATCAAAGTTGGGTTCTTTTTCTGTTTACTCACCTTACAAAAATTATTTTTCCTTTCATTTTTCTGATCATCAAGGCATGATAAATTAGTAGGTAAGTACTGTGAGAACAATAGTGCAAATAAAGGCTCTTGCATCTGGTTTAAGGTAGTGATACTTGCAGTGATTCTACTGTTTCTTTGTTAAGAAGACTTAGTTAATTCTCTTGCAGTGAAACTGAAAATGGTCCAGTAGAGCTTAACACACAATTTGTAGATGACTTTAAATGGAGAAAGTAGTACTGGAAATAGCCTTGTCTATTATGTACACCAGGAAAGATTACCTGGCTACTTGAACTGACTGGTTGCAGTTTTCCAACAGCATGCTTAGCTGTTCTTAAATAAAATGTATACTTTAAGGCATCCATTAGGGATGCATGGATTATCCTTGTAAGAAGATCAGCTGGAGAAGGATGAAGATAGAAGGACATCAGGGAATTCCTATTAGTGAATCAGGGATTGAAAAAATCGTGTTATGATTCTTAAAGATATAGTCAACACTTTAAAATACTGCTTTTTTCACATACTTATAGCTGATAAGTTGTTTGTTGTTTTCCTTCCTGTATTTTCCTTTTGTGATTCAACAACAGTGTATTATATCATTGACCTGGTTTTGGCTGGAATAGAGTTAATTTTATTCCTAGTAGATGGTACAGTGCTATATTTTGG
>WUAM01000431.1:4010460-4059009 GCA_024336885.1 Actenoides hombroni
CTTGATATTTCCAGGCACAATCCCTAGGTATCTGAAGATTTATTAAAAAAAAATAAGATGTATATTTTCTTACTTATCCTTTTTTGTGAGCAACCTTGTTTTTTCTCATCTAGCCCCCGTTAAGTCCCAAGGAATGCTTCATCTTTTTGAACATTGGTCTGAAAAGGGAGAACGTCTTTCCAGATATCTCTGTAATCAAAGGGTAGAGTAAGTAGTCTTCCAAGTCATACCAAGCCAATTCCAAGACAGTCTTCAGCATCATGTTTTGAGGTCCAGCTGAATCTCATCAACAACCTATTATGTCAGGTTGACCATGTCACTGATCTTAGTGATATGCTAACCTTGGTGGCATGATTAATTTCATAGCTTCTACTCAAATGAAAATTTTAACATAGCATCAAAAATATGGGAGAAACTATGGCACTTAGTGTATTTTGAACTCTTACAAACTTTGAACCACTAAATGACCAACAGTTTTCTTTCATGATGTCCCAAGAATGGGACATTTTAATTTAAACTTACAAACCTCCCGACTATATGCTTGCTGGTCCAGTGGTTACAAGAGAGTGTGTATCGTATGTACTGCATTGCTACTCCCATAAGAAACTTTATTTCCCACATTCTTTAAGGAGTGCTGATGCCAAAAATCAGTTTGAAATTTTGCTTTAAGGTGAAAAGAATAAAAAGGGAAAAAACTGTATAAGAAATAACCATAGCAATATCTAATCTAAGTCTTATTCTACAACATTATCAGCCTAAACAAGCTGACTAGTTCAGTCCTTGGCAGAGACCAGTGACCTATGAAACACAGGAATAATTATTGTTAGGCAGAGAATGAGAGGATTTGCTTTTGTTTTGTTTTTTTTTACCAGTATTCAAAAACCATTTTGAAACCATTCCCAGTGCTATTGCTTCATATGAAAAATGCCAGATCACCTATACAATCAAAACCATAGAATTTAAATTGTTACACTAGACAAAATTATACCTTCAAATGTTACACTGATTGTTGTAGAAAAGTATTTGGCTTTGTAATAAATACCACAATCAGAAACTGTCTAGTGGCAGAGAAGTGCTTTACAATCCTTAAGATTCAATGTCCACGTAGTGAATAAGGCAGAAACAACAAAGGTACACTTGTAGTAATCATAAACCATGAGGACTGTAAAAACAAGGCTGACACTAATGTCAAAAGCTCTCAGAGAGATCACTAGTTCTCTTCCTTTCAAGGCTGAAAAAAAGTATTCATTATGACTTGCAACTCCTCCTCTGCATCTCTTATCCTTTGGATGATTTACTAGCTCCCTCAAATCCACAAACAAGGCAGACCTGGACAGGTCTACTATCATAAGCTCTATTTACTGCTACTTCATCAGTGAAACCCTCACTGAAAACTCAATACCTTATTATGCATACAGACAGTTTTCCACAATGAACAAGAGACTTTCTCCATGGATTCCATAACAGAAAGAGCCTCTTGGCCCACAGCCTCATAGTGTTCTGCAGTACCTCTAGCCCATGTGCCACCTCATGCTGGTAGCCCCTTGAAGGTTTACAAGAAAAGGACCAATATTTGAAAAACTGCAATAAACATCTCATTTCCCCATGAGAATAATTATGCTTTCACTAATCTCACCTGTACCAGATTTTGCAAAACAATGAACCTGAAATTAGCCCCACAAGTGCCAACCATTTCATTGGCTGTTTTGAAAAAGAGTTTCTAAATAATTATACTTTGATATCACAGCATATCTGGTACACACAGATGAAAATTTTATCTGGATTGGAAACTTAGACTCCTTTATTGATTGCCACCACAAATACAGTAATTATCAGTTTTCTGCCAAGCCAACTTTGAAATATTCCTACACCAACATTACTTTCCTAGATGCTACCCTCAGTATCAAAATTGTAACCTAAAAACTGCATATATGCAGTTTATGTATAAAAAAACATGAGTCCACCCATTTTCATAAAATAAAAATCTGTACCAAAGATGTAATATTCAGTCAGACCCGTAAGTAAGACATTTGTTCTTAGCAGAACACTTGACATGCTTATCTCAGTCATCTAAAGGGGATTTTTAATCAATAGAATCACTCCTGTGAAAAGAGCCAGCCAAATACAATGTTAGGAATTAATTACTTAAAAGAAAATGCCGTTACTAATCCTAAATCCTTAGTTGCCACCATCCATCCATGGAACTTTTAGAATATCATTACACAGTTACAGCCTATAACAGAAAAAAGATCCTGCTTTGAAGCAAAAAAAAATCTTCCTAGAAAAAATCTCAGAACCACCCATCCTCATGTTCAAACAGCCCTCTAGCTTTGCTGAGCTTATCGGTAGAAGCAAACGTTGTACAATACCAAATACACTGAAGGGATCAAGTGTGTGCCTGAATATGGAACAGAAAACTTGCCAGGATATGCCTAAAGTAAATAACCCCTACAACAGACCTATTTAATGTCTTTGTATTCTATAGAAGTACTTCCAGGGTCATAATACACTGCAAGTGCTTTCATGGTAACTTTGCAAATGAACCTGAGCCACTAGTATGCTCCAGAATTAATGGTACAGAAAGTCTGTAAAGAAACAAATTATCCAGGCAAACATTTCTAATGAAACAATAGTTCTATAATCAGTCCTGATCCTTAAAGGAAACTCACAAGAATAAATTCAGAAGATGAGAATAAGGACTCAAAGTTTTAATTTTACTGTAATTTTTAAAAAGAGTTCTACTAAAAATATTCCTTAATTGTTGTAGTGTTCCTTAACTTCTATATGCTTTACAAGCTGTAACCTACCTGTCTTAGTGTCTCTCCTAAGTAGTATCGTCTCTTTCTCCCCCTTTACTTCCTGTCCTGAAATCTCCTCTCCTCTGTCATTTCCATTGTTCTTGTAAAGCTAGCACAATTAATACTTATGTAGTTCTCCCCACCTTACATTTAGCTTCAAAAGGTGCTGCATTTGTTTCAGGCCAATCACCCACATGATTTCCTATACTTGCTGCTTCTTCATGTTCTACCTCAGTGTGGTTTAAAGGAAGAATCTTAATCAGAGTTCAGATATCTCTTTCAGAATTATGTATTCACTATTGGCAAATTTATTTGAGTCCACTACATTATCTTGGCATTTTGGCATCACAGATCTTTCCATCCCCCATCCCAGTTTGTTTTTGTTTGTGAATTTGATGCATGAGAGCCTGAGGGTTGAGCTCAGTAACTGAAACATTGTCTCTTTCTCTAGAGGTTTGGTTACATGATTATTGTGACAGGTCTGAAGAGCTCATGTTCTTTCTCTTTGAATTTTTCACTAGGTTAACTGTTTGTGAGCCATGTCATGCCCTAGATAATTCATCCCTAGACATTCTCTAAAATATATAGAAATAATATCATGGTGTTTGGGTAGCTGGTATTTCTCCTGACTAGGTTTGTACAAATTCCACTTGTAGGGACACCTTGTGTTACTGCGTGTCTACTGGGACATTCAGATGGATCAACTCTTATTTCCTCTACAGCTATTCTTATACTTATTTCTTCATAATAGGCCCCTTCTGCTGTAGTCCAGTTTTATGGTTACATGGGAAGATATACAAAACTTAACAGGTGTTACAAGACATCAAGTTAGTAATTTATCCACCTTTATTTCTTTCCAGAAGTACTCTTCAACTGAGACACCAACATCTTCTGATAAGCATAGCTGTATTTTTTCTTTAGTACTGAAAGTAAGTTCAAACTAAACTGATTGTAATAAATTGGTGCCCTCCATACACTGAAATAGTATTGAACCTCAAAAATGTGTCAGACTTCTTTTTTCCAACCAGCTTTTGATACTCTGGTTCTGGCATCTCATTTAAATATGAAACCTCTTTGCTTGTAGCTGTTTTTTACTGCTGGAACCATAGTCAGTTGAGTTGGGGGATTCAATCCAAAGCACTGTGATGCTCTTCAGACTGTTTTCCTTGCACTCTTTCAATGCAAGTAAACCACATGGGATCTGTCTTCCTCAGGCAGTACTAACAAAGGTGGTGGTTGTCTTGGGAGCCCATATGGGTTGTTGCCATGGCTCTCGGGGAGATCAGCTACGTTTTAAGGACATGGGTTATTAGCTGTTTTCCCACCCTTTCTTTTTAAATCCAAGGGACCACAAATAATTTTCATCTTTCAATTTCTGTTGACTGAGCTTCCTTTTACTACTGTAAAAGCCTGAAAAAGGAAAATCTTTCTTTCAAGACAGCATTTTCATCTGCTGTCCATTGTTAGAGCAGCACAACTTTCAGCTCAACTCTAGGTGGCATTTCAGGGATTGAATACGTTTTATCCCAGAGTTCAATTGTAATGTTTCTCACCACAAACTCTGTCAGCCTAACAAAAAGCCCAAACAATCTTGAAATCCTGTGAGAGAATTTTGTTTCAGAACATTCTCTTAATATCTCTTTGTAATGAAACAGGACAACATTTTCAAAACAAGGAATCATCTCTAAGTCAACCTGACTGTTACATTTTAGGGCAGCTTAAAATGAAAAAGCCAAGCTTACCTGCATGCCTGTGCCAAGAGATTCACTTGTTTTAAGCTTAAACAGTCCAGGATTTGATATATCTGCACCAGAGAGCAATTTTTGATATACCTTTGTTTGTTTGTTTGTTTGTTTGTTTGTTTCCAAGGATAACCAAAGTGTTTTCAAAGATTTACATGTTTTTCCTCCATGGCTATTACTCATTTTAAGTTAATTTCTGGTTATTTGTCTTCTGTTCTACCTCCAAATGGTGGTTGTATTTATATTCTTAGTTTGTGGTGACTTACTCGTACTGACTGTGGGATGTTAAACATGTTGTATGTGGCATTTTACCATGCCTTGCTTCCTGAGGCACTTCTCTTTTTCAATAAGCATACTGAAATAAAGTTGAATCTTTTGTTACTTGTGGTTACAGTCCAGGCAGGGATCAAAAATAAGAGCTTTGGATCCAAAGTTCTGGGCAAGTTAAAGTTGTATAATTAGATACCTTTAGAGAAAATTGCACATTCACTGTCTGTTAGGTAAGACTTTTTTTCTCCCAGTTATATGGTGTCAGTGTGACCTGTTTCTTCTCTTTGCAATCGGAGCTGTATGTCAGTGTTGAAATAATTTTCCCCTGATATCTAAAAACTATTTGTGAAATACAGTGTGGTATTTGGAGTTGAAAATACTGTGTAAGATGCTTTGCTAGTATAAAGCAGAGAAGTTATTTTCTTTTCTAATTTATTTTTTTATATATATTTATTTTGCTTGGATTTTAGCACTTAACATTTGATGAGAAAGGGATATTTTTTTTTAATGATAGGATAGATTTATTTTCTTTCTTTTTCTTTGTTATTTTATTCCCTCACTTGAGTAATTTGAGAGAGAAAGATACTTCTTCTGTAAGAAGCAAGCTTTTTTTTCTTGAAGTCACAAGCTTTGTATTTTAAGGCATCTGTTACATTTGAAAGCATTTTGATTCATCCAGGCATTTGAAATGAATCAGTAGCTAGCAGGCGAGGGATGTGTACATATGTGAGTGGATAGTGAAAATAGTTCCAGTTTAGATAAGCATCTTGATTATTAAATATTGCAGTTCTAATATGTTAATATTATAATTTTGTGTTCAGTCCTCCAGTTTACTTCAAGAATGCTCCTATTAACTCTTAAAGCCTAAGTCATTTATGTAAAAAGATTTATTATAACTCCACAGAAGAGTGTCTTATACAGCACATGTAAAAATTCAGTAAAATTTCAGAGTTACATTATGTTAAATATTTTTGGTGATTATTATTTTAGCTAATAATGTCTCTCTTCTACATATCTGATGATCATTGATACCTGTTTTTATGATAATTATTACCAATGCATCTAGTATCATAGCATTAAAATCTGAGTTAGTAAATGAAAAAAAATGGTTTAATTGTTCAGGAAATATTTTGTAAGTCTCTACAATAGAGAATAATAATCTTCAGTCAAGTGTTTACAATTAATTTCTTTTTAAAAGTCATGATAGGTGCACAAAAGGAAGAGAAGTATTACACAAAAGCACAGAACAATGAAAATATCCTTTAAATATGTGTCCCCTGATCTCTCGTTTCCTAGAGATTCTACTGCTTTTTATAAAATACTTCAATACAGTGTGATGAATTTTTTTTAAAATGCTCTTCTAATAATGCTCTCTATTTTTTTTTCTTTCAATCAAGACTCTTGGTAAAGAAGGGTAGGGTATATCTGACATACCTGTAGAGGCATCATTTTTTAAGATATTTAATGCCAACCTGAATCTAAATCTTAAAGGTGAACTGGGTTTGCCACACGCTTAGGTTTTAATGTTAATTCTTATTATATATTCTAAGAGTTTCCTTTGTACATACTTACTACAATCTAAAATAATCAGTAGATGTAGATAAGCTATATTAGATCACTGCTGTCTCCAATTATATGTCTGCTTAGTGTTCCTCATACCGCATCATGGACCTGTAATTCTAGTACAGTGTAAAAATTACTGTAAACACATCCTTTATGCATTACTCAATCAAAAAAAACAACCCAGTACTAATAATCATGTAATATGCCAACAATTGCTACTTGTGTTGTACGCACTGATGTTGGTAGTATGTCCAGTGCCAAATAACTTGCAGTAGAGTGTATTCATGTTGTAGCCAGTGGGATTTTTCTCTGAACTTCAGTGGGTCCAGGAGCTGACAAAAGTGCAAGAAAGGGAAGACTGAAAAGGAAACTGTCAGAGAATAAAATTAAGAGGGAGAAGGTTGCAAAGAAATAAGCAATAGTAAAATACATCAAATAAAACAAAGTAGGCATTCAAAAGGTTAAAGCTATGTGTTGAAAAGGCAGTGTTGGCAAATGTCAGTTAAGAAGCAGTTAGCTGTAGAATTATAAACAAACAAAAAAAGAGATTAAAAAAAGAGAGAAACTAAAATGAGTCAACCAGAAAGTTGGCAAAGTGGAGAAACGAAGAGAGAAGGAAATTCATCCTGCTGGAGATTCTCCTGTCACTCACAGATAAGTATTGCCTCTAGAAAGGTCAGTTCAGGCATTGCCAAATGACAGAAATGATAGGGGAGAACCACATCATCTGATATAAGGTGAGTAAAATAGGGCTCAAGATGTAATTTTTATCATTGATAGGACGGTGTTTAGTTTTAGAAATTTTGAATTGCCCCTTGAAACATGTGGTGAGTTCTAATAAATATGACTAAACTTTTTTTTTTCCCTGCTGTTTCTGGAGTCACAAATTACTCACATCTAAATGCATGGTAAAGCATATTCTCAAGTGGCCAGAATGTTGAATCCTTAGAATGAAACTGATACCAAGAAAGGTACTGAATACCAGAATTGTATTTTAGAAATTAGGTAATATAGATAAAATATGGCTTGTGAAGTCTTAGCTTAGTTGAAAACTATCCTACATAAAACAGATCACTTCCTCTATAGAGAAAACACAGTATTATACTGTTTCAGTGAAGATGTTGCTCCTGACTTCAATACTGTGCCTACAATAGAACTCCTGTTTCAGGTATTTCTTTCTACATTTATGCTTCCTTTCATCCTGTAATTGAGTGTTAGGAATTTGGGGTCTACAGCTCTTTATAGAAATTAGTGCCTGGTAGTGCTGACAGCAACAACAGGAAAAACAACCAAGTGCCAAGCTTTATATAAAGCTTGAGGATTTAATTTTAATGGAGGTTAAAGTTACCATATATTTTTGATGCAGTAGATGATGTTAATTATTATCTCATGTTGCAGCGTTTTCCTTGCATAAATGACAGAATAGGTAGTGAATCCTTTAGACCAGTTTGATTTGATCTTTTTGTAATTAGTCACACGAGGTAATGTTGAATTTATAGTTAATTTCCTTTTACCTCAACAAAAAAACTGGTTTACAGGATAATTTCAGATTGTATTAACAAATAGAAACGGCATGACAAAAAGAAAAGAGAGCAGCATGATAAACGTGACCTTCTAGTGAGAAACAATATGGCATGCATAAAGGACTGCTGCATTAAATGGAGGAGGGGGGAGAAGGAAGTGGGTAATTATTTGTAGCAGTGCTTTTACTGTTGTTGGAATGAGACAGACTAACAGTGGCAGCAGTCATTTTGCTGAATCAAAGTCCATGTTAGTCGCATTATACACTGCCACAAAAGGTTGTTAAGGCTGGTATTAGCATGTACCACTGAGGACATTGGAAGGACTCGATCTGTCACACTAAATCGCCTTCTTGCCCTCAACCATTGAAGTCTCCAGCTCCTCTGACATGTTCTTTCATTAATGGCCTGGCCTTGACAACTGATCCTAATTGCCTCTGAACCGCACTTCATGTATTATTGGTGTCTGCCTGCCCTGGTTCATGTCAACAAGCCGCGGCATGCACAGGGTGTGCCCGGTGCCTTTTGCTGAAATGATGCTCACATAGTCATTTACCTCTGAGGGTTTGAGTCTCACTGGGAATGAAGTATAAAGCTAAGGATCTTCCTGTCTCTTCTTAGTAACACTTTAATGTGGATCTGTGCTGTGTACTTATTAGGCATGTATGAAGACTCACTAAAGCATCAAGCCAATTATGCAAGATTCCATTAAAGCATAGACTGTAAATGCAAAATAAAACTTGTCTGCATTTTAGTTACTGAGTAAGTGTTTGTTTATTTGTTCTGAAAAGCTTATTCAACCAGAAGGTATGGCTTACCCTTCATTTTTCATAAATAAAAATTATGTTCTGATTTAAAGTAATAGTTTAAAAGAAATAACTATCTTTTATATTGGCAGATTTCCTGTAGATTTTGATGTTCTGACTATACAAATAGGTAGGAGAAGGATCCTATTAGTTGAGATGTAAAATTAAAGCAAGAACTATTGAAAAATCTTAATGTTCTCTCATTTTCAATGAAAAAAGCATCCCAAGTGTTTTTATTAATATTTCTGAGACTGTTTTTAAAACATGCATTTCACTTCATAAAGCAATACTTTTTTTTCTTCATTCTGAACCCTTTTTATTTTCAGTCTTGCAGACTGCAAAACCTGTGATATATTTTAATTATTTTTCTGCAGTATGCATTGTAGTTTTACTGTGAAGTTGTTTTTTTAAATCTATAATAGCATATCTGCATGCCCAAAACTTTTATGTATTTTAAGCATGGCTATGATTTGAAACTTGTATCATTTCTTGTAAGATTTTCTATGATTAACTCAGTCATCGAGAAGACTGAATAATTTGAATGGGGAGCCTTTTAAGCATGCAAGTTCTACAGTGATAATAAAAAATAAATCACAGAAGCTCTTTGGTGCTAGGTATCATTTAGCCTAATCTAGACAGTGACATTTGGGCCACTAACAGCATAATCATAGTTATTGCTACAAATTGCTCCATGTTTGAGTTTTACTGTTATAAGTAAATTATGCCACAGGATAAAATATATGCTTCTTTGGGAATTAAACATGTTTATTTCAGCAATGTGGATATGGAATTCTAGGCAGATGGCAAGTTTCTTTCATGTAGTAATACTGCCACCTTCTGAGGCAGTGAAGAATGATTCAGAGATGTAGCTGTTCCCTATCCTAGAGACTTTCTGAAGAATGTGTTGAACGTTGGTGGCTTGCTTTGAGTCAGCAGCATAACCTCCCCGATTTGAAAGTGCACGAGACCAGAAATTCCCTGAAACCTATTGCTGAAATTGTATCAAAATCCTGTGTGGAAGGTAATTTGACTTTTCATGGAGATACCGCTCTGACTCTGAAAGTTTGGCAGACTAGAAGAAATAGGCAGAAAATGTCTACAGGGAAAATGTTGTTAAAAATGCTTTTCTAAATGAAGTTCAGAACCAAAAAAACATTCTTATTCTCTATAATCTGTCTAAAAACTGATCCTGAATTAATTCTGATTCAAGAATTACATAGGAGGAAAGGTTGCTCAGTGGTTTTAGGGTAGAGGTGGCCACAGCTGGGATTAGAAGATGAAGGGGATTGTGAACGTTCCTTCACCATCATTCATTCAGACAACGCGCCCTTCAGCAGAACAGCAAGCCCTTCTGATTTTCTCGAATTAGGAAGATTAGCATGAAGCGCATAATGCGGGATGATGGAATTTGTCATAATTTGCATTGTCCTGGAAAGATTCAGTTTGATAGAGCGATGCATCTCAGAGCATGTCATGTCCCACGGGCAGGTCATGGAGGAAGCTCGGCAGAAATAATTTCGCGATATGTGCATCAGTTGTAAATGCCTCATACCCAATTTGTCAAAAAAGAAAAAAAAAAAAAAAAGGCTAAAAAGGTGGAGGTTAGGAGAGTTGAAGGAGGTGGGCATTTGCCCAAACACACATAGAAGTTAGATATGGTAATGGTAAATTCGACTTGTCTCATTTTGGAATAAGGCATGATTACATGCAATAAATGAACATGTTGACTAGATACTTGACAGTTTACTGGTGCAATTTTTGTTTCTACAGTATGTAAGAAAGATGGATCTTTCACTAATTGCATTATGAAGTTTATTTATGAAAATTACTTACGGAAATTATCAGACACAAGAGCTTCAGGATCAGTTTTCTGAGCGATTGCTTCTGACCTTGATAATGTTCCCAAACTGCAGATAGAAAAGGATAATCAGCATGTAGTTGACAAAACGGACATGACAGTGTTACTTATATGCTGCGGCATTTCTGGAAATAGGCATGTAGAATTCAGACAGGCAAAGGGAACACACTTATTTACAGTAGCATAGCAAGAAGAAAAGGTCCAATGTCATGTATTGACCATAGTTTATTTATGGACCATCTGACAATGAAGCAACAGTCTTTGATATTTAGAAATCTCTTCTGCCCAAGAACATTTTAACTAGTGCTCATAGGTTATGTTATTTATCATTTCAATATCTGGTTCTACTTGAGGAAGACATTTTGCAATGTCTCCCTTATTTGTCTACCTTTATACATTTCAAACAACAGATTAATGCCGGTGGTTCAGTAACACTGATCTTCTGTGACAGTTGAGCATTTGTGAGTTGAGGGTCTAATAACAAAATCAAAATAAAAAAGGGAAGAATAAAAAGGAAATTGTCACTTCTAAGGATCTACTTTACCGTCCGTGGGATTCAAATAATTCTTCCTACCAGAGGTTGTTCATTAGGCTGCTGTCTTTCATATGGTTATTATTGTAGAATTCTGATTTTTGAGAACTGAATTACCTTAGAGTACAACTCAGCATAAATAAATCTTTCAACACCCAATACCCAGAATCACGATACATGTGAAACTATTAACGCTGCACAATTACAATTTAAAGTGTGATGGTGTGAGCTTTTTGGAAGAAAGTATTTATATGGTTCTACATTAAACCCATGTTTTAACAATGACAGCCCAAACCATTAAATTTATTTTTTTTTTTGTCTGCAAAATAGTAGCTCTCTGTATAGGTTCTGTATGTTCTTGATCTCTTTCTTTTCCATAGTTTGCATCTTTGACTAAGTTTTCAGACAAATTGCTATGCTAGTCATAGATCATAATTGATGTGTGGTACCAGTGAAGAAAAAAATATGATTTCTGTAACAAGAAGAGGTTCCTACATTTTAGCTATAGATTACAAAGAAAAAAAAAAAAAAGATATCTTTTATTGAATTGGAATTCAAGATCCTGTATTATTTAGTATTGTACTGTACATTGTGAAGAAAAATGATCTTTAGAAGCCAGAGTGTGCTTTTATTACTTTGCTGGGTAATATATGCTGATTATATTTTTTAAAATGGCAGAGTAAATAATCTTTGCATCTCTCCTATTTAAAGATTGGTTAATATTTTATTCTTAAGGTATATTCTGGTAACTTTTGAGTGAAAAGCAACAAGTGTTCAGTTGTTCTATAATTTCTTTACTGACATTTCTCAGAAAATGTTTTGCGCTCTCTGATAGCCACTTCACTTTGGCCATGCAGCATCACTGTTAGTTTTGAGGGCTGATGGTGATGAGTGAACAGCTTTGATTTGGTAAGTAATCTTTAAAAGCATCAGAGCAAAGAGTCATGATTGGTAGGCTTTTCCCGTATGAGGGGATAGAAATATAGAATATAGAAATATAGAAATACAACATCTGGTGATATGAGAGCAGAGCTCAAACATACAGAACTGATCGAAAAATGTAATAGCTTTGAAACTTTCCATTTACCATTATTGTTTAATTATTTGTATTTAATTTTGATAAAGAATTTTCAGTCAATGTTTTTGAATTAGGCCTCTATGTAAAGTTTGCTTGTAGTATCTGGTGATGGATTTAAAACGTGTCCATAGGATTCCCCTTTCTGATAACAGAAACTATGTAAAATACTTGAATTATGATATCCTCTATATGTGATAGTTTTTTAAGAATGTGCCCAGTGAAGGATGAAGCTATGACAGTGTACAAGAAACAGGTGATACAACTTCTTATGTAAAGTTTTCTCCATATTTTCCATTTCTGATCATGAAAGTTCATTTACCAATTTTTATAGAGTCCGTGTGGTATCACCATGTAATTTGGTAGCGTATTATGTTTGGTAGAATTCACGCATTTCTTTTTTTGATTACCTGTGGAGAAAGGCAGTATGTGATACAAGATGCTTGATGTCACTGTCAATTAAATGGGGGGCTGTCTAAAATGAATAAAATGCTGAAATAAAGGAAGTATGCTGTTCCTGAAGAGCATATTTTTCTAGCTAATAGTTAATATACTATGTGGGAAGATAATAAAGATCTAATTATTTTCTGTGAAATTATATCCTACTAAAACTAATAACATGAAAGAAATGAGGTGATGCTGTTCAAAAGGACGGAGCAGAGGCCATAAGAGGAAAACTGGGGACTTTTTTCTTGATTTATAAGGATTTCAGAGAGAACACATACTCCAAAGTTGTTTTTCTCTTCTGTATTTCTAGTACCTTTTTCTATGCATTTCTTTCTTATTTTTACATCTGGAAATCTTCAGAGAAACTAATGGAGAGGATGATTTGTGCATGCATATTAAGTGTTTTTTGAAAATTACTTTGCACTAAAGGGAGTTTGTCTATTGACTATCAGGAACTTCCAATGCTGAATATCAGCATGTATGAAAAAACACACAATTTTGTTTTTCCAGTCATTCACGCCACAGATTCAATCTAGAAATTGCTAGTTGATCTATATTCTTTCTATTCTCACAGTTCTTAACTAAATGATTATTCAGATTCAATTCTGCTGTACTATGCAAGTATGTATCCCTCTCTCCTTCTGATACCTCAGAGCTTCCTAAGTAGTTTTGGCCTTCTGAATTAGCAATTAACCTAAAGATAATGAACACCCCTTGTCTGAAGGCAGGGATTGGAATAGGCTGTGGTTTTGACATCCTCGGTAGGCTGTGCCAGTCACCCAGACCAAGAGAAGGCAGAAAGAACAGAAGGCAAGAGAACAAAAATTCTGCAAGGAGAGGGAATTCCTTTTTCTGTTCACCTGGAAATAGGGCTTTTACTGGACTTCATGTTCCTGACCAGTGAGGCTTAGGGTTTGATCCTTTGAGATCAAACTTTCTTTAAAAACAAAGTAGTGCAAAATAGGCCCAGTGCAGGGGTCAGGTATGGATCTTTATTACTTGTTTTGATGTCAGATTAGGGGACATAAATCTCAAACCTTATGATGTCATGTATCAAGTCATTTTTTCAGGGGAACAATTTATATAAATAATAACTAGTTTCTGCCTTATAATTACATAACTAGTATAGAACACAAGAGAGAACCTAAATATTTTAGTAATTTTCTTTGTTGGAAATTTATAACAAAAGCATCTGTTTTAAATTTCTAGACTATTTGTGAATTCTCTAGAGGTTTAACATAATATTTTATGACATTCCATTGCTGTAGCTCTTAGCCTTCATAAAAAGGGGAGAAGACACTAATTTTGGTAGACACAGGAGAAAAGTATAGTTAGTCAGACTACGCTTTACAAAGAGTTTATGTCTTCTGCATCTTGTTTTCAATTGGTCTGTAAAAATGGGAAAAGGATTGACGGAAGAAGAAATAGGAGTGCAGAAGCAATATCATTTGTTTGTGAGACAGAGTGAATGTGGTACTCTGACGACAGTATGGTAGAACTATTTAGAGAATCTGGAGTGGAAAAATACAGTCTCTAAATTGGAAATTGTGTCAGAGCATGTCTATACTGCACTCATCCAGATAAATTGGACTGTGCTCAGCCTGTTGTCATTTCATCTACTTCCTTATTGCATTGTTCTGAGAAAGCGAGATAACTGAGAAAGAGTACAACAGAAAAGATTATCATTGAGAGAAAGAGGAAATGGCCAAAGAAAAGAGAGGGGAAAACTATTGTTAACAATTGAGAATGTCTAAAGCACATTCATTCACATGGAGATAGGAATTATTCCATAAGATACCCTGCTTGTGCCTGTCTGTATAGGCTTTTCATAGAATCACAGAACAGTTGAGGTTGGAAGGACTTTTAGGGGTCATATTGTCCAACGCCCCTGCTTAAGCAAGTATACCTAGAGCAGGTTACCCATGACCATGTCTAGGTGGCTTGTGAATATCTCCAAGGAGGTAGACTCCACAACCTCTCTGGGCAACCTATGCCAGTACTTAGTCCCCCTCAAAGCAAAAAAAGTGTTTCCTGATGTACAGAGAGAAGATCGTGTGTTTCACCTGGTGCACATTGCCTCTGGTCCTGTCACTGGGCACCACCTAGAACAGACTGGCTCTATCCTCTTTGCAGCCTCCCTTCACTTATTTGTATATACTAATGAGATGCCCTCCCTGAGTCTTACCTTCTCTAAAAACAAAACAGTCCAAGTTCCCTCAGCCTTTCCTAGTAGGTGGGATGCTCCAGTCTCTTAATGATCTTAGTGACCCTTTGTTGAACGCTCTATCTCTTACATTGGAGAGCCTTGAGCCTAGATCTGGACACAGTACTCCCTGTGTGGGCACACTAGTGCTGAGTAGAGGGGAAGGATCACCTCCCTTGCCCCACTGCCAATGCTGCCGAAGTAGCCCAGGATACCATCACTCTCTGTGCTGTAAGGGCACAATGCTGGCTCATGTTCAAATTAGCGTCCATCAGGACCCACAAGTCCTGTTCTACAAATCTACTTTCCAGTCAGTCAAGCCCCAACATGGGTTTTTCCTTCCCAGGTTCAGGACTTTCAACTTCTTGTTGAACTTCATGAGGTTTCTGTTAACACAGGTCTGTAAACATCCCTCTGGATGGCAACACAACTCTCTGGTGTTATCAGCCACTCCTTCCAGTTTTGTATCATCTACAAATTTGCCAAGAGTACACTCTGCCCCATCTTTCAGATCATAAATGAAGATGATGAACAGGATTGGACCCAATGTTGACTCCTGGGGTACACTGCTAGTTACTGGCCACCTGTGAGACTTTGTGCCGCTGATCTACGCTCACTGGACCTGTCCATTCATCCATTTTTCAGCATACCTCACTGTCTGCTCATTCAGCCCATATATAAACAGTTTCTCTATGAGCATGTAGGGGAGAGTGTATCAAAAGACTTACTGAAGTCCAGGTAGATAATATCCACTGCTTCCCCCCCTTATCTACCAAGCTGGTCATTTCCTCATAGAAATTCAGTCTGTCCTATCCAATTCCTCTCAAACTCTTTCCTGGGTGAGGGTGTCTCTACTGAGTACGTAGGGCTCTGGGTGCCAGCAGCTGGAGTCAGACTGTGGGACAGGGGGCCTGTGTGCCTGGGTGGCAGTGACTGGAGATCCAAGTGAGTGAAACCAAGACCAGCTTTGTGTGTCTGTGCACATGTGTGTGTGTATCGTTGTGAGAATGCAAGATATGCACCAGCAACTGGAGTGGGGCTGCAGCCTCAGGGTCTCGTATGTCCATTTGACAGCAACTGGGGAGACTGGGATCCAGGGGTAGTTTCTGGGCAGATTGAGTGAGCTGGACTGCTGAAGGGATCCACATTGTACTCTTGTGTATAGTCTTACTAATGCACCTCCATTCTGCACAGCCAGGAAGGGGAGTGGAATGAGGCTTTTATTGCTGTCTCTGTTCATGTGAGTGCTCTGTGTTCTCTGACTGCGTTGATTGACATGACTGGCGACATATACTTGTGTGTATATAGGTGCATACTCGTGATCTGTGTGCATGTACCCACTGGGAACACGTGCTCAACCTCACTATGGGCTGGACCGGGCACGTGGAGCTGCAGCAGCCTCGCCTCTCTTGGGCTGTTGAATCCAGCCTGATTTCCTCGAACCAGTAAGAATACTGAACTACATAAAAAGGAAAGCAAAACATCAAGATAGAAAAAAAATTATAAAGGGAATGAAAAAATGGAAGAATGTAGGGAAAAAAATATTTAAATTTGTATTTTTATCTCAGGCCTTTACAGACTTTAATATAGTCATTTCTGCATTACAATTATTGCAATTTGGGAAGAAAAAAGAAAGGACTCTGCCCAGTCTTGATCAATGCAAAGTTCCTCTTTCACACAGATCTCTCTGTGTCCTCAAATAAAATAGGAAAAAGAAGTGGAACCATGTAGTTGTGGGACATAGCAGAAAGAATGTTTCCAACATTTATGCTTCTTAACAAGTATGAAATTTGAACAAAAAGAAAGGTGGTTGAAGTGCTTTATATGTTTTTAATTTACCATTTCAGAGTTTGGAAAAAAGTAGTAAGTATTACCAAGGTTTAATTTGCCCTCTTTTTCTTTCATTTGAACCTTCTTCTTAAATTTTAAAATCGGAAAGAAATTTCGAGAAAAAATAGCTTTTGATTTGTTCTTATAAAATGGTTAAGCTATAAAATAGTTATTTAGAGTGTTTATCAAGAAGAACATTGCAGCATATTAAGATGTCAAGCATACTTACAGACATATCATTTACTGAGTCAGAAGTGCTATTCTGAAAAGTACTTGATGTAGGGCATGGAAGACTGTAAATTAAAAAGAGAGTAAGATGGGGAAGCAGGAGGAAGTTATGGATGAGTGAGAGACCTCCAGTATGACTGGTGGGATTTTCCCTTCCCAAGAGGGAGGACCAAAGAGGATTAAAGATGAGCAGGTTCCAAGTGATTAGTTCAGTTTATTACATTCTCAACTGAATCCCTCTATGTCTGCTTGCTTCCCTAGCCTTCCCTCCTGTTCTGAGTACCAAAAAGTTAATTACTGTAATTTACAAAAAGTATATACAATGCCCCGATACATGTAAATCATGGTGGTGGGTCTGAAACACTGCTAGTCTGCCCTGGCACCTCACCACCATTTTTGCTGTTTTTCTTTATTTTAGCTTTATACTATTCTGACTGCTCACAATTCAGCTGTTCTATGATAAGCAGGAGAAATGGCTATTTCTAATATTTGTCTCCTAGCCTTACACACAATTTTTATTCCTGTGTTTATTATTTTTTCCTGATTATAGAAAATTACAGAAAATAATTCTCTTTGCAAAAAACCCAACTACTTTCATCATTTAATAGTGTTCAGGGGGGCTCAGCATGATAATACTTTAAAATAAAAATTCTTTATATTCAGTGTACTGGTAGTTAACTGGATTTTCACTTTAAGATTGTAGTTCATAATATTTGCTATTTTTCTGAATTCTGCTTTTCTCCATGGGAGCTGCTAGCTGCTGAACAGTTATGAATATCTGGTCATATGTATGGGAGACTCAAATAGAATAATAGTGAATCAAAATAGAAGTATGCATATATAATAAATCTATTGATATTTTCTGAAAATGTGATTTTGTATTTAAGTTGAATAGCCATAACAGTGCATATTGTGGTATATTTTTTAATTTTATTTATCAGCAATACATTTGAACTTCTGGATATTGGATATTATTTGATAATAAAATTCTGTTCCAAGTTACACTTACCTCAGTAAACTTCGAGTGAAGCTTTGGACTATTACATGCTGTTATGGTCCTAAACAGACAATATTGATATACTGAGCAGTGGTAGGATAAGAAATTTACTCAAGGTATGAGAATTTTTTTAGTGACTGCTGTTATTATTTCCTATGAGGTGCTAATAATATTCATGAAGTGTCACCCTGAAAATACTGTTGTTGCATATGTAAAAACAGAGTGGAGAGAATGTTGGGGCATAGAAATTGAATGTAGCCCTTAAAAGATCTGGGGAGGTGGAGGGATAAAGAACCAATGCAACACTTACACAGTAAAACACTCTGATTTATTTGTTTTATACTCAACTTGTAGCTTTATCAGGGTATATTCTTGTATGATTTGCTAATTCCAGTTAAACTGAAAGATTATAGCAGTAGTTACAAAAGTAGCCACTTAACTGGATTTGTTTCAGGACTTTTATTTCTTTATGTACATTTATATTTTCTATACAGATTTTTCAGTTAAATGCAATTCATTAAACATGTAAATATGTTTGAAGCTGAAGATGAACCTATAACCCTATAAAAAGAATTTAGCATAACTTCAAATAAGCCTCAGGGACTATTATCACGTGCAGAATTCTTAGGTAATAGAGAAGTCTTATAATAGAAGTGTCAGTTTGCTTTGTGTGTGTCATAGGCTTGATATGCACTTCTGTGGTGAACATGTCTGAGATGTGAATATTCACAAACGTGTTTGAAGTTTCTACTCAGGCTAAGCTGCCAGATGTCTGGAGATGTAGAAATACAGAATAAAATATATGGACAGAAGAAAGTGAAGAAAAACAAATTAAAAATGATAGGCCTACTTATACAACTTGATTTTTCTCTTTGCCCTCCTCACATTAAACCATATAATTTTCTTTTTTAAATGATATTTTTTATCTGCTTTCTTATTCTGAGTTTTTCATTTATTAGATATTTGGCTGTGAAGGCCAATAATTTTCAATAGTTAGTTACAAGAAGTAACCAGGTGGTTACTAAGGTTGTTAAGTATTATTAATCCTTTACTTTGATTAGAAGCTCTGCTTGCATCTTCCAGATCTTATCCAAAATCTCTGCTTATTTTAAGCATATAAAACCAAATTGAGAATTGAATCAGAGGAAGTAATTTGTCTTGTCTTTTTACTGTGCTTTAAAACACTGCGCATATAAATAACAGCTGCAAATCACAGTCTCTTCTTCCAGCTCCCTGTGGTTTACACTGACTTGCATAGACTTCTGAAATTTATACCAGTGTGTGAATCACTGTAAGATTCTATCCAGAGCCTTCTGAAGATTCAGAGGAATTTCAAGTAGGAAATCAACTCTTCTTTCCTCCACAGTTTAGGACCTGGAATTGTTCTGAGTAGTTTTTGACAAGAGAGATTGTTTTCCAAGCAAAAAATGCATTTAGCTTTTAGGGATTTAATAACAGCTTCAAAATAAGAAATCTCAGATACAGGGTTTTTTTTCAGAATTATATTTTCATGTTTGCAGGTCCCATTTCTTTCACAGGAAAAAATAAAATTCTCTATGAAGGTTATAGGTTTTCTGATAGCTACACATGCTATCTCATTTTGATTATGAATATGTCTTGATGCAACTGTGACCCTCAAAAAGTGGTGAAAAGTTAGTCATTTAAGTGCTAAAGAAAGAGATTGGTTTCAGCTGTAGTGGTATTAAGGATATTGCCTTTAAAATGAATTAACAAAATCAACAGTAGATGGAAGATCCATACAGATAATTATTTTTAAGCTGCACTTCGAAAAGCTACTCATATTTAGGGAAAAACAGAGAGTCTGTTCCATTTTTAATCTTTGCTCTGGCTTCCAGATCAAGTTATTATGTAATTATATTGGATATAACAAGCTTAAAAAATTTAGAGTAGTTGCACTCCATTTTTCAACAGTAATATACTGAAAGATTTTGGATGGTTTTTAATTATCTGGAATATTTTAAAGATATGTATTGTTCTATTATAAGGGCTGAGCCATACACATGTAAGATTTACTTAAAATCATAATTTTAACTCATGTAGTAGTACTTAATCCATTAATTTCTGTAGTATCAAGAAGTGTATGTTTGCACACTTTGCATTTTATTAGTTTGAAAGAGATTCCTCATAGCATTCACTTAAAAGAAGATACTAAATTTCTGCTGTAGGTGCAGATGCAGGTGAAACCTCCTTGTGTACTAAGTGATGTCATAGTTGTAGGTTTTCTTCCATTGTCCATGACTATTTCAGTTTTTTGTCCCAGTTGGAAAAGGGGCAGAGTTGCTCTGTGGAGTCACAGGACTGAGAGTTCAGAAGCTGTACACTTTAAGCTAGGTTTCTCCAGTTTGCTGTCTCGTAGTAAGTTTTTTAAAGTTGGTTGAACAAAGACACATACCGTGACACTACTGTGGCAGAATACACAAGAGTTAGAGAACTCATAGTCTGTTGGTTCTGTTACCACTTTAGATGTGGGGAATGTCCAGAGATGTTTAGCACAGACAGGCCTGATGCATCTGTATAAGCAAAACCTTAAGTACTGAGAGAAATTTCCTATGAAAACTTTTATTTTCTTAGGACTTCGGGCAGGAATATCAGGTGTAACAGACTTTCAGAGATCTAATTTCTGCTAAAGGCACACTTGACAACAATATTGTGTACATTTTCATAGGTTAATATTGTGTATGATTTAGGTGATGGATTCTAAACCTCAGATACCAGTAGGGGCAAGCTGATAGGAACTGATGTTGTTTGTGGGGTTGCATTTTAGGACATCAGAATGTTGTATGAGCAGTGCAATAGTATCTCACAGAGATCATTCTCTCAGATCCATTAATTGTTCAAGAGGCACTTGGATATTGCAAGGCTTGGGGCTTTATCATTACAGGACTTCTTGTTTACTTCTACTCTGATCCTATTAAAAAGATTTAGAACTAGTATGTTTTGTCCTTTTTTCAAACTGGGTGACTGCTCTCACTATGCATAATAATTTTGACTTAACTGTGGTATTTTAGAAGACTACACTGCAGTATTCTGTCAGCTGCAAAGCAAATGACTCAGCTGTCCTGGAGACTAAAACTCTGGTGTCCCTCTAGAATAACTTCAAGCTTTACTGACAGAGTAACTTCCAGGAGCTCTGGGTGATGCTGCGTACATTTGTAAATAAGCACTGTGTTTAAGTGTCCAGACCTATTAGTCACATACTCTTAAGGGGCAATTTCCTGACTAATAGACCCTTATTATGAATTAAAATGCTTTTAAAAATACTTTGATAAATTACAAGTAAAATGTATTTTTGATGATGAAGGCAACGTGCGTGAAAACAGTAATCTGATTAGGAATGTCACCTGCCATGTTTCAGAACACACAGTGTTACTATTACTGGACTCATGTTATGCATCTATATGCACTGCTTTACTGATAATTCAGATAGGCTGGACTAAAAGATCTGAAGCATATCTGGTCAAGATGGAACATGAAAGGTAGGAAGATCTTGTGCTGCTCACTAAAAAGTGTCTGGATATCTGTTTCACATACTGGGCAAATTGTTTGATTCTACTAGGTTTCAGTTCTTTATCTGTGAATTAGTATTATATTGCTCTTATTGTTCATTTTTAATTCTGTGGAATCTCTGAACTCTGGAATAGTACTCATTTGTATTCATGGAGAATGATTAATACCATAATCTGCTATCTTGTTACTGGTGTAACTTGAGTGCTAGAGAAAATTATGCTCCTGTCATTTCTGAGATACTGAATAGAGTTCCTGTCTGGGGAGAGCAGGGTTTTCTTTCCTCATATTTTTTCTCGGTCTCCAGACACCTGCCAGTTCCATACTCTTTCAAATTAGCGAGCAAGATACATTAGGGAGGACAGTGGAATCCAGCAGTACTCCCTGCTCTTCTTTGTTGAGTGTATCAGGTAAATGAAATGAGTCATGGTCCTTGCTTTCTTTGGAAAATGATGATGGTGCTGTGTGAATGGGTCAAGGAAGGTGGAACAACCAGAGCATGAGAGATTCCTGTTTGGGAGACTATTCAAAGCTGGATACCATGTAGTGAATGACAGAAGAAAACAGATTTAGCTGTGTAACAGTTTTAAAAAGCAAAGAAACCAACCCTGTAATCTATAAACATGTGCTTGCTACATGAAACACGGCTGCCACATAAAATGTAGGTGTGATTATAAAAATAAAGAATAAATTCTTATAAAGAATATAAAGAGGTTATAATCAAAGTTGTGCAATTCTGACTGACTTGTGGGAATAGCTTGCTTTTGAGTTTTTAGAGGCAAAATTAATAAAGAATTTTTACTTACACATTTACAGTCCAATTCCTCTAAACATGTAATTCTGTATCTGTGCTCAGAGGGAACTTCCAAGCTGCAGTGTTATGAAATTGTTTTGCTGGTGTCTGGTATGTATCTCCTGCAGACAAAAATTTCTACAACTTTTCCCTACGAATAACTTCTACACTGCTCACAGAGGTGCTCCTTTAAGCTTTTACTGCACTGCAGTAAGCCCCACCAATGTGATTTGACTATTCAGGAAAATGGAAATATTTACATAATTTCTAGATTTGTATTTTCTTCCTACGTTCCCTTTTTATTATTATTTGTGATCTTTGTTACTTAATTATTATGTCTTGATCTATGAGGCTCAATGACCCTCTCATACTTTTATTCTGTGCAGGTCACTGAAATGATTGAAAATCTTTCTGTTGTCTCTATATTTTTCATTATTTAAATTAAATTACTTTAATCTATAACCAGAATATGTATAGTTATTGGTGTTGACTGTACGTGTTGGTGTTGATAGTACATTTATGTTTATTTTTATTTCTATATGTGTATGCATACATACACAAACACACATATTGCAGAGGGACAGACTTGTTTCTTAAAATGTCTCAAGGTGTCTCATACTTCTTCACAGTGAGGGTGACAGAGCACTGGAATGCGCTGCCCAGAGAGGTTGTGGGATCTCCTTCTCTGAAGGCGTTCAGAACCCTCCTGGATGCATTCCTGTGTGACCTGCTCTAGGTGATACTGCTCCAGCAGGAGGATTGGACTAGATGATCTTTTGAGGTCCCTTCCAATCCCTAACATTCTGTGAACATTCTCTGTTGACTATGGATTGTCTGTGGGCTTCCAGATCAAAATTCTCAATGGTCATTGAGAGCCTCAATAGAAGTGTCTGTAAAACTTAGAAGAGCTTCTGTTCAGCATATGAAGAAGGCAGCTTATAGAAGTCTAAGGCTAAAATTCTGCAACATTTGTAGTTGAGTGAGTAACCTGAACACCTTACTGTACTTTTCATATATAAGAAATTGTGGTTCTCACATCAGTGACTACCACTCTTGGACTGATAAGGGAAGTTTTTTCATTTAAAACCACAGCATAAGTTGTTAAGACATTGTAAAGAATCTAAATGCTTGAACACTTAAATTCTGAGCACTGTGGAATATTTCTGGAAACTAAATGATTACATAGCACATCCATATACTGTGGAGGCCTCATGAATAATGAGATACATAGTATAAGCAGGAAATTGGGTTGATGCACCATGTTTTTTAAGTCTACTTGCGTTAGACTTAAACAGTAAAAAAGTTGTTTCCTGGTGATTTTTATTTCTGGGTTTTGTTGTCATTGTTGCATCATTGGTATTGTATACATGACAGGAATGTAGTATACTTATAATAACTATACAGTAGTATAGTTGTTATAGTATTGTAGTATAAACAACTATACGCTTTACCTTTAAAAAAAGGACAGTGTACAGTTCTATAGTTTTGCTTTATATCATCTAGAGTTTGGGTTGGTTGGACGAGGCATTGAAATTACAGGACATACTTGGTTTTGTGGAAGAAAGGCAGCAGACTAATTCTGTTGAGAGCTAATCTGTGCATTTTATAGATCTAGAGGCAATTACCATCTTTAGGTGCATCCATATTTTACTAGTTAGGACAGACAAACCCAATGCCTCTATGATAGAAAGAAACTCTCTTAGCTTGTAGAGAAAACTGAAGCCCTCTTCACTGTCTTAGCAATCAAAGGTTGATCAGAGCTGATACAGCAGATCAATGCCACTTTGAAAACTGTAACGTGCTAGAACAGTCTTAATTTCATGTCAGTAAAAGCCATAAATACATTGAAGAAAGACATAGCAGTGACGTTCTTGCCTTAGAGAATTGGACATTAATAGCCCTAAATTGTTAATAAGATTTTTCTCCCATTAAGGGGGCAACCTGAGAACTGCTCCTATCAAGGTCAAACACCCAATAAACAAGATTGGCAATGTTGAGATTAATCCACCAGTCAAAGAGGCTTCTCTTTACTCCTCTGTATATATGCCAGTTCCCTGCCTTTGTGGAAGGACGGTAATTAAAACAGTAACAGTTGAACAGGATGGCATTCATATGTAGGCTGGAATGAGTGTAATAAATAATTTGTTAGTACTAACTGCAACTGTATTACTGAAAAATGTTTGATTTACTTTTTGTCATGTTGAGTTGTGCAGATGTTGGAACTGTTCTCTGACAAATGCTCATATGAGAGACACTTGATTTTATTTCCTACTGCTTTAGCTTTGTTACAATTTTCTTGATGGATAAGTGAGGTTTTGTCATGCTAAATTGGACTTTAACAAATGTCATGTGTATATAATTTGTGGAGTTACTAGATTGATCTCAGCCCTTGGACAAAGAGCACGTGAAGTTAAAAGGAGAAATTTACAACAGGCTATGTTTATCTGGGACTAAGTCCTCTGGAGACAGTAACAGCAGTCTTCTGCTAGTGGGGTGGAAAGGCCTTGAATATCCCTTAAATGGATAGCTTACCAAAACAGTTGCCAAACATTTTCTTTCAAGGCCTTTCCCTCATGTGAACGAATCTGTCAGATCTTATTCTGCATTTGAGGAAGCGCCTGAAGAATCTCAGTCAAGTCTGTCTACAGCTCACACTGTGAGAAGTTCCAGCTTTTTTCTTTGTAACAGTAACAAATCTGCAAGGTTATTTATTTCCTAAATTGTGAAAAGGCAGCAATAAATTTGGGTTCTGTAAACAAAATGTAGACATTAGGTAAAGACTGCATGATGGTCAGCTTTCTCTGGTATCCATTTCCCATATGGATAGGACATTATATGCATGATATAAAGTTTCATTCTTCCCAAGGACAGCTTTTATCCCCACCTACAAAAAACATGCTGGCCACAGGCTATTGAGAGTCATAAAGATTTCAACGAAGATAGTGAAAATTTCATTGAAAATGTGTATTTGAGTAAATTAAAACATGACTGTTTCAAATTTAAATTTTGAAGCAGAGCAAACAATCTGTAGTTTCTTAAAATTAATCAAGTGTCTTTTTGAAACATGAACATAAGTCACCACTTCTGTTTCAATAATATGTATATGTGTATATAAATTTTATGAAGAAAGTCTATAAATCTTGGAGCATGAATTACTGAATTCACTTTAGTTGTGTGTTACTATTAACACCAGTAATAAATGACCAGCTCCTTATGAAATGGCTGGGTTTATAGATACTACATCCTTTGAGTAATGAGCTGTTCTTTACCATGACACTTTTCATGTCTTAAATGCATTTAATCACATACTGCTTATATTACATTGATTACCTGAAAGAACGATGAAGCTTTAATGATCTGTGTTTTGTCAGTGTAAGAACTTAGCAGTACCCATCATATGATGTTATTCAGTATGACAGTTACTCAGCTTATACTTCAGGGAAGATATCAAAGCTAATATCTAGTTTGTAGTATAAGTAATCTTTCATGATTACCAGTTAGGACGATTTGGGACTGCTGTCACCCCAGTGGCTCCACTTTATTCAGCTTTTCTAAAGGTTTTATATTTCCGTTTGTTAGTCTTTCTACTCCTCAATTGCAGTTGCTAGAACAATAAATGTGAATATTTTTTGCTTCTCAGTCTTACATCTATACTGCAAATAATAAAATCTAAAATACAGCAGTTCACATACATAGCAGGGAAATTGTCCTCTGATATTCTTTATCTGAAAGGAAATGCAGGAGAAGATTGTCATGTCTGCAGATTTATTGGACATTTATGTGATATCTGTATGGTTATGCTAGTGTATAGTGCTAGGCTCTTCTTGCAATAACTTTAAAGCCAGGGAAGTGACTGTTGGATTGACAGGATGAAAGTAGTAATAATAAAAGAGAGGAAAAGAAGACAACATGCATTTATAGTTGAGATGTTTAAAACTTGCTTATACTTCCTCCCGGTCATACAGGTATAGAGGGAATGTGACCGACCTGACAACCTCAGATTTTTTGATCAATTCCTACTTAGCCTTCAGTGGAACACTTCCAGACCCTCATGACTTAATCCTCATTTGCGACATTTCTGCTTAGCTTCAATTTCTCCGATTCTCAAAGTGACTGAACTATTATTATTTCTCTATAAACAGTGATAAATATGCCTGTAGCACTTCATGAACAAATAAACCCAAATTTCTTCTTTCATATCTATCCTGTGTGGTTAAAGCATACAAATAGATGCTCATACACAGAGTCATTAATGACAACATTTGAAGGCTTCTCAGTTAGTTTAGGTAGAACTGTATTTTTCAGTAAGCAGAAGTGCAGGAGGAGATCCTAAATGGGAAAAATGAAGAATGTTGGCCTATGTCTGCTATTGGGAATTCTTTCTGTAATTTTCCTGCCATTATCAGCCCTTGGTCAGTTCTGCTGGATTGATAAATATGTGCAGAAATATGGAAGAGCCACAAGCACTTCTGCTCTCAACTCCTATGATTTGTGACTTTGCTCAGAGTATGTCTGACTAACCGTTTGGCTAAAATGGCAGCACTATCACAACCATTTCAGCTGTTATCACTGTCAATCCCAATGAAACTGAGTGAGTGTAATTACGAGGTATTTTTAGGAAACTTACATTATATAGACAGGACCTCTGAGGACAGTAAGTTCTAGGACATAAGGAAGGATGTTGCAAGAACAATACTTTCCACTTTAAATTACATGTTTCAATGCCTAATTAGAAAGTTTCTTTGGTTTCAGTGCTGACATCTGCTTTATGTCACAGCAGGGAAATAATATGGATTTTCATTCACTTTTTTTTTCTTTTTTTTTTTTTTTACAGATTTACTGTGTATTTTAATGGCATTTACACTTCATGGAACTAAAGCAAGAAAAATTTTACATCACCTTGAGTGCCTTATATATTGCGGACCAGTTATGAATCTAGAGTAGAGTTATAAACTATGGTTGCAAACTAGGTTGCGAACAAATTTTGCCTAAGGCATGAACCATAAATTAAAGTAATAATCATCTCTGTAAGAGACAACTTTTCTCCACTGCTCTTTTAAAATAAAAAAGAAAGTAGGTCAGAGAAATTTAGGATATTTTAGAGTATGTACAGTATTGTATTGTTTGCCAGCACCTAATTTACAATTACAGAGCTGCATGAATATTGAAATGATTCAGCTTCCCATTATAAATGTATGTGGCAGTTTGGTTGTTGATCAGTTTATGAAGTTAATGCAAATGAAACTGTCTTCCTGTCAGCATTTGAAATATATAATGCAGTCATGTTGTATATTCAGGGACAGGCCATTGACAGTCAATTAACAAGTTTGATTGGTATGTCAACTCATTCTTTTGAATTGTTAATAGTATGTTAATAGCATTCATTTCTTTGTGCAGTCCCATTTGCAGCTTCACAGTTACAGCTATTTTTTATGATTCTGAGTAACCTAAAATAGTGCCTTAATAATAGATTATTAAACACCTGTCTGGTGTAGCTTAGGGAGGTTTTTCTAGACTGGGAGTTTGCAGTGGATCCCTTTGATATTCAAATCAACAAATGATAGCCTTTTTATTCAAAACTAAGTTCTTTTGATGGTTAGCTTGTTAAGAAATATTCAGCTCCAGTCTGACCTGATCTGGTTTCCCATGGAAAAGATCTGATGCTGTTTGAAGGTTCATAAATGGAATGCCAATGACAATTTGTTGTTGACGTTTTGCTGCCTCAGCCTTCAGATGCTGTTGGTTGATGTGCCGCTTTAGCTTCACCAAATAATGCTTGCAGGTAAATGATCTTCTGATTGATCAGATAGTTTCAAAGCAAAGAGTTCTCTTCTGTGGTCTGTAGTCATGGTTTTTAGGCTTGGAGGGGTACTTTAAAAGATGCATCAAAGTTGACAGATGAATCTTGAGGCAAGGAATGATGGGAGGCAGCAGAATTATGGGAATATTTTTTAGAGAATAACATATTAGTGAGAGTTTTGAAGACCTTCAAAGGTCTATCAAACCAGCTCCCTATAGCAGATTTATTCCTCCTTTTAAAAAAAAAAATAAGTTTTGTACACTGGTTAACTCTCCATTTCCTGTGTTGGGAAGTTGTTGAGCTGATTTATTGTCCACTGATGGTGTTTCAGAAGGCTCATTTCATTTTAATTTCACCATTATCTCGTTCTGCAACCAGAGTATAGTCCTGCAAGGTGCAATTTCTGCTTCTACTAAATTTTGCAAAATAAAGCATTACGTCACCATACAAGGTCAGGGTGTACAATGAATAATATTCCTTTACATAAACGTTCATGATACCATGAGTTAGCATTACAAAAAAACAATTAAAAATATCAGTTGGAATTACTCTTCTTTCTTCACCTTCATATTACATGCAGTATTCTTTCATACCCTTCTTCATTTCCATATTAGTGCCCATCCTGATTCTAACACAGCTTTTATTCTGAAGAATCAGACTAGTTATTAGAAGTTCAAAACATAGATCACAAAAATAGCTCATTTCTCTTTGGTTTGAACATTTAATTATTCACTATCAGCTTGTGATATTTTTCTGCAAAAACATGTAATTGTTTTTTATTGAGGAGCTACAAGATTTAACTCCTTCAGGCCTGAATGGCCAAAACCCTGGTGTTCAGAAATAAATTCTGTGAACAGTTATATTGCCAAATGCAAACTAACACACAATGAAAGGTGCTGTGTGTTAACTGTACTTCACTGGACTTCATAACAAATAATTCTTGCTGCTTGAATTTAGACCACACTTTTTCAATAACAAAAATATATTTTCACAAAACCCTAAAGCATTACTTAAAACTGATAGATGAACAGTCAAGTAGTGCAACTTCAGTATTATATGTCATGTAAATAGAATGTAAAATTTGTACGAGACAGTTTCTGTCATTGGAAGTCTTTGCATTTTTGCATACATTTCAAATACTGTGCACTTTTTAGCTGATAATTAGAAGATCTTTCTGTGGTCCAAACAAGCAAAATGCTAGACATCATATTGTCATAGAAGGTCATATTTTCAGCAAAGCACCTATAATTTTCCTAAGCTCAAAAAGCGAAATTATATACTTAAACTGTTCTCAGCATAATTTGTAAACTTTGATAAAGTCTCTGTTTTTGAAGAGGTACTCTATTGGTTATATAACATTCAAATAAAAAGTTCAAAGATTTTCAGATCGTAATGTCATTGATATTTGTAATTCATCATTTTTGTGCCTAAGTAAATTTTAACCATTATACTTCAAAGATAACTTCTTGATCACATTGCATGTTCACTTTAGGGTTTCATAAGTATTTTGATTTTATTTTTAAAAATGTAATTACATCTACCTTCCCCACATGATTTATGGTTTTTATCATCTCACTTCTTTTGAAGTAGCCTAAATATTTCAAAAATTGTATTCATGCAGGGTCATTGGTCTAAATGTTCTGCGGTGTAAGGCTTACTCTATGCTAAGTATCTTTCATATTGCCAAATGTTTAGTATTTCAAAAAGCTAGAAGATAACAATGACTGTATCATAGGTGTTTGGGAAACTTGGAATTTCAGTAGGTCATTTCTTTTTGGATAATATTGGATTATCAAGGTAGAAATCGTAATCAGGAGTGTATGCATTTTGATTTAGAATTCATTGTAAAGCTTTTTCAGATCTTTGCTTTTTGTCACAGAGAGGGATCTTTACATCCTCTGTTAACATCTAGAATGCTGATTAAAATATTCATCAAGAAACAGAACAGAATCTTGTACCGAGAACAGGACTTCATTTAAACAAATTAGAACAGTTCCAGTAGGAGACGCTGAGAGATGTGCTTTCTGGGCTGCCTATTGCCATAACAACACTGCCATTACCAGGCAAAAGAGAATTACCAAAGAAGGGGTTTGAACCTGAATCTTGGCTGTATCACAGCTGAATAACCTAATTGCTGGATTATTTTTTTACTGCATTCTTACCATATCTTCTTCTTATTTACACCTTTCTAGTTTCAATGCTTTGCTTTGTACCCATTTTTATATCAGAGGACTTGATTCTGCAATTAGTTTTTACTAGCCAAAGTAACTACTTTTATTAATAATGTAAACAAAAAAGGCAAGGCACATAGTAAGTTTGCAAGCAGTGGTTCTTGACCTCACTCTATGGGGTTAAGATGGATAGAAACATGATTGCAGGTTGGTTGGCAGAACACTTTTATCCTTTTAAACTGTCTAGAGAATTCTGTGAAAATAACTATTACAAGAAAACAATAAAGTGAACTTCCAAAATAGACCAAAAGCACACTAAAAAAAATAAGAAAATGTATAATGCAAGTTTCTGACTCCCTACTCGAATGAATATATATTGCAGCACAGAATATAATTATAATATTGTTACAGTCCAGTTACCTTAAAGTAGCCAGTGACATTCATGAAAAGCATATTTTGAATAAGAAAATTAAGCCAAGTGATGGCTGGGAACAAAATATTTTCTGTAAGAATAGAATGTCACGGTGTTAATGTGTTTTGTACACTGTGAATTACTGTTGTGTGATGAACAGCTTTCACCTTTCAATACAGAGTATTTTCTCTGCCTGGCTGTCCCTCTTCTGTTTATAATCACACTAACCCATTTGACAGTTGGCATGAGGCAGGATTGTAAAGACAGGTAGGAGTGGAAAAAACCCCAACTCACTCTTCATCGGCTTTTATTACTGCAATCTTCATTCTCCTTGGATGCTGTATTCCATAACAGCCTTAAGCAGTAGCACCCCTATTACTAGTAAAAAACTTCAGCCTAGAAATTTTTATTGTGCAGCCTTGGACTGCTTTATCACATCACTGCTGATAGTTTAACTCATTATTTAGCTCACTGTAAGTGGACAATCTCAGTAGAAACTCCAGTTACTGTGGAAAGGATATTACAAGATTCCTTTCTAAGTAGATTGTATATTTAAGGATAAAAGTAGAGACAAAGTCTGTAATGCAGGCACATATAGGTATATAAGGGTATTACATCACTTTATCTTTTGTTTTAGTCTTCCTTTAGATATTGGCTGTGTGAATAGAATTACCTCATAACCTCTCTCTTACTATATATGCTTTGCAGTCCACTAGAACTGCAAACATAGAGGAAAATGTAGAAATCAAGGAGGAAATGTGAACATGCTAGTTTATATATAATTATTTTTTTTTAATACAGAACTGACAAAGAAAGAGTGCTGATGTATTATAAAGCTATCCTTATCAGAATAAATGTAGAATAGTCATAAATAGCGAAACCACAAATGAACTGTGTGGGAACCCCAAATGAATGCTTATGTAACTTCATGTCAGGTTTAAACATTTTCCATTTAAAGAGAGTGGGGAAAAAAAGTATTTTTTGAATTCTTACATCTTTTTTTTTTTTAATGCAGCTATGCTAGCCTGTGAACTGAAAATCAGTGTTAATGATGAAATGTAAGAGCTTCTGGAAAAAAGTACTTCATCACCTCTGAATAATAATCTGAAATGTTGGTATCACCTGATCTTTTGCAGCATTCCTTTTGAAATATGGAACTCCTTTCCTAAAGAGTATGGTACCAATTTCCAACATTTGAAGAAAATTCACTTTCATTAGCTGAGAGTGGGTGTCATTTGTCCTGGAACAAGTATTTGGTAGATGTGATGAATTCACCTGCTTCATGAGAACAGAGACTGTATCTTCTTTTGTCTTATACTGAACTTGCTTCTAGCAAAGAGCACTTGTGATTTAATATAAACTGTTTAGTACTTCTTCAGTGAAGTTTTCTCCCTTGTTACAAATATCTGTATTTCAAAATATTTTTGCCATATGTTCTGGCATGAATTTTCATTTCTGCTAAGTTAAGTCTCATTTTCTTATTTCCTGCCTTTATTTCAAACCAATCTGTGTTCATTTTTATTATTTCTACTGGTACACATTCTGATTTAGTATCCTCTGTGGGTTTCATTACCATGCTGTTAATCCCTTCTTCCATTGACTTAATGAAGATGTTAAACAAAATCAGGCCTAATACCAATCCCTGCGGCACCCCACTTCAGTACGTTGGCATTTTCATTACTCTCTCCTTACAGACTATCAGCTAGTTAACAGCATTTATAATTAGGAGAGTTAAAAATAATTTCTAAATATGCTATATCAGATATTTTAAGAATCCAGATGAATTACAACCATTATCCTCCTTTATCTGTGCATATATAATTAATTTAAAAACACAGTTAACTCTGGTGGACATAATATGCACTTTCTAAAAAGGTGGTATCCATTGCTCAGTAGTCCATGTCCACATTGAGTCATTTGCTCCGCTTTACACTTTTAGACACTAATCTTTTCTACCTTGTTTTTCTGGACCCTGAATATGCCT
This sequence comes from Actenoides hombroni, assembly GCA_024336885.1. Lineage (NCBI taxonomy): Eukaryota > Metazoa > Chordata > Aves > Coraciiformes > Alcedinidae > Actenoides > Actenoides hombroni. Next base: position 4,043,015 of record WUAM01000431.1, read on the forward strand.
TTATTTTTCTTGGTAAATATTGATTTGATTAAGTCTCCCATTCCCCATCTCAACCTCAATTGCTATGGAATAGACTGTTTTTAGTTCTTTACTTTCATTTGTTTTGTTTGGCATCTTTATTCAAAGTGATATGAATACAAAATTAATAAATCATAATCAGTTTGGAGGTTTTACTCCATCTTTTAGACAAGGTATGCTCATAAAGCTGAGTGTTCTGCAGTTTTTCACAGTTGGCAGATTTTGCTAATGTGGTTGTGTGAAAACTTGTGATTTTTTTCAAAACTTGAGAGGAAATGGTAGGCTTTGTAAGAGGTGACAGATTAATAGTCATGAAGATTAGAATTCCACTGTCCCAAGGAAGAAATGCATCAAAGATAATACTCTTGTTAGCTTGCTTGTTTTCAAGTAGGGAGGCTTCTCTTTTTCTATTTAGAAAAAACATCTTTTAGGATGTGGAGAACAGTTTATCCTCTATGGCAATTAAGCCTTTGAACTGTCTACTGTAATCTTCCATAAAGGAACAGTATGTACCCTGTGTGCCAGTACAGGACATGGGCCAAAATATGCATAGTAAGTTCAGAATATTTTACCTCTATTTTCTTCATTTCCTCTCTGTGTGTTTGAGATTCCAAGTGGACCAAAATGAAAGCCCTGGAGAAGACTTCAGAGTAGCTGTCATGTCCACATGGATATATTAGATGGCAAGCCTTTTTCATCTACTTTACTGGAACATTTCCTAGATGTTTTTAACTACAGATGCTGACTTTAAAAGCTAGGTTTATTTTTGTTTTGTGTCTTATACTCCTTTAGAATGTGAATGATAGCTTTTGGGGTGGGTTTTTTTTGTGAAATATGAGTTTCTCAGTCTTTGTCTTCTGTAAATCAGAAGGGTGCGTTATTTCCATCAGTTGTAAACCAGAATAAAATTGATTTGGCATTGATGAAGACTTAAATATAACTAACGCGTTGGAAAAATTATGTATTACAATTTTCTGCAATAGGATAGAATCGTTTTTTTGAAATGCTTTTCAAACTGAGACTTTGATTTCACCACCTCTTAAGCTTTCTGACCTGATCGTCCCTCTCATGTCTTTGCATATAGCATTTTGTTAAACTTAAAGGTGCTCCAAACCTTCAGGAATATGAGGATGCCTGCTGTAAATCCAGCACAGTCTAAAGGCTCAATTTGGATTACTTGATTTTTAGAGGATTGCAGAGGTGTTTACAGTTGGGCAGCACAGAGTATGAACAGGAGGTATTTGGAGGTGGTGTTTTGAAGTTGATTTAGTATTCATAACAATATTGTGACTTCTTCAGATGTATTGTCGAGTTAGTAGCCTTTTGAAAGAACTGCCAGTTTTTGTGTTGCTCTGTGTGTGCATACTGCATGACATGATACTTCTCTTTGGTATCATTTCCAATTAGGAAATGCACAAAACTTTAATAGCAAAGAGCAATGCAAAAATGTGAGTGTTTTGTAGTGTTGTAGGTTAGGTGAGCAAATACATTTTGAAACATATGAACTTCCATCCCAAAATGAGGATTAGCAAACTGGAGTCACAGCATTTGAAAACTGAGTTATAAATCTCTGAAAATTGTGGAAATGTTGCAGCTATTTCAGTTGGAGAGTATTAATATGCTATTGTTTAATTATACTTTTTTGACCTAAGTAGGGAAAAATACTTTAAGGGAAGTTCTGGAATTTTGATTATGGTATGCAAGCATTTTACTAAATTATATGTGGATTCTTATAAGTATCTTTTTTTAGTCAAAGATAATCGTAACATTTTTTTCATTTTCCATTTTTCATTTATCAATATATCCTTCATCTTTTAGCTACTGATAACTATACATGTTTTCTGAAAAGAAAGTCTGTATTAAACTAAACTATGTATGATCAACTCAACTATTTTAGGCTACAAATTTGTAACAGTTCAAGAAATTATATTGAATTATGTTGAAGGTTGTGCTGTAGTAGAGCCATGTTAGTCAGATACAATTTGTGTTCATAGTGTGAATTCCAAGTTTTTCAGTTGCTCTTGTCTGAATGGTACATTTAAAATTTTATTCACGCCAGGTAGCTGAATAAAAGATTTCATATTGCAAAAAGCAATTTTACCATCATTAGCTAAAATAAGAAGGCCCTAGGAAGAAAGGATTATCATATATTAAATAAAAAGTTCACTACCTTACAGCTTTAATCCTGTTAGAAAAGATGATTTCCATCTAACTTAATCAGCCAGAGGTCTTTATTGCCTGGAGTATTAATTGATTTAGGTCTTCATTAAGGTCAGAGGTACACATGGCTGACCAGAGGCAGCCTATTAGCATGTTGTCAGTTGTTCTTATTTACATTGACTGAACATAATGGTGGGTTATTTCACTGTTAGGTCAGGGGGTCACTGAATCCTTTGTGTACCCTGACCTGTTAAAGGGCAGCAGTCACTCAGACACCACTCTGCATTTGTGACAATGATTTGGCTGATTGCATGTTGGCTTCGTACTTTCCAAGAAACACACATTCATTCATATAGGCTGAAATACTTGTGGGTGAATGGTTGAAATCCCTCCCTTAGAAGTTCCTTGCAGTTTTTGTATTATGCCAGTTAATCCCTAGCAAGTTATAATAATAACAGCAGGAAAAGTTTCATAAAGTTTACATAGTTGCTGTTGGCCTTTAATTAAAAAAAAGAAGCAAACAAACAACTCGGTGCATAACTATAGGTATCCTGTTACTTCTATTTCTTTCTAAATTGCAATAACTACAGCTTTCTCTTGCTAATTATCAGCTCAAGTTAGTCCTTATGTCCAATTAAGTCTGTTTTTCTCATTATTTCTTTTTTTTTTTGTGGGAGATATGTTGTGTCCTTTTGGTAGCTTATAATAATGTTTAAAACTTGCATGGCATAGAACTGTTCCAAGTGGCACCAAGTGTTCTTCTGACTTTTCCTTTCCATGCTACCGTAGATGCTTTTCCTTCTGCTTTCGTAAAAAAAAAAAACCCAGGAAAATACAAAAAAAACCCCAAACCCAACAACAACAAAACCCAGAAAAAAAAAAAAAAGAAAAGTGAAATATAATAATAGTTTGGTCTTTCCTCTGTATTAGCTGTGATCTAGCTCTATATTATACTTAATTCCTGCAGCACAGGTACACTATGAAAAGTAGTAATTCTTCAATAAGAGCTTAACATTCCTATATGTTAGAGTATGGATTGCATACGCTGGGATTCTGATTGTCCATTGAATTCCCGTGGTTATTTGCAGTTGTGCTAACTGAGCAAAACAGCTGCTAAACTATTATGTTAGCTTATTAAGACTCACCTTTCATTTAACTTGCAGTGATACAAATAAAAAAGAAAAGGGAAGAAATGTGGAATTGCATGAGGCCCCATTTATAAACTGCTTACTACTGTGGAGCTATATTGAAAGTAAATTGGTACAAGTGAGCATCTCAGCAGTACAAGATTTTTTTATTTTTGGTTTGTCAAATCTTTAATGAAATTTTGCCACTGGAAATATTTGTAGGGGCTGCAGTGCAAATTAAATCATCAGTGTAAGCTAAGACATTCAGTGTATAAATACACATCCATTAAATTGTAGTTTTGTTTCTGTGCTGAGTTTACTGGATATGTGAGTCCTCTAGACTTGATATACTGTGCATCTATAGCCTGAAAGCTCTTCTGTTACCCTTGTAGATGCTCCGAAAACATAAACTGTTGCAAGGTTCTAGCAGGGTTTTGCAGAACACTTTCACAACACAAGGACTGACACCATACATTGTGACATCTCCTGTTGTTAAGATTTCAGTACTGTGAACAAGATATTACGATGCCTTCCCTGTTTTCAATGCTTTTTATGCTAACATTTTTCTGTGTAATGCTTCAGACATTCTAGAGACAACCTCTTGAAATCTGCTAAAACAGTGTTTGTACTGGTTTGCTTCTTTGTCCCTGCTGAATGTTCATTTATGCTTGCTTTTCATGACCAAGTCACTGGGAAAGAGAATAGGAACGTCCCTCCTCCTTCCTTTATCCTAAATTATGTCCCCCTGAAATACAGTTGCTGCAAACATGTGGATGTGTCTTGACTATTTTCCCCTCTTTCCCCATTGCATCCACCCTTCCATAACATGGTGACATGTTAGGAACACTGTTTTTCTATTAATTCCATCTTAAGATACAAACAAGTATGTTATGAACAGAGGGATTTTTTTTTTTAATTATTTTTAAAGAACTCTGCAAAATTCCCACTGAATCTGAGCCAAAAGCGGTGCCAATTTTGCTCAAATCCTTCAGAGATTTTTTCTGACCTTGCTTATGACCAGTGGAGCTAATTGTACCAGAACATCCAGGATACTTTAAGAAAGTGCTATCTTGGTCTGTATTGCAAAACACTGACAGATATTTTATCGTTAATTAGTATTCATATTATGTCTCAAACAATCTGTTCAAGAATAGGGGAAGTGAACTGGTTGAACAGCTCTTCTGTCTACCTAATAATTAGCATGGGTGATGCATGGAAAACCAGCAGCCCAACAGGAAAAAAGGAAAAAATATTGCCAGTGTGATTTTTTTTTATTTTTTTTTTCTGTAGAAGTATAAACTACCTCTATTGCAGTTTTTGACCAATGCATGGATTTCACTTTGCAGAGGTGAAAATAAATGGCTTGCTTTAAAAAGAAACCTATGCCCCTCTGAATCATATCTTCCTGAATTTGTTTCTCATCTTGTCAGTATGCCACTTGGTAGCTGGCTGGACTCCCCTGTTTAATGGCACATATTCTAAAATAGCACAAAAAAAAAAAAAAAAAAGACCATTTGTTCCTACAAAACAAAATACTAATTGCATTTTTTTTCCAGATTCAAGGTTATATATAGCATTCTCAAAACAATAATTCAGGTATTTTAAACAGTTTAAATTATTGGTAGGATGTCAGTTGATATATTATGTTTCCTCTCTACCTCCTCCCCCTCGTCAGCTGCTAATCATAGAACTTGTATGCCAAATTGTGTAAGATACTCTTCCAATAGTTACATGTGTGAGTCTTTTGTGAGACACAGACAGTTATGAGGACAGATTTGGAGTTGCATATGGGTCTGTCTCATGGTTTGATTGCCATGTCTTCTAGGACACAGATTTCTTTTTTAATTATTCTTAATTCTGTGGAATTTTTACAGTTTATACAGTAACTTCTGCAAAATTCTTCCTAAAGATTTTTTGCACAGTCCATTTTCCCTCTCTTTACTCCTAGAAAAATGCTTCCTGTGCTGACTTCAAAGCTGCTTACGCCCACCTTACTTCCCACTTCTATACTTAATTTTCTTTTGATACTGAATAAAATTTACTGCTTCACTGATCAGGAAATGTACAGACTTTCTAGAGAAGTGCAGCATAAGAGGATGAAAAGTTTTTATATTTACATTAAGATTTTATAATAAATCTTTGAGATGTCTGAATAGTAAGAAGAAATGTTTCCTTAGCTGGCTGCAGTTTAAAAAAAGTAGGTCTTCAGTGTGTTGCCACGAAGACTTTGGAAAATCAGCCCAAAGTAACCGCATTGCAGCTCAACTTAAAAAATACATTGATGGTATATCTGCACACCCATTTAATTCTATTTTCAAAAGGGGAACCTATCTTTTCGGTCAAGTAGCACTCTTTTGCATTTTATTTTCAATCTGCAATTTCCTTTTATCTTCTTGTGGATTATCATGACTTTTTTAATATACAGTCTTCAGGTGTTCTGCAAGTATTATTTTTATAGTATTTTTAAATTAGTTTGCTAAAGACCTTACAGATAGATACTTACACTTTCTCCTATATTCTTATGTAAAATAAAGCTTAACTGAAGATTTAGAAGTTAAAAAAAAAAAAGTACTGAACCAAAGAAAGTGTGCGTCATTGCTTCAAAAAAAGAAAGCAAGAGCATAGTTAAATATGTTGGTGCATCAGTGTGATCCAGCAGTTGTAAGAGTCAGTAACATCGGATACTATTGTTTTGAGCTGACATGTACATATGTGTATTAACCATTAAGTTAAAGTTTATTGAAGTGCTTTTTTTTTGTAGTTAAATCCCCACCAAAAATTATCTTCAGACTGTCATGTTCCCTCCATTTCTGACAAATGATGGCAAAGAACAGTGCTGTTAAAAGAAACTACCTGGAAAAAGGTGCTTCCCTTGCCTTCTATACACTCCCAGAATTTTACTGACTTATTTTTATTTTCTTCTAGGTTGGAGATGTGCTCTACTGTGCTGGACAGATTGCTCTAGTACCTTGTACAATGCAGCTTGTTAGTGGTGGCATACAGCCTGAGGCCATAGTTTCCCTCCGTCATGTTGAGCGAGTTCTTCAAGCTATGAGCCAGGAGACTGCACTCCATCACGTCATCACAGCCAACTGCTATGTAACTGACAGCAAGTATATTCCTATTGCTCACTCTATATGGCAGAAGAAATTAAGAGAATGTAGAAAGGTAGCTACAATATCCATTTTCTTCTTTCTGGGTTATCTTTTTTTTTCCCTTCAAGTCTTGTAGTAATATCAGAATTTTCTTAGTACATTTCAGATGTACATAAGCTGATACTTTACAAGGTTTTCTTAAGCTGTTGTGTTCTGAATCATAAATGGTTGTGCTGAATTGAGAATGAAGATTAATAGAAAGTTGTATTCATCTCTAACTTTCACTTAATTCCTCAAAGCAATACGTTAAAGAACTCCTAAAGAGCAGAAAGTTCCGCCAAAAAAAATGTGAACAATACCTTATTTGAATTACTTCTGGCCATATATGCTTAAATAATAAGAACTAGGTATTTTACTTCAACATTTTGTGAGTTGTTTTGTGAAGGATTTTCCACACTTACACACAATATTGTCAGGACACCTGAGTTTAGCAGTTTACTGCTTATTATTGCTTATTATTCAGCTGAACTTTTAAGACCAGATCAGTGTGTTCCTGTCTAATGGTTGATCCTAGTGTATCTCTAACAGGGTAACAATTTGCACAGTAATGTATAATGATTACGTAATTATTTCTGTTATGTTTGCACCACTTTTCTGAAATAGCCATGGAACACTGTACAAGCATTTGAAAGGTAATGGCCACAAGTCTTGTAAATAAAACATAGCTTCTCTGTAAATGAGTAAAAAAGAGTAGTAACGGCATAACTGATGTGTAATTTAATATAATTTAATTATTATGATTTCTCAGGAAAATGCCTTGCTTGGAAGCATAGCATATGTTAACATTGCCATAGAAGAAGGAAAAACACATCTGAAATTTCTTTGTATTTGCTTTCACTTTCATTCTCTGCACTAGGCACTTGTCTTTCTGAGTAAAGATACAGACTTTACTTAGATGCTTGCACATTCTACCTTCATTTATTAATAAAGGACCCTCTTAAATAGTGTCTGCCACTCCTCCAAGACCAAGTATACTGAATCTGAATTCAATTCTGTTTTTTTAATTATTTTTTTTTTCTTATTATGTGAGTGGCTAGTAATGTACCATGAGCACAAAGCTTATGTGCTTTTTTTACTTGTAATTTATATGATTTGAAGGCAGAGTGGTGGTGTTTGACAGTTCTTTCAAACTTTTCATTTTTCTGGATAGACTCTTTTAAGTCTTCTGTAGTTATTATACATACCAGCCACTCTTTATCAAGTCCTTTATGTCTTCTACTTACTGAGGTGCCTGGACAATACTTTCTTATCTGCATGAAAAATACCAATAGGTTTCTTGCTTTTGGGCTATTACTAATATCTGGACCGTGCCACTTTTTGCTTGGTCAAGCAATAGCTTAAAAAAAAACCCCTACACATACTTCTATGAAGAATTACCTGTCAAACAGTTTTTTAAGAGAAAACATCCTAGAGGAGCACCAAGCATTCCGAGAGGATGTACATCCGTCAATATGTGCTTATCAGATAATTTTCATTAACAACAGTGTCAGAAAGAGAAAAAAAATATTACCAGATGAAGTTATATGTTCCACAACACTATCTAAAAATGCTTTGGAAAAAATTAAAATATCAGTGGGAGTGAGATGTTATTAGCAGCCAGACATTCCAATTTCCCTATAATTTTGTCAATAGGAGGTTCAGACAGAGGAATTGAATTTTTCCTCAGGCTATGCATACATTTTGATTAGTAAGGGTTTGTGTACACAGCAAAGCAGAGAAAAATATGTATTAAACACTTCTGTTACAAGGAACCAAAGGGAGGAATTGTCCTGCCCTGAAAATACAATTGTCCTGTTAATCGAAATACAGATTTTGTATTGGAGGAGAAGCACTGGCTGGCATGGTATTAGGAGTATTGTTCCTTTACTCTCAGAGTAAGAAAAACAGTAAAGTTTGAAATTTACAAGAACTTTGTAAAATTACCCATAAACTGCACTACTGTTGTACTTCTTTGTTTACTCCATAGAATCAGTAAAAACAGGAAATGCAGTTTTTTACGCCTCTTAAAATTTTCTTGGGAGCAGCCTCTTGGGTGCTGTTAGATACTGCCTCTCTCTGTGGAAGCCAGAGCACAGTTGGTTTACTCCAAAGGTATCTGTATTTAAGAGTCTAAGTACCATATCCATAATTTCTGTGGTTTGGGGTTTTTTTTTGGTGTCCCAATTCTACTACAGACAGTTCTGTCAGATACCATGACATGAAATAATGGTCTGTTTTCTTGAAGTAAACTAAGTCAGCCAATTCAAAAGTATTTTATTATTCTTGAACTGTATTTCACGCAGTGACCAAAGGCCTAAATCGATAGCAAACTACAGATTACTTAATAAGAACAGATGGTGTCTCAATTTAAATTGTTCTGCTTCTGTCATCTATGGAAAGAGGAGTTTGTGCAAACAAAACAATGCAGTTCAGAACTTGTTTCATGTAAACTGTGCATAAACAAACCTAAACATAAACCTAACATGAAACTAAACATAAACCATAGAACTAATTATGTTTTACAGACAGGTTTTAGACTTGACATTTCTGTTTGTTGAATGTTCTGTATTTGATAGCAAAATGAGGGCGTATTAAGATTGAGGTGTTCATGTTTAACACAGTGACTAAATCATATGCATCAGAACTGCCAAAGGTTTTTTTTAAAGCACCAAAAATTATTAGTGTTCTAGTGATGTCTGATAAATATCCTCTACATAAATAATACTGTTCAGTAACTTCAGTTGAATCAGTTTACATCTTTGATGTCTGCAGTCTGTAAAGCACAAAAGGGATCGTATAAATTGTTTAGGACACAAATAAGTTGGACCTAACATAATATAAAGATAAGTGTGAGAATTGTTCTCTGGATATGTTTATATAACACAAAAGGGTTGCTTCTAAGAGCAGGATGTGGGCAGAGAGTTGATAAAAGCTTTCTTTGAGATAAGGCCACAGGGTCAGACTCACATACCTGGACTTTAGAAGACTTCTTGTCATATTGACAGTGACAATTGTCTTTTAGGAAATTCCTGAATTATGAAAAGAAAGATAAATTATGTTTCAGAATAACCAAATTATTTCACCGATAACCAGAGGAGTGGCTCTAGTGAGCATCAAGGGTGGGAGGGAATTGTAGGAGAGGGAGAAAATAGTAACAGTAAGCAGGCTGGACCCTTAGCAACTTCTAACTTGTTTCAGTCACCCAGCCTCTGGCCCTTTCCTTATTCCAGCATCATTCCTTGCTTCCTACACAACTCCTTTCCACAACTGTCATCCTGATTTCCCTCGCTCCAGATGGCAGCTCAGTATCTGTGCTGCCAGCACCATTTCCTACAGCCTCACCTCTCTAGTATAACCTCCAGCATTGCTGAACTCTAGTTACCCACAGCCATCAAGGGTTGTGTCCTTAGAGCTGGAATCCAGCCACTGTCCCTATCCCTTCTTCCTTTCTATGTCCCTTTGAGTTGCAGTGCCATTGGAAAAGCCATTTGAAGTGACAAACGACACAGAAATCTAATGGATGGAAGGTTGTAGTAGAAAGAAAAAAAAAGCGGGGAGGGAAGGATAAGAAAGCAGCCCCACTGAGGTCTCACTCAAAAAACCAGCCCTAAATAACTGAGCTGACATAAAGATCTTTGGATAAACATTTTTAATATATGCAAGAGAGATTTCCTTTGTTCAAACTAAAAGGATAATATAGAAACTGAGATCTGGAGTGAGGGTGCTGAGGTAAGAATTTAAGTTCTGTAGATACATAAGACTACATTGTTGTTAAGCACTGGTTGTTGGAGAAATTACAAAATAGTTAAGGGAAGCAGTGGTTAAAATCAAAAGAAAGAACAGGCTACAGTTGTAGAAAATAAAATCTAGTTGAGGGAAGCAGTAGTTAAAAATTAAAAACAGAGACTGCAAAAATAGCATAAATACAATTATGCAAACAACTAATCAAAGCCAAAACCTAGGAAAAATAATTGGAATTAACAAACACAAGTGCCAGCCATCGGCAGCTTCTCCCACCCTATTTTTAACTTAAGCTCCTTCCACAGTTTCTTTGTGATTCCCAGACACACTATGGGACTTTTTGACACTCTTGAGGAGATGCATTTAGGGAGCTTGTCTAACATACCTAGTCAGAAGTAGTAACAATTGTGTGGTAGAACAGTTTCTGCCTAATCCAAGAGTTAGCATTTAGAACATTTTTTTTATTTTTTTCTTTTTCTTTTAAGTAGGGGAAAAAAAAAAAAAAAGCTTGTACCATTGCTAAAACTTTCTGGAAGAAGAACTGACAGTTTTCCAATTAAGTCTCATCTTGTGTTTTTCTTTACTTCACATCTTTTCATGACAGTGTCATGTAATATGATGATTTTTTAAGTGGTTTTGCTAACTCATTCAGCAGAGTAATCAATAGGAAAAAATAAGCCAGATGGGTTGTAGTCCATTTGTATTGGGTGGGACAGATGGCTTTATTGATAGATGGAAATATTCCAAATAATTATTGTATAATGATATAACAGTGACTGCGCCTGCAAAATTTTATTAATTTACTTCATGTATGCACTTTATTCAGTAGGTGCTGAGTTGTACCATTTAGACATTACTCCCACTATATTTATTTGGGAGCAGAGTCCACACCCTACCTTCTTTTTTCAGTCCCCGTGGGCTTTCCACAAAGAACCATCCTTGTAGTATTATTGTTGGAGAAATTCAAGTGGTGGATTGTACTTCTGTCTGTAAAACAGACTCCGCTAGACTAATTGACATGGGCAAGACCATTATTGTATTTTTTTGCTACCTCTGAACACCTGCTTTTTTCTTTCTTTTGTTATTCTCATCTATACATGGAAGGAGCATGTTGTATAGTCTCAAGATTTCAGGCACTCCAGCTAGTTAAACTACTGTGTTTTTTTGCTTTTACATCTTGCTAATACCCAGCAAGATTTGGTATGGCTAGGCCAATAAAATATATCAATTTTGATAAACTGTGTAATAGATTAGAAGATGGTTTGGGCTGTTGCAATTCAAATGTATATGGCAAATTATTCTTAACTAATTTTTTTTTTCTGTCAGTTAAGAGCACATTAACCTACGAAAAAACTTGGAGGCCATTTGCTGCTTTTGAAATCCCATTCTTGATAAACTTGACTGAATGATAAAAACAAGTTTTGGTTCTTATTTTGATTTGATGGCATATATAAAACTCAGAGGCAAATTTTCCAGACCTATCTGAAAAGTAATCTCTGATTTCTTTGTCATAAGAAGAAAAATGTATAAGGAAATATTTTAGTACATTTGGTACACAATGTTTGGTTACCAACACAAAGTTTAGGATTGCCTGTTTTTGTAAATGATCCCAAAATACTGGTGAAGGGAGAATTTGAAACAGTGAAAACAATGTATTTTGTTAAGATTAGAAAACAGGGTTGCATAGGAAGACAATATGTAATGTAATTGCAGGATGTCTTAATATCTCTAAGGCTTGTATCTTTTGCTTCAGCAATTCCTTTTATATGTACTATCTTTTTCTTCAAATGATGAAATTATAAATCAATTACACTCTGAGTTATTTTATTTAGGCAGCTGCCACTGTATTTTCTGTTCTCAGTAATGAAAAATCTATGTAGTGAAACACTTCCTGTGATACAAAAAAATATGTGTCTTTTGGCTTTTCTATCACAGCTTGCATTTGAATGTTAGTTGTCTGGTCCTAAATGCAATGTACTACAAATGTAGTACAAACTGTAAACATTCTCCAGCCCACCTTCTTCTGACAGCAGCTTTCTTTTTTTTTATGGTAAGCATTCAGGATGAGTGGCTGTGATTCCATGATTGTTTCAAATCCAGCAAAGAGTGCTACAGTTGACTTTCATTCTCTCAGGAATGCCAGTCAGATTGTTGACAATGTGTGTTTTAATAGCATGTAATGCAGAAGTGATGGAAAAAAGATTTGCAGTGTTTTATCTGATATGTATTGTGAATGGGCTTCTCGCTTATTTCAGCAGTCGGGTAACTTGATGACAACTTTAAGCATCTAAATTTAAACCTTTTGGGCCAGATTTACAAACTCTTTAGATGTCAAGAGATGTAAATGAGCCTGAACTAGGATTTAAAAAAAAATATCTAAGAGCGTTCATCTAGGGCTACTGGGCCCATTCTAGGGAGCCCCTGCATCATCCCTCTGACACTTCTGGAATCACTGGTACTATCCTGTGTTTTTCTATTTTGCCTGACGAATAATGCACAGGTCCTGAGTTACAAAGAAGTTAAATCCTGAACAAGAAGCTGCCTAGCTACATGCAGTGGTTTTCTGAAGTAATTATTATGTTTTCATGGCAGTCATTTAGAATGGCATCATGCATCTGTAACACAGCAGTCTGTTGCATTGTTCAGACATGCCTGTAGTATTTGAAGTATACAGACTGTCATGAATTTAAATAAAATTCATGCGTTCCCTGACACTTTACTCTAAGTAGAACAGAAGTAGCTTATGCTCAAATAGTGGAAGTTGAAGGTTTTTCTTGCTGCAAGGGATTGGACAGAGGTTTAAGATCTTCTGTACCTATGGAAAAAATTACTATAAAACTTAAAAGGAATATAAAACCCCCCAGATTTCTGTGAGAGGATACACACTTTTTCACCATCCTGAACAGATGTTTGTAAGTCCATAATAATCAAAATTTTTTTTTTATATTTTATTATATGTATTGGTTAATATCTATGTTTAATACAATTGTTAGATTTCCAAATAGTATTCTAAATTTTGTGTCCTGTATATAATAGGATAATACTAATTTAATTGGTCTCCTTCTTTTACCAGTTTCTTGAACAAAATAGCTATATAGTAAGTAGAAGTAATTTAATATTATGAAGTTATAAATGATAGATCAGAACCCTGCTACATTTAAATTGCAGTAAAATCTTGCATAGGTTAATTAATATAATTGGTAATAATGCCAGAAGAAAACGAAATATTTTTGAAAAACATTGCCACCAGCCAGTACCTATGCCTGTCAAAAATTCTGTTGAAAGAAAATACATGTTTCTGTTTCCCTTTTTTGTGTCATCAGGTTTATTACATTTATTTTGCTACTAGATTCTATTTTGAATGTTCCACAGTTTGATATATTAAACCAGGTTTCTTTTATGGCCCATGTTAAGAACATGCAGTGCATTCAAATAGCACAGTGGTAGCGAGTCTTTCATCTTGTGCCTAGTGTATTTCATTTCCCCTGTGTTTGGATTAAACAAAGCTTTTGTATTCATTTGAAACAACTGTAATGAGAATATTTAACACAGGTCAAATGCTGATAGTGAAACTCCAGAGGTCCTCGAAAATAGTCTGCTTTTTGGCACTGGGCACAATGGGAGGTGGAAGGGTTACCACTTTCACTTCTTTTTAAAGGAAGATTATGATATTCTATTTGTAACATTAGTGGAGCCTTAATGAATTTTAAAATGGAATATAGTCAACAAAAAGAACAATGAAGCAGAATACATGATTTTAACTGAAGTCATTATCAGAAATTGCATATATATGTATACATAAAAAATCATATGATTGCATAATGTTCTAAACAGTGTACATGAATTTAACTTGTAGAATGTAAATATAAAATATGAACAATAGAAACTACAAAAGGGGAACATTTCTTTTGCAAATGGTTGTGTAGATAGATACAGACACAATCAAATCTTCAGTTGGTATAAGTCAGCATAGCTCTCTAATTTCCATGAACTGATTTACATTAGCTTATTTGCCATTTACAGGTAATATATATATATGCATGTGAACATTGCTTTTCAGTTACACACAGTGAAGAAATGCATGTCACATTATTCAGGGTGGTAAACAGCCTAGTTCATCAAGGCTGACGGATTTTCCCCTGCAGCAGTTCCCTTTTAAGAGTGTTTTTGAGTGATTCTTCTTCTCCTTCGCTGAAAATACTAATTCTGTTTAGATCTTGTCACTTTTGTGCTAAACAAGAGGGCATATATGCTGCCACTGTTTGCTTAGGCCAGAACCTCTGGTCAAAAGTCTTATGTGGGGTAACTGTGAAAGCTATTAACAGGATTTCAGCCCCAAGCTGAGTACCTGTGGTCAGTGCCTCTTTATAAAGGGAAGATTGTTATTTTAGTTGAAAAGTGACCCAGGTCCTGCTTTCACTCAGGAAACTTCCCTATTAAATTGTATTCCTAATTATGCACAGGACACTTCAAATCCTCACAATGAAGGGAGGAATTTCAGGAAAATAATCAGCTTTAAAGTTTTTTTGTTCTCCTTTGGATGAGTTAATCCTGCTGATCAGGACTGAAAGAAGAGCCACATTATTACACCAACCTACACAGACAGTTTTATTAACAACTTGTCCTTCCTAAAACTGTAGCAAGTTAATCTCTTTCAGACACCACAAACGTTCCTTCCAGGTCAGTGGTTTCAACAAGTAGTATGATGTTAAGTAAGTTGTGCAAGAATCTTCTTTCTAGTCAGATACAGTTATGATCTTCTACCACCAAAAACTTGAAAGGAAAAAAATAATGAAATTAACTCAGGAAAATATACTTGTCCTTCCAGTGGAAGTTCTTCTTTACTAGTGTATAGTACAACCCAAGGGATCCTACCAAATACCAGTACTTGATTGTCCTCATCTCTGATTCTGTGTGCTGGTCATAATAATAGTTTCATTTCCTCTTCTTCCTCCTCTCATTTCCTCTTCTTCCTCCTCTCCTCTGAAGTATATAACACAGGCTTCAAAATTAATAATAGATCTTCAATTTCCTTACTCATAAAAGTCAAACAAAAAATGATATATCATGTCCTGTACTTCACTTTCAAATAAGTAAATAAGACAGTGTGAAAGTGAGCTAGCATTATTTTGAACACCATTTATATTTTTGGATAGCAAAAATCAGCAGCGCTAACTAGTCAATGCCCAGTAACATGCATGCCAGCTCCACAGTGAATAATCACTTTCAGCTTCCTCTGTTTATTCAGCTTCATGGATGAAAAATAAAATGCTTCCATCTGATATGATACATGTGAATAGTTCTTGTCAATCCTTTAGTTGTAACACAATGAACACAGCTGGTAACACTCGAAATCTAACTTTGATTTTCTTTTGGACAGTATTAAGTGTAAATATTATGCAGGTCTTTATGGATCTTGCTTATAAGCACCTCTGTGGAAACATCCTGGTCATCCCTTGTACTTGACAAAGTAGTTACTTCTGCACATATCTCAATGAACAAACAAGTGAGTCTAAAAGAGGAAAATGTAACTGTTAACTGGTGAAAATACTAATTGTCAATCATTTCTAATTAAGTCAGTAATTTCGGTAAAGTTTTGTCATAAATTGTCAAATAGATGTTTGCGTAGTTGTAGATATCTGCTCAGTAGTGCATAGTCTCATAGTCTCTGTGCATGTTCTGCAGACTTTCATGGGGAAGATGTATATAGATATTTCTTTTTGCCTCCCTCCTCATATACATGTCTATAAATAAATATATATTATATACATATCCATTAATATATATTTGTATTTTTTCTTAGTATAAAAACTTT
>WUAM01000431.1:4060266-4094873 GCA_024336885.1 Actenoides hombroni
TGGCAGCCCAAATGGGTTTACCTCTGCGCTGCCAGTTATTCTGCTTCCACTGTTTTAACCACCCCCATAAGGCATTTTCTGCCATCCATGTGTCAATGTAGAGACAGAGCACTGGCTACTTATTCTCGTTCAGCCATGTCTAAAGCCAGATGGAGATACACATGGTACTTCACCATCTTCCATCATCAGCCACCAAGTACTTCCAGGTCCTTGAGTGAAATCAATCCCATGAATGGGTTAACTGGAGCAGCAGCAGGGCTTGTGAGGGGGCTTGTGGAATCTGAGTAGGTTTGGTGCTTGCTGCTGAAGCTACTCACTACGTTTTGAGGTGGCTGCCTGATGTGTATAACTATATCAATATCTAACCTGACACCACATAGTAGTGCTTAGCCTGGAGGGTTTGAGGAAGTGTGACGTAATCAATCTCCCATGCTTATATTTGGGGCATTGTCCCTCATACCACAAAGGTTTTAACCATTTTGTCTGGTGTAGTTTCCAATCCTTAAAGATGCTCAGAAAAAAATAAAAAGTGATAGTCTCTCAAGTGAGTGAACCAAAGTTTGAACTATTTGGGCAATCTATCAGAGCTGTGATCGGGCCCCACTTTGGGCGCCAATAAATCTGTCAGAGCAGCCTGCTAGACCTATAACAGATGCTCTCTGTTAACCCGCCTCCCTTCCCAAAGGGGAAGAGAAAGGGCAAACCAGGACACAGTCATACCATATTAAAAAAAAGGAAAGTAACTGACCATACTTCTAAAAACAAACATTTGCACCAAAAATACTCATATACATAAGATGAAGGAATGTAAATGCTTGTATTTTCCACTAAAAACCTTTGTTTACTAAAAAGTGCCACATTCAGAATAATTTTCAATTACACATCTATGTACCGTATTACTAATAAAGGTGGCTGTCTCAATGAGGGAGAGCCTGGAAATTAATAGAAGTTTAATAGTGCCACCAGAACTTTCCAGTAGTTTTAGTTTTGCCTCCAGCAGCATTGCAGTTTTCTTCATTGCATACTGCTAATGGTGCTGTACATGTGCAGCTGAACAGGTGATTATAGTTAGAATATATGAGGTAAAAGCTGACATTTGGTTTGAAAATTAGTTCCAGAGCTCGAGGTCAAAAGTTCAGAAGGAAAGTAGATTTTCAAAGAAAACATTATTGTAATCAGTATCTTTAGTGATTTAAATTGTATCTTTGCTAAATTTAAATCAGTATCTATACTAGATTTAAATTCTTAATGAGTAATCCTTAATGCCCACAAAGTATATTTTTACCATTAACTTTTCTCGTCTTCTGTCCCATTTGTACACACATTCTCAAATGTTTTGCAGGTGGAGTCTTTCCATCTTGGATGTCCTTAATTCACTTAAACTCTCTTTCCTAAGTGCTTATTTTTGACACTACAGATGCAGAATAAAACCCTCACAGTGACAGTCTGTGATCATGTTTCATGTGGCAGACTTTGTTTGCTTTCAGTTTATATTCCTATCAATTTATGACTTTGTTCCTTAAATAGTTATCTTCTTTTCCACATTGTAACTGATATATTGAATGATGTATGTTTAAGAGGTATTTCAAGGAATCTTAACTTCAGTCATTAACTGGTTATCTCTTGGCTAAGGAACCTTTAGTTTGTTGAGAGAAATTTAATATTTGTAAAGCAAATAAAACAGCTTTTCAATATGTAATTATTTTCTTACCAAATCCACGTTTTCATGACCTTTTGAGCATCTAGCATGCAGTGCTTGAATTTACATTTAGCTCTGCAGGAACTGCTTTAAATATTATTATTACGAAGGAAGAAATCAAAAATCAAAGTGAATTTTTAGTACAATAGCGAGGTATGGGAAGGTGCAATTGCAGTAACAGCAGCCTGCATTATTGTATAGAACTAACTCACAGCTTGACAGAAAGTCCCTGCTGGGGAGGAAATGTAGGGGAACTGGCAGAATTTTGTTACATCTGCTCCCTACTGCTCATAAGCTTTAACCCGTTTCTTTTTTATTATGCTTACTGGTTAGATATTTTGCTTCTGAAATTATATCTGTAACTATGAGAATACATAAAAAGGAGCATGACAGGTAGGGCTATTTGAAAATTTAAAACTATCAGCAAGGGATATTAAAGGCCGTAATGAGTAAGATGGTTACCTTCACAGTGTGGGTTTTTAGAGTTCAGGCACTGCACTGCTGGTAGAAAGACTGAGTGTAAGTAGTAGGTAAAACAGATTTCATAGCTTGTGTAGCTTGTACAGCCAGAAGGCACCATTACATCATTTAGTCTGACCTATATATCACAGACCATTAGATTTCACCCAGAAATTCTTATTTTGAACCCTGTGTGTATAGTTAGACTGAAATATATCAGACCTTAAGAGTTTAAAATACTTTATGCCACAGGATGAGAACCAAGAGTCTGAGCTTCCCATGCAGTAGGAAGGGTGTTTATCAGGTTGGTAAGCACACGTGATGGTGTGACTACTTCATTTAACAAAAGTGAAAATTCCTTCCTGATCCCTTTAACATAAGAAAAAAAACCAAACAGGTATATATTGTGTCCGAGCACTTGCTTACTGAAATGTTCTGCTGAAGCCATAAACAGTTACTTCAGAAAAAAATTAAAACCCAAATTACCCAACAAAACCTGAAACCACCCACTCCCCCCCAAAAAAACTCAAATGAACCAGAATAAAAAAACCAAAAAAAATTAATCTACCTCATTATGTATCAGTGGGAATAATTAAGAGCCCAGTAAGAGGAAAGAAAATCTTCTTCAAACAGTCATATCCATTTTGAAAGCTAATATTAGTTGTCTAATTCTGAATTTCAGCCATTATGCCCCTTTGACAGCCATGCTGGCAGTCCCATGCTTTTCAGAATCTCAGTCCAGGCATATTCATTACAGTCATTTGAATATGCATTCCTCTGAATAATCGGTGCTATAGCTGGTGCTTATAACCTTCTAAAAATGTGGGGGAAATGATATTGTGTATTTTCCATTTGTTATTATCACCTGTTTCCCATAACAGATTATCCAACACCTTAACATTTTTTTATCCAACTTTTATTTCTTTTGCTCTGATGGTTGCATAATTGTCGTATACAATTATGAAATCTACTTTGAAGAGATTGAAATGCATAAAATTCAGTGGGTAGTTGAAAACTCTAAGTCCATGGGGCTATTCAGATTGTGCTTTTAGAGAACAGGATGGAACAATATTGTGATCCTTACCTGATAAATCAAGCAAAAGTGGAAGTCTCAGTGTTAAATAGGAGACTGTTTTCCATTACTGTACATGCAAAAGTCTGTCTTTCAGCAAGCCAGTTTTCACTTTCTATTTTTCTGTCAATTTAACAAGTAATTATTTGAGCTTACTTTTCAAGAAAACTTTCAGTTTGGTAAGTCCAGAAAGCAGAAGTGTTAACCTAGCTATTGGAGACTATATATAGTCTTTTGGCTTTTAGTTGTTTTTTTGTTCTAGAGACTTGTTCAAAGCTGACTGTATCTTCATGGAAAATTGATACTGATTCCTCTTGTTTTGATCATGTCACAGAGCTTCTCCGTTCCCGAAATAAAAGGATGAAAACACAGAACCAACAATATAGAAGAGAAACAAAATTAACAAGAAAATGATATACTTATGTTCTAAATATAATCCAAAGAGAGCTTGTTAAGGTTACGTCTTTTATTACAGCTGAACCCTTTTGTCTGTCACATAGAAGTGGCAAAAATTTGTACCACTTCTTGGCCTCTGTTTATGATCATGGTAAAAGATAGAATAGCAAGTTGCTAGATTATTCTGTTTGAGTGATACATGTGATAGATCATACATAGATATTGATCTGTCTTTCTTATGAACTTTTTCTATTTTCATGTTTCCATATTTACTTATCTTTTTATATAATGCTTACATATACTCACAGTAGTACTATTCAGAGACTGTTCATCATGAAAGTTTTGATTTTGCAAAGACTTAAACATATCCAAAAAGCTGTCTCAAATTATAAAATCAAATTTATGTTGGATTTATGGTGGGATTTGAGCCCTAAGAGTGATGCAAGTTATTTTTTGTGGTAGTTTCTTCTGACACACTTGGTTGACAACCATAAAATTTTAGCTTATCACCTGGAGAAATCCTAATAATAGCCAGCAATATATTGTATAGATTTCAGATTTCCTATACGCTTACTAATATAACTTGAGGTATGCTTATTTTATTTACCTGCAAAAAGTCTCTCTGTGAAAAGATAAGCTGTTGTACTTGGCATGTTAATTGCTAACCATTTTGTATCTAATAATTAATTTTGCATTGCTACCATAGCTGCATGCAGATTTTTTCTCAATTTTTATGAAAAAACCTTGATTTGGATTTATTTCCCAAATGCCAACATGTGGAATTATAAAGATTATATTAAGATTACATTAATTTGAAATCCATTCAAATTACAAAAATTGATTAAAGAACCCTTAGAAATAGTACTGCTTCTAAATTTCTACACCCATATTTGTTCCCGTGTATCTACTTTCCCTTTTTCATGTTTCTGTTTTTTAAAGGTAGATAAAGAGTGCACACAAAAAAAAATAATTACACACAATGTGCTATCAAATGCTGACACACAAAAAAAAATTAAAAACCACCTTGTTTTCTCTAGATTTTCTCTGTTTCAGTAACACCAAGTAAGTAGGGGCTCAGTTTTTCAGTTGACTCCGTACAAATATTTTCTACATGGCACGGTGGTAACTGAACTACCATCAGTTTTGATCAATACATTTGTGAAGTAAAGAGGACTAAAATTTCTGAATAACTTGTTTCTTTTTATATTAACAGTAATTATTCCATAATAAATATTCAACTTTGTAAGACCTCATTTTTAATCTGACAGTCTTATGTATTTTTTGGCATGCAGCAAATACTGTGTTTTATTTCAGGAAGGAATACTAAATGTCAGACTTTCTTATTTTTGTAAGCTTTGAAAAAAGAAGATTCTTAACAATTTTATTGTGATAAAACACTGTGGTATTCCTTCTTTGAATTCAGGCATGTTATACCAGGAATGCATGTGGCTTATTTATTAGACAAACTAGGATGTTGAAAAGGAATGCTTCTATCCTACTTTCTTCAGGAACTGACATTTTTATTCTTATACCGTTTTCCTAGTGGAATCATTAGTTTTTAAAGTCATAGACCTATTGTTTTGAGAGACTCTAGAAAAGCTTTAGCTGGATCTCAGGAGTGTGATGCACTCTGTTTAATGCAGGCAGTGTAAAAGAAATTTTAAATGTATTATTTAAAGGCACATTAATCTTGCTGCTATAATGGTGTAATAATGCATACCATAGAAGGTTTTCATAAACTCAGCTTCTAAAAGTAACATCACAGTATCTTTCTTTCTGTTCTCAAAGTCAATTCTTTGTAGAGATAACAATTACACATTCATCTCTGTCTCTTATAGCCTGATTCCATATTCAGCTGTGAGGTGGGTTAGTCCTTACACAACAAAAAGAGTATTTCTCATTTGGAACAAATGGAGAATAGTAAAAATAAACAAATTTATATAATAAATGTTAATAGCTGAAATGTGTACATTTTTCAATTAAATTAAGTAATGTCGTTAAATGCGTATACAATGGATTGAGTATAGGTTTGTCCTATAGTAATTCTAGTTATTATTCTTTTGTTTTCATTGGAATTTTAATATCTCTGCCTTTGATATTTTTTTTTTTTAAATAAAAAATTCACTATTAGTTAGAGAAATTCTTTTCTTAAGGTCAGCACTTCTAAAGCAACACTCTGTGTAAGTTTACAACCCTTGCAGCCCAGCATTTTTTGTTTTAGTATGCTCATTGCATTGGCTTCTGGTTCGTTTTGTAGCAGTATTGTGAATGCATTAGGCATTCATTAGTGTGAAAGTATCCTGTAGTTCTCCTGAATATGCGCAGTGAAAATTGAGTGAATAACTAAGGCATACAAAATGCAAGGACTTGATAATACTATGAACCAATGTAATAATTTCTTATATCTGAGCAAAGCTCAGGAAAGGCCCACAGCAGTTCTGGTAATTGTTTAATGTAGCGATACAGGTCAATTATAAGGTTAAAAAGCAGTTGGAAACCTCTGTTGTTAACCTTCCTTCTTGTGATATGAAAGGCCTTGTCTTTCTGCATTATACATATTCATAAAAGTAGTAGCTAAGGAATGTTTCTACCAAGTTGCCTTTTCTTCTACCTTTTCTTCTATCTTCTGCCTTTATTCTACCTTCTACCTTTTCAGCTTCAGTCTATGCATGTATATAAAGTATAGGAAGAGTTCCCATTCTCATTTCTTGTTATTACAGAATTAGACATCATTTGATAACTCTGGTACTGTGTCCTTCAAGAAATTTTCAAGCCCTTCAACTCCTTCTATTTCCAGCCAATCATCCTTGCACTTTGGCAGATTTGAGTTGAGCATCCTTTGTAGAACCTTGTTAGAAGGGTTAAAATACGGCAAACTGTCTGGGTGGCTCCAGTATAATAGGGCTTGAGATCCCTGGTTCTGTGGCAGGGGGCAGAAGCAGACAAACCTCCTACTTGGCGCTGTCTGGGACTCTGTTGTGTTTTGGTTGTCTGTGCTGTCTTTATCAGTATAAGCAAGGACTGAAACCATATGTGCCCCCTAAAAGTAGGATTCCAGTTACCAGATTCCAGTTACCTGTGTTTCTGCTTTGGGAAAAAAGGAGAAGCAGCATTTTTTTCTCAGAAAGAGCCCAAGAGTAACCACATCAAACTCCCACTTCTTCCAGCCCAATACTCTGGTGCCAATACTTCTGCTCAGCTAGCTGAAGGACTTCTTCAAAGCTGTTAGCTGCATTCTTCTGCTTCACTTTGTGTTCACCATTCACCTGTAGAGCCAGTCTGGAATATTGCAGATACACATAAGACTCCCTTAGAATTACAGAAATATTGGAACGGACTAGTAGTTGGAAGGGACTAGTTGTGAAAGTTCAACCAGTCCAGTCAAGAAAGCCCAGTCATTTTTCTTCACCACCAGTATCAACGTAAGAATAAAATCTTATGTAAGAACATAAAAATAGCTGTAATGGTATAGGCTCTGCATAGTATTCTGACTCCAGTATCCCTAAGCAGATGTGAATAGTAAAAACCAGGAAGAGAGTATATCCCCCCTAATATTCTCCCAACCTCAAACTATTTTAATGCATATTTAAATTAATTACATTATTTTAATAGTTATAGAAATCATTAATGTTACATACATTATTAGCTATTGTATAAATTAAGAATTAACTAAGAATTTTAGTATGTCTCTTTTGTAAAAATCTCTGCTGAATCTGTGTAGTTCTTGAAGCTTCCCTTGAAACCGTGTAAAGTTCTTGCAACCACAGCATTCTCTGTCAAGGAATTGCAGGTGTCATCCACCATCATTCTTTTTGAAACTATGCTCTTGCAAATGACCAATTTGATGATCTGCAGTTCTTGTACAGAAAGACAAGTGTGCAAAGTCAATTCTTGTCCCTATCCATGCTTTTTATGTCATGTATGATTTTGTAGACCTCTGTCATAGTGTCCTTAAGAAGGCTGGTGAACATTTCCAATCAGACCCTCCAGAGCTTTTGATCATCCATGTGTCCTCCTCTGAACATATTCTGGGTCTAATATGTCCCTTTTTTTTTCAGTTGAGAGATCCAGAGTTGTATAACTTGCTCAAAGTGTCGGTGAACTGTGAGTTTCTACAGTGGCATAACGTTACCCACTGTGTTCTCTATTCCTGTCCTAAGAATTCATAATGTTTTACTTGCTTTCTTGATTGTTGTCAACTGCTGTGCTTCTTTATTAACAAGTGCATGTAGACTTTCCAAGATGTTACTTAGCTTAGCATGACACTTTTCTTGTTTACGGTAATATGACATCAACCTATTTCGGTATTATAAAATGTCAGGTAAATAACAGCCACATTCTCAGTCCTAAAATCTACTGTATACCTTCTGTTTTCCCCCTGAGTCATTGAATTGTGTATTGTATCACCAGAAGAATATCAGTATTTTTGTCATGGTGGGAAGAGTCCTTCGTGGAGTTGTGGCTTTTTTCAAAGTGAGGTTTTGAAAAATGAGAGTGTTTGTTGTGGTTTAAGCCCACCCAGCTGACAATGAAGCGCCATGTAGCCTCTTGCTCACTTCTGCCCTCCTCACTGCGATGGTGAGGAGAAAATACAACAAAAGTCTCGAGAGTTGGGACAAAGGACAGGGATATCTCACTAATTAAGGTCAGGGTCAAAAGACAGACTCAACTTGGGGAAACAAAATCAACTTAATTTAAACAAAACCACTACCAATTTACCAAATGAATCAGAGTAGGACAGTGATAAATACAACTGGATCTCAAATACACCGTCCCTTCACCCCTCCCGTCTTCCCAGGCCCAGCTCTGCTACCTCCTCCCCTCCAGTGGAGTGGGGGGACAGGGAATGGGGTTGCAGTCAGTCCCAGTCCGTTCCATGTTGTTTCTGCCTCTCCTTCCTCCTCAGGAGGAAAACTCCTCACAGTCTTCCCCTGCTGCAATGTGGAGTCTCTCCCATGGGAAACAATCCTGCACGAACATCTCCCACCAGCGTGGGTCCCTTCTCAGGCTGTGATCCTCCTAGTGATGGATTACTTGAGCACGTCTTCCTCAGAGCCACGGTCTGCTTTGGGGTCAGTCCACTGCCCCAGCATGTGATCTTCCATGGGATGCAGTTGGGATTCTTCTCCTCCATTGCTCTCTAAGGGCTGGAAGGGCTCAGCCTGCCCATCTCACCATGGGCCAGAGGGGAATGGCTGCTCTAGCTTGCCCCCCTGGTTCCTTCCTTGCTGACCCTGGTGTCTGCATGGTTGTCTCTCTCACCTCCCACTCCTTTTCAATACAAAGGACCTCCCAAAACAAAGGAACTCACCTAACAGTTTTTCCCCTCTTAAATATGTTATCACATAGGCAGTGATTGGCTTGGTCTTGGCAGGTACGACTTTTGGAGACAGGAGAGCTTCTTGAAGTTTCTTACAGGAACACATGCCAGTAGCCTCCTCCCCTGCTACCAAAACCCCACCAGGCCCAAATCCAAAATAGTCTTCACAGTCCTTCTCTGGATAGGGAATGACATAGCTACAATACATGTATTTAGAAAAGTCTGCTTTTTACCTTCCTTTTCCAGACTTCCTGGAACTCCTTTTTTCCCATCTTTGAGAAATTGAGTAGTAGGTGATCCTGTTGGCAGAGGGAGGATATTCTGAATCATGTTTTGAGGATCACAGTTTAACGTGTGATTCAGTTAAAGCTAAATCACTTGTCATATCAAATCTAAAGTTTTGGGATCTACCATTTCATAGCACGACAGAATCAGAACCCTATCATAGTGTAGTCTCTGAGATGATCGAGTTTGCTTCCATTCCTGAAAGCAGATACTGTTACGGAATTGTTTTTAGAGGCTATCTCCTGCATAGCAAAAGGCTGTTACCTGTTTTCCTTCTCCAGCCCTCTTTAAATCAGATCATGTAAAAGTATAGCACAGAAGTAGCATCCGTCTCCATATTATGTCAGCAGTCAGCCATTGTATCTTTATAATCCTTTCATTTTCCCCTATGACATTTGAACTTCTCCTGGCACAAAGCTACCTCGCAGTATTTGTTGTCAGAAAGGTTTAAATCCTATGGAAAAGCTAACCAGCAGAAATTGGAAACTTGAACAGGAAGGCCCTCTTCTATTTTTTCCCCCAAGACTGCTAAGATGTAGAAGGAGTACACCAAAACATGTGTTCTTTTATAGAACAGTCTACAGCAGCATTCTTGTGCAAGTACTGTAAACCCATGTTTTTCTTAATAGTACCACAGCTGTCTGCCAGTATTGTATCTCGCTGATGAGAGTGCAGAACCAATTGTAAAAAGCAACTCAGTCATAAAATAATTCCTCTTCATTTTCACTCTTAATACTTACTTATATTGTTCCAGCATCATATGAATAGAATTTCTTAGCAGATCTTATATATTCATCCTTATTTACTAGACAGGCTATCATAAAGATATTCAGCTGTTTAAGACAGTTGTACATTCCTGAAAGGTAACTCATAAATGCAGCATCCATGTACAACACAAATGTCAGTGATTTCTTGAAAATAAGTCAGGAGAGGTCATTGTTAGAAGTATTTCTGTAATATTCTGTAGCAGCTGATGAAGATTATTAGTCCCCAGTAGCTCCATCACTTGTGCTTTGTGCAAATTCTAAAGGTTATGAGTGCTATGGTACTGTACTGGTGCACCATGAATAGTCTTTCACACAGAATGATTCTCATTTGTTAAATTTGGAAATGTACTTTCTCCTGGCCTTAATTTTCATGTAGTTCTTCATATTCTAAATGGCAGCTGAAGGCAAGCAGAAATAGTGAGTAATTGATTTAACAACCTAAGACAAGTACAGAGAAGTAGAAAAGTTTGGTTTAGTGCTTCATGTGACCTGAGAGAGCTTCTTTAGACTTTTTTTTTTTTTTTTTCTAACCAGTACCTCAGCACCTTGGGCCAGCAAAGTGGCCTTTAAGCCTGAATGAGCATGCCTTTTTTTTTTTTTCTCGTCAGTGCAAAGCTACAGTATTTAATCTTTTCAAACTGTTTTACAGCACTCAGAGCAGAATTATATTGACAAGGTTAGAATTCATCTCCTAGAGGAGAATAACTGTGCTTCTCCTGCTAAGTGCTAATATAACATTTATGTGTTGGTACCTTAATAACAGCCCTGGCTAGCCTAATGAAAGTACTGAAAGCAAACAGTACTCAGTGAGATTTTATTATGACTGAAGTGACTGCAATTTGAGACAAATTATCCCTATTTTTGTTCCCATATCAAAACCAGAAATGCTAAAGCAATTGCTACATGTTTGGTATAGAATTAGACTCCACTATCGTTAATATAGAAGTAAGTGCATTTTTCATGTAAACAGCTCACGAGGGTCAAGCATCAAAGATATTCGGTGCAAAATGCTTGTCAATAACTTTGTGAGTGAATTTTGAAATAAAGTGCCTGTAGCCTGTCATTATTTCTTCCTCTCAAAGTTGAGAGCGAGCGGATGAAAATTGAGCTTGTGAATTGAAGGTACTGTGAGTTATATGGCCCTGTTGACTTTGGGCAAAATGACTGGTTTGCCTTGTTATTATTTTTCCTTTCAGAGGTCAGGCAATGGACATGTCATATTACCAGTATATGCTGTGGTGTAAACAAACATATATTAAGAAAGTTATTACCTGTGTACACAAAGAAGATGGTGTAAATCCCTAATATTACAAATGTTTACTATATTGTCTCTCTATAAAAATGGAGGGGAAAAAATTTTTTTAAAAAATCTGCTGGTTAGAATAAGCATTTCAACTCTTCAACTATTTGAACAATTCAAAAAAACCCCACCGGTGTTCAGAGAGCTGATAAATTCATATAAATTCTTACTGTGTGAGAGTAAGTATATATGTCATAAAAAGGGGTTGCTTTGCATAAACAGACCTTGTTGTATACGTAATAGGAGTATGATTATATGCATTTATGTATAAGGTAACAGCAGACCTAAATGTACTGCTTTTGGCTGGAATGGAGTTAACTTCTGTCATAGCAAGCTGTATTTTGATTTATGACCAAAATAGTGCTGGTAATATACCAGGGGTTTTAGCTATTGCTGAGCAGTGCTCACAGAGCTTCAAGGCTGCCTCTCTTTCTCACACTGCCCTGCCAACAAGTAGGCTGAGAGTGCACAAGAAGTTGAGAGGGGACACAGCTGGGATAGCTGATCTCAACTAACCAACGGGATATTCCATACCATACAGCATGATATTCAGCCATAAAAACGTTTTGAAAGAAATAAGCAGAAAACCTATTCCACCTCTTTAATACCACAAGAAGAAAAGCAAGTCAGTTACTCAGCTTATCCAGTTAGCTAATTATATGTGCTAATTGAGGTGAAAAAAATTGAAATATACTTTCTAAATGAGTTCTGCTATTAAGAAAACACATTTCATCTTCTAAGAGGGTTTGTTCAAGATCATTCTGCTGTTCAAAACTATCTGAACTGTGGCTTTAGTACTCCAGCTATTAAAATAAATCTTATGTGCTTTACTAACACATTTCAGTAGTTCCAGTTGTTGCTACCCTTTCTCTTCTTCAAAGACCGTTGCTAAGGACAAAGGTTACTGTATGCAAAAATATCTTTTGATTGAGAATCAGAATACATTATGATCAGCATTTTTTTTTTAAATGGTACAGACGTCGTACTAGTTTGAGATTGCAAAAATGAGTAAAAATTAACTATCAGAGAAATTCATAATTGCTCAACATCACTCCTCAATAAGAAGGAACATTTAAGGGTAAAACAGTCTTTATGAAATAACCATACTACACATAAATTTTTAATATATCAGCTGAATATGAGCAACTTTGATTTCTGCCAGCTCTGTAATATGCACAATATTTTGTTTATCTTTTAGGTTGAAGATTCAGAGACATATCATGATGTAACTGCAGTGTGTGGGTTGCTTGTTGTGGTTGTGATATCTCGCCTACCCAGAGATGCTGCCATTGAATGGCATGTTGTTGCAGTAGTTGATGATCCACTCCAAAGAAAACATTTTGCAATGAAGATGTTGTCAGAGGGCTTCCAAATCGAGTGTGAATCTGTGGAGTCTAGTTCTGCATCTTGTGCATCAATCTCTTTACGTCTGAGTTTAATTTCACCATCCGCTTCTCAGCTTGATTTAGATGGACCTCTTCATGACTTAGTTGCTATGTTTAGACAAGCCGTTGAGAAACTTTCGGAAGAGTGCAGTGCAAGTCCTTTGTCTTTTAGAGCTTTCTTCAGGGAGGATGTCTTTGATGCTGAAACACTACAAACAGGTAAGACTTATGATAGAAACCAGGTGTTGCTACTAAGAATAAGGTAATTTTTATTCACTTCTACATAAGATTTCTTTGGAAGACATTTTAAAGTGCCTTTCAAAGGTAAGTGCTATGAACATCAACAGCATCCTGGCTTGTATGAGAACTAGTGTGGCCAGCAGGACCAGGGAAGTGACTGTCCCCCCATACTCAGCACTGGTGAGACTGCACCGCAAACACTGGCTTTGGTTTTAGGCCCTTCACTTACAGAGGTGCTGGAGGACAATGAAGCTGGTGAAGAGTCTAAAGAACAAGTCTTATGAGGAGCAGCTGAGGCAACTAGGTTTGTTTAGTCTGCAGAAAAG
The DNA here is from genome assembly GCA_024336885.1 of Actenoides hombroni. Taxonomy (NCBI): domain Eukaryota; kingdom Metazoa; phylum Chordata; class Aves; order Coraciiformes; family Alcedinidae; genus Actenoides; species Actenoides hombroni. The sequence goes on from WUAM01000431.1 coordinate 4,073,516, forward strand.
GAGGCTCAGGGGAGACCTTATCACTCTCTACAACTACTTGAAAGGAGGTTTTAGCAAGTGGGTGTCAGTGTCTTCTCCCAAGTAACAAGTGATAGGACAGGAGGAAATGACCTTAAGTAGCACCAGGGAAGGTTGCAATTGGATATTAGGAAGAATTCCTTCATTGAAAGTTTTATCAAGCATGGGACCAGGCTGTCCAGGGAAGTGGTAGAGTCATCATCCCTACAGGTATTTTAAAGACTTGTAGATGTAGTGCTTAGGGACATGGTTTAGTGGTAGATTTGGCAGTGTTAGGTTTATGGTTGCACTTGATGATCCTAAAGGTCTTTTACAACCTAAATGATTGTACAATTCTATGATTAGGATAAGTTTGTTCGTTTTCTGGTTACCAGGCATGCTTCTCATATAGAAAGGCTCTATTCTTGTATGTTTTGAAGTCCAAACAGGATAAAGCCCTAGACTGCTTTTTCTGATCTCACAGGTCAAGGTCAGCACCTGACATTGTGTAGGAGGTTGGATTAGACAATGTCACTCCAGTCCAAGTTATTCTGTGATTCTATGAAAGAGAAGTTGCTGAGAAATCCAGCCATCTCAGGGTTGAAATGAATCTTTTACATAAATGTATTTGAACAGTTGTCCATTTGGTAGCCTGTTTTTGTCGTGATCTAGAACTATGTTCAAATAACCAAATTCTGTGTGCTAACAGGCGCTCTTCTGAGAACACATAATGAAACATCAATGTTTTAAACCAAAAATGGTGTTGTATCCTCTAGATTAGGTGGTGTCCAGTTTTAAACATGGGCTGATTTCTTGTCAATTTATTTAAATAGAACTTGCCAAGCAAACAAATTTGCTGAGTTTTCCCAATATTTATTTTTTCAAAATCTCATTTCCTTACCAAATAAAGTGAGTGCAGAACAATAAATATAATATTGCAACTGTAATTCTTTTCTTATGTTGTACATCTGTATTTTGGGCTATGCTCAATTTGGGACAACTAACATTATGCAAGAGCACAAAAGCTTATTTTATCTGTCAGGCCTACAGAACTGGTAGAACATACATGTATGGAAATCAGTAAGAGCTTTGTTATCAATTTGAGAAGGACCAAAATCAGATCCTTAGTCTATATTTATCTCAAACATGCATGCACTTTAAAAGTCCTTGCAGACCACAACTGATCCATATTAATTAGTTGACATAAATGTTAGCCCTCAAATATACTACTGTCCTATTTTTTTTTTCTTAACCTGCAGCAGTTTTTGAAGAAAATTCAACTTGACATTGTTTAATAGATTTAAAGTACAGGAATTGAAAGCTATAAAAAAGTGGCATAGAATAAACATATTTAATCCAGGAAGCAAGGAATGAACATATAGTCTGACAGAATGTTGTTGGTTTTACTACATCTTGTTTAAGAGCTAAAAGGAAACCTGATAAAACATGTTCCTGTCATGGGATTAACATTACCATTTTGCCTGCTCTGTTTCTGATATTTCTCAGGCCACAGAATAATTACTTCCAAGTAAATTTCATTTACTTTATTAAATACATTGCTCAATATAATGTGTAAATTGTGTGTATACAAATTTGATTCAATTCCATTTATGTTATACTACCAGTGGCATAGATATAGAAAGATTTGTTGTGATTGTCATATATTCATTCTGCTTATATTCAGATCTCTGCACTGTCATCATAATTCCTGTCATTATAGCAATTTTATCATTATCTCCACTGGTAAGAAATATATTATCGCAAATCTGTAGAATATATAGAATACATTACATTTACAAGTAGTGCTAATTAATTGATGAAGAATTTAAAAATAACTTTTTTTTTCTACTTAGGAAAATTTTCCAGAAAGTTCATATAATTGGAAGAAGAAATATGCTGTATATTTGAAAATAATTTCTAAAAGTAGTTGTTGCTGAAGTGTACCTTACAGTTTCAATCTGATATGATTATTATATAGATATACATACAGTTTCTGATTCAAAATCAGACTAATTTTTAATACATTGTTAAGACACAGGGACATATTTAAGTGCTCTGCTAATATGTGTCCCTGGGGCCATGAAAGGCGTGTAGTCACTAGTGAAGCCTCCTCAGCTTTCCAAAGGATGCAGTATATTACTGAACTACATCTTTGACTGTCTTTTGTACTATTATACTTCTTATAATTTAAAATATACTCTCATATATGTTAACTCTCAGTTAAAAAAGCACTGTATAAGATCACCAAGATGTTCCCATTCCTTTCAGTATCGCTTAGACAATGTCCATAAACAAGATGACATAGTGTTGTGTTGTATCTTCTCGGTTATTATTGGCAGTCTTTAGTTTTGACTGGCAGAACTGCTGCAAATGTTTCTGTCCTTTAGTGTGCTTCACACCCATAATATACCTGAACTAATATCAGGTCTTTGTTTTGAATTCTGCGATATTTTAACCTGCTTATAACACCAGCCAAAGGTGTTAGAGATTGTTAAGTTATGATCTTGCAGTTACTCGTAGTGTATTCCTGCTTTCCACTTGAGCCTTAAGATGGTCCTTATGCTCCATCTACTACAGCCCATTGACTTGTCATCTTTCTTCTTAAATCTGGAACCAGGACTAAGGGAGAAAAAAAAGGCATGTTTGACATTACTTGGAAGTTAATTCATTACCTGATTAGAATTTGAAAAATAGATATATTTGGGCAAGTTCAAATAAGCTTGTTATGCTTATCGAATGCATGAATCTGAATGTGGCATGTCACAGGAGGGAACAGTACTGGGTTTCCAAAATAGTACTGGTTTCTGTCTTTTCAGCTCTGAGCATGGCCAAAACTTGCATGTACCCATCTTTGTAGACTTGCCCAAAGGTATTTTGAGTATTTGGGTATCTCTGTGGTTATTCCTATTACCTCTAAAGGTTACTTTCTGTTAAAGAGTACATCTAGGTGGGTATCAGAATTTACTTATGCTACTGATCAGATAGTTGGTAAAACTGTCTTTCAGACACAGAAGAGCATTTTACTAGGACGCAGAATAAAGCAAAAATGTACTGACCTTGACTTGAAAATCTGCTGGCCTAATATACAAACTAATATACAAAATAGTGTTTCCTTGATGTGGCTGTCAGAACACAAATGATATTGAGAGCATTTTTTCAGTTGCCATTTAGTAATTCAGTTTAGTTAGTGCTGGTTGCTAACCATCTGTATGATGATCCATTAGTGACATGTTTGATCTTTGACATGTTTGAGACATTGTTAATCCCACAAGTAGCTCTGTTCTTTTGGAGTCTTCAGCTACCATTAGATGCATTGTCTGCTGAGGAAAGATAATATTGATAACATAGCAGGAGAGAAGACGTATTTTTAACGTGAAACACATCAGACAGATGTGTCTATAATGGAAAAGACAAAGCTTTCATGTCTCAGAAATCAAGAGAGATGGTTGAGGAGGTAACTGTTCCAGTCTTAGTGGATTTCAGGTGGACTTCCATCATGTCATAAAATTAGCAAATAGTCTTCAATAATTCTTGTAAGATCTTGAATTGCAATGTATTGTCTCCTCTAGCAAAAGCATGGAAAAGAAACAAAAGTACTTTTTTCTGATGAGAACTTAAAATCATTGGAGTAAAAAGAGGAAATACTACCACTGAACTTCTCAAATGAGCCTCTGATTAGATGAGTGCTTTTCTGGTGCAAAAAAATTGTCATTTATTTAAAACTGTCCAAATAAATTAGAGAAATGTGTTTTTACCTGATGCAGTAAGATGAGAGCTGAGAATAAGTATACCCTGCATATTGTAACAGGTTATTGGAAATTATTATAGCTGCAGTTACTGATGTCAAAAGAAGCTAAAGGTTTGTAATGCAAATTTGAGACGTATAGCTTTCTGTCGTCCTATGACCAAATGTAAAGTTTTATTGCACAAAGTGTAGTACTGATGGTGAACTTCTCAGAGGCAATTCCTCATAACGTATGAGAGCATTATGGGCACTGTGCTGAGACCACAGAACATGTTAGAAGTAGGAGGATTAGATTAAGCTGACATATATACTTAGTAAGATGCTGTTAAGCCTTTAGAAGGCTTTAACATAAATTTGACTATTTCTTTCTTACTCTTATTTAAATATGCATTAATATAAATGTGTCAGGATGATTTGCTATAGCACCCAGTTGACTAGGTTACACTTCAGTATAGAAAAGATGAATGTTCATAAGTTATCCTATTATGATTGCACAAGCCTTGTTCGTGGGATGTATGCAAAATATTTTTGAATATTTATTAGGGAGCAGAAAAGGTCCTGCATTCACCAGAACATCATATTACGTAACCCCCTTTTAATACTGTAGAAAAAATGAAGTGGGAATATAAAAAGGCAAAAGAGAACAGGAATAGAAAGACAGTCTGGTAGCACCATTAAAATTAATATATAATTAGCTATAAATGTGGCTTTACTCTGTAAATGTTTAGCACTAAAAAGCTCTTAGTACTTATGTGTTTATCAAGTTTCAATGATACTGTAGTTTAAAAAAAATATTTAATATGGGTCGAGTGTAGTTCAACTGGACTGTAGAAAAGTGTACTTGAAATAGGATGGCTCCTTCTGTTGAAAGAGAAGCCTTTGTGATTAGACACTCAGTTAGGAGTCCTTGCACTGATGTAGTAACATCTTGGCACATGTACAACATACTGCTTTCCATCTGATAAGATGTAAATTATTCCATTTATTAAAATGCTGCACTATCAACACATCTTCCAGATGTTTTCTAAAACATAGTTTCCAGTACTGGTAGATATATGTTATGTAGTGTAAATCTAAGAGAAGTGGAAGAGCAAATGAAGATATCAAGATGCATTTTCTTAATAACAAGTGTCCATGTGCATTAGAGCTCATTAATTTTTAACTAATGCATTTTAAATTCACACCAGGAATTTATTTCAACTTGACTTTCTTGATGGATATGCCCTTATACACTAGGAAACAATTTCTCATTGAGACAGCTGGAATCTTGACCTCCAAACATTTGTACACAGGTCTACATGTTCTCATGTAAGTAACTGATCTTTACTCAGCAGTTGCAAAGAACTATGATGTGAATAGAAACTAAACAGTCATTAAGAACTGTTTACTGGCTAACAGTGAAGCAGGTACAGAAGTGTTGATAGTTTTTAAGTGTTGGTCCTTTTGAAATCAAGCTTTGCAATCACGAACTAATAATGTAGTTCTTGTCACTAACATATGTAAAAAAATTTGGACAAATAAAAATATTTTTTATAAATATCATGATGCTCCCTGCAATAGGCTGTGAAAATTGAACTTAGTTTTCTTACCAAATTCTATTAATTGAGGCTAAATGGAAAATATGGGAACAGTTGCCAACCAAAGAATTTGCCAGATACAATAGTTCAAGCAGCAAACCTACACTGTTACTGCTCAAAAAGAACAACGATCAAACAAAAAAATTATTAAATTAGTACTTAGGGAAATGAGTCAGATTATAACACACATAAGCAATTAGGAAATGCCGATGTGATTCATGAGTGCATTTGAAATGACATTTTAAAAGGGTAAAAATAGCTACACTTGATCTTGAGTGACAGATGTGTCTTTGCAGTCTTGCTGTTGCTACCCAAACTATCCAGTCATGGGATCTGATATATTAAATGACTGTAAATATCCTGAAATTTTAATTTTTTTATATCAGTTTTTAAGGTTGGGCTGTTACTCTATCTACTCAAGTCATTGTAATACATATTTTTACCAGAACATAAAGTTATGGGGAAAGGGTTTTTTTGTTTACTATCAAAGACATGGGGAAGTTGTTTTACTAATAGTATTGCCTCTTGACTGAATTTGCATAGGTAAAGACATTGTAGAGAGGTTGGTGCTGGTCTCTTCTCTCAGGTAATTAGTGACAGAACCAGAGGGAATGGCTTAAAGCTGACACAAGGTACGTTTAGACTAGACACTAGGAAAAAATTCTTCACAGAAAGAGTGGTGAGATATGGAATGGGCTGCCCAGGGAAGTGGTTGAGTCGCCATCCCTGGATGTGTTTAAGCATCGCTTAGATGTGGTATTGGGGGATATGGTCATGGAGTGAACTTATAGAGTAGGGTTAATGGTTGGACACGATGATCCCAAGGATCTTTTCCAACCTAAATGATTCTGTGATTCTGTGAAAGTGTTTTATGCCTGTGAGGCAGCTTAAAATATATTAGATCCCACTTAAGGGCAGTGGAATTCTGTTTTTTAGGATGGGAAATTTATTTTTTAAGAGCACAGATACTGGATTCAACTATTCAGTGCCAAGACCACATAGCAAAGTTAGAACTTATCCTTCTTCGAAGTGGACAGCATGTGACATCTAAAGGTCACGTATTGCACAGTTGTACATAAGAATTGTGGCTAAAACTTTAAATGGAAGTAAATTCTTTAATTGCTTGACCCAAGATTGATGTAGAAAATGCAGCTTTTGTCCTTGACACAGAACACCGGCAATATATTGATAAGGTTGTTTTAAAGCTACTGTATACAAGTTCATATTTCTTTCAGAATCTCTGCCACTAAAATCTACGATATATTTATAGGTTACTCTGTCCCTGCTATCATGTTTTCATACGATGTTGAAGTGCTCCTGAGCTCTTTTCTGAATTAATTACTTGTATGGACTTCTTAATTTTCCTGTTGAAGATTTACATGTAAGGCAGAATTGGCCTGTCAGAAAACAGACTTCTTGTGGAGGAAGTCATAAAGAACAACTTTCTAAGTTTACTAACACGTTGAAAACTGATTTGCTTCCATCACATAATCAGTTTGGAAGCAGCTGGATATTTTTATGGTGATCCAGGCAGTTTTTTCGCTGTTTGATGTTAGTTAATAAGTTAACAAATTCCAGTGTTTGTTGAAATAAAGGCAATAGGCTATAAGGTGAAAATCTTAAGAGAACAAACATAAAGAAACTTACGAGAACCCTGTAATGAGTCAGAAGGGATAATTTTGATAATTAGATCTACAAGGAGTCTGAACATACTAATACTCTTCTGGAAAAATAGTATCTTCTAGACAGGTGTAAGTATACATCATCTTTCCATATATGCATAAGTGTATATGTGCATAAAATGCATAAACTACAAACGTCCTACTACAATGTCAAAATTAATTTTGAGAAACTTTGTTTAGTGCTTTGTTGACAGAGACCAAAGCATCCTATAGGAATAACATTAGGCATGCAGTCATTGCCTAATTTGGATTATCTGGTGTTTAATTTGTGAGGCATATATGATCTATCTGTCCAGAAACCATTTGTGACAAACTCAGTTTTTAAGGACACATCACAGATTACAGTACACAGTAACACAGGAAGTTTTTCTCTGTGACTGTTTCAACATGCCAATGTTTTGGCACCTAATCTGCAATTCTAAATCAATAAACCTTGAAAGAACTTAGATTTCTAGAAAGCTCTGCTGCATTTGTACAGATTCTTCTCCATATTACTTTTTATCTATAAGTGAAGAAAAAAACTATGATAGTGTTCAAACCAGTGAAATTACATCTGACTTAGGAAGTCTACTGATCTTAAAATAGTAGGATGAAAGTGAACTGAGGATAATATCATACCAGATTCCTTTGTTATTACTCATTCTAGATATTTATTAGGACCATTGCTTGAAACAGATTACTGCACTAGATGGACCTTTGGCAGAACAAGCTTGTCTTTTGTATTTCCTCTTCTTTAGTACCAAAGTGCTTGCCATTTGCTCTTTGTCTAGCAGACCTAAAAAATAGTTCAGTGAAGGAAAACAGTGAATTTTGCAGGGAAGAAATGTGCAGAGTTACATTTTCAACCAATAACAATTCAATTAACAATACAAAATAACAAAAAGCAGTAGCAGGAAGAACAGAGTAGATGGGTAGCTTGTTCCTGGGGAGGTTCCTGGGTTGGTTCAGTGTGTCTACTGTCCCATCAAATGGATGATCCACAGGAAGGTTGAATGACCATTGACTGGTTGGCCATCATCAGTCATTCTGTGACATAACCTCTGCACTAAGAAGTACCAGTTCTGATAACTTTTCCTAACCCCCTCTGAAAGCATTGCCAATTGACTGCAGAAGCTGTACATCACTATTTTTCATAGTATATAGTATATTTTTTTCAGAACAATCAAGGATTTTTATCTCTTCTCATATCAATAGACTGGAAAATGGGTATTATATCTACCAACTGTCAAGCTATTAGGTTTGACAATAAACCTAAATAAACTATGACTGCAAACTTCCTTTCTCTTTGTACTCTTAAGTGACAATTCACATGTGAAGTTAAGTATTAGAGACTGGAAATTTTACTGCCCTGGCAAAATGTGTAAGAAGCTGACAAATCTTTATTCTCAGGGTGGTTTTTTTCTTCTTCGGTTTCCTAAAGCTTTTGAATACATCACCACATCCTTATTTCCCAGACTTGGACTATTCTGCTGAGTCCACTCTCAGGAAATTGCTCTCACAACCGCAGTTCTGATACCAAAATCTCCCCATTGCTTGGCCTACAGGCTCAGAGCAGTAATAGGTGTTGCTCTTGGATAGAAAGAGGAAAGGCCAAGTGTCAGAACTAGCACTGACTGATAGCCAAAACCGTCAATAAACCTTACATCAAAGTCTTCCACTCCCTCTCCAGTTTCCCCTCCAGTCCTTCCTTTTTCAGTCTCTTAAAGTTAATTTCTTTCTGTAAGGTCTTGTCTTCTGTTAGCTGTAGATACCTCTGCGAGTGCCTACCAGGTTTTGTCAGGTGCCTTGACTATCAGAAGTCATACTTAGCTTTCCTTGTGGGGACTTTTCATAGATGTATGCAGCTGCTGAAAATCTAACTTTTAAGGGCTCCAGTAAGTAAGGTAAATGTGCAATGGCTTCAGTTAGTTTTGAAAACTCTTCCAGTGTCAGCCCTGTGGAAATCCTCTGTCCTGCAAGCAATAGGTTGTGGGATCTTCTCTGTTCAAATATATCTGTTCAATATATCAAGTGTCTAATTCAGCTGTAGGTAGTCTTTCAGGAATGCATCTGAACAGTCTTTAAGGTTATCTGAAAAGTTTGGCCATTTGCCTGGAGACAGATAAAACCTTCTTGTTAACTAATGGCATGGACTAATTCTTTACAAAGATGTGAAAATAAAGAAATTTAAATAATGCCCTGATTCAAACCACAAATGCAGTCAGAAACTTAACAGTATGAGAAGATGATGCTGCAGGCATAGTTTAATAGTCTAGATCTTATCTTTTGTCCATATGCGTAATGAAAGCCAAAGAAGCTACCTTCCTGAAGCCCAGGGGTAGCATGGACAAGAGGACTATTTATCACTTAGAGTGAAAAATGAGGAAACACATTTGTACTCTATGGTCCATTTGTTTCCCCTGCCCTTACCCCTTCTCCATAGTCTAAGACATCTCTCTTTTGGATGTGGAGAGGAGGCCTGAGGGCAGAAGGCTGGGCAGAGAAACAAGGCCTGTTTGTACTCCGTAGGTATGGGTAGGTCAAAAAAGTCACCAAAAAGCCACCAGTGTTCACTGTTTTTGGTGTGTATTCTGTCAGAGTTGGACTGTGCAGTCAAACTTCACATCCTAAATATTCAGCTTACTGGTTTTGTTGTTGTTACTCAATAACATCCCTTCTCTTGTTTTCTTTATGCACATTAAAAGATACATGCCCTTTTTTTTTTTGCAAAAAAAAAAAAGTTGCTAAAATGTGGATGTGTGGTTTCTTTTGATTTCAGTCTCTTAAATTCTGGGAAAACTGTGACTGGAAACTGGTCTGAAGGACACCACTTAATAATTATTTTCTTAATTTTAGAAGTATTACAAAACAGTTTGTGATTGAAATATTTTCAGCATGCATTTGTAAAGGAGGGGTTTTGGTTTTGAAACACCTTTCAAAGTTATACTCTGACATAAAAACTATGCTTAGCATACATAAAAGTACTGTAATTTTGTTCAACCACTTACCACCCACAAGTGGGGCTTGGAATTTCATTTAATTTATCTCATATAATGACACCAACACTCCAAGAAAAAGTAAAGAGGAAAGTTTTTCTGTTGTTTTTGCCGTCTTCACTGTAACTTCTAATCCAAGGAGATAGCTGTAACTAACCATCAAAAGAAAGTATTTTGCCATTGTCACACTTCATGCAATTTAACTTTGCATAATGTATGCAGTGGTACTCCCAATAGTCTATTTCTTCTTAAATTTCTGATAAATTTAGTTTTAAAATAGCATAAAGTTATTAGGTATAATTGAGATATTTCTAATCCTTAGAAAAACAAGGGATGAAAAATTTGTAATTTTTTCCTTCCCTTGGAGTTTGCTTAGCTTTTATTAGTAATGCATCCTATCTGCTGTGTTAAAATCCAATTAAAGCTCTAATTCATTGACACTGAAAGCACATTTGTAACAGTCCCTTTAGGCACTTCTTTTCTACTCACACTGTAAGTCTAGAGTATCAACACTGGATAATTGGAGAACAGGTAAATTTTTTTTATTGTAACAAATTAAAACATTCCTTCTCTTTCTACATTATTTCTGAGTGGCAAGAGTGTAGCCAGCTGGTTGAGGGTGGTGGGCTAGCACACCTGGAATACTAGGTTATGTTAAGAGAAAGAGATCACCAAAGTGGAGAAAGTTCAGAGAAGAGCCACTAAAATAAATGGTCAGGTGAGTGGCACATAGAACATTTGAGAAAAGACTAAAGGAACTGATTTTGTTCTACCTAGGGAAGAGAAGTCTATGGAGGAACCAAGCTGCAGTCTTCCCTTACCTTAACAGGCATTGCAGAGAAAGAGACAGGACTTTTTCAGAGATGCTCCAGAAAAGGAGCAACAGTCACGAGGTGCAGCAGGAAAGATTCCAGTTGGACACAATAATGAATTTTTCTCTACAAGAATGGTTGCATGCTGGCATAGCCTGCCCAGAGACTGTGAAACCTCCACCTTGGACACCTTCAAAACCAGACTGCAGAAGTCTCTCAGTAAACTGGTCTAATGTCTAATGTTACCCCAGCTCTGAGCATGAAGGAGATTGGACTATATGATTTCCAGAGACCCCTACCAACCAAAATTATTCTGATTCCAAAAATTATTCTATCATTCCATGTTATTATTAAATTACAATGAATTAGCCAAAAATTAATTTGTCAATGATTAAGACACCTGAGGATGAGGAATCCTGTTATGAATTTACAATAAACTATGTCATCAGTAATGTCATATTTTCAACTGTAAAACCCTTGTTTTCCCTATTTAAACACATGAGTAGATGGTTATACCATTTGATATGGGGGCTAAATACGAATTTAACTGGATTTTAGTAAGATTTGGAAAATCATTTTAAAATAATAATTTGCAAGATGTAAAATTTGCAACTTTTAAACCTCCAGGAACTTAAGAACTTTATTAAAAACTTTACCTCATTGGAGATAAAGCCTTTATGAACTTTGAAAAGCAAAATCAATTCTCTTTGCATAACAGTAATATTGCTGGGAAAAAAAAAAAAAAAGAAAAAAAAAGATTGAAGATTGCTGTTTCTGATGTTTACAAAGTACTGTGTTGTCTTTAATCATACTGCCAGGAATGTATGAGTCAGTATACCAGATAATGGGGTGAAATTATATGTAAGAAAAATAACAGTATCTCACTTATTTTGCTCTCAACTGTATCACAGTCATATACTGATGCTATTGTTATATCCATTTGATATGTGCAAGCAACTTCCCGTTCGTGGCACAGAAGGATTAAGGGACTTGGTAACTTTACACAAGATGGCAAAATGATAGCACTTTATTTTCCTGAAGTCCTTAGCTGAAGCTATGAATGCTCAGCAACTCTCAAAATGAGGTGCTGTTTAGAGGTAGCACATTACTAAGAACAGGCAAGTAGAGCCCTGTAGAATAGTTCGTTGAGGTGCATGCCTTGTTCAAGAAAGGAGCCTGAGATCAAATCTGTTTTGAGATTGGTCTTCTACTGGGCATAACTTCATCATTTTAAAATTCTCAAGGGATCTTGTAATTTCCAGGCTTTTATGAAAAGCATGACTAATTGAAGCCAGCCTAAGGCATTTTCTACAGTTACATACATGAAGATAAATATAATCTAATTTAGCTGATTACTCCATTTTTTTCTTTGCATTAACTGCATAGACTGTGCTTTGAATTCTTTTGTTTTGTATCACATAGCGTAACTTACCTGCTGTGATTTAATCAAGTATTTAGGTCATTCAAACTGTAATAGCAACAGAAATAATCAGGATTTCTATCTTTAGACTAGGCTGTTTTAATTTTACTTTTCTTCTAAGTTGTTTTTTTTTCTTGTGATTGTTTTTAGCTATGATATGCAAACCACTTAAATTTTTGATCCTTTAAAACTTTGGAAACAGAAACCTCAGCTGTTTATCAGTGCTTTCATTAAAAGCATTGCTTGTCATTTTGGTCTTAACTTGTTTAAAAATACTATATGCAGGAGTTTTGTAAACTTTTTAAGCATACTAAAATTTCATTTTGATCAGAAATATGGTGCATACTATTTCCTTGCTACATAAATTAATGCAACAATGATTATTCAGCAGTAAGTTTACGATATTATGCCACTTAAGATGTCTTTGGCAAGTATTAATTGAAACACTTTGATATTTGGTGTTAGGCAGGAGTTATTCTAAGCACACTGCTTACAATGCTCTTTTACCTTTTTCCCACGTTTTTATGTCTCACTTTTCATGAATATACTTCAGACAGGATGAAAAGCATTTCAGAAGTTTTCATCACTTTTCATTCAAAGTCATTAATTATATTAAAAAGACTTTATCAGTTCCAAGTTGCATTGATGTCATACTGTAGATCTACTATAAGAGAAGGTGTATTTTTAGCTCTGAGCTGGCTAGGAACCTTCAGTTAATTATCTTAATCATTGAAACATATATTTCAAAAATATCCAGTCAATGTCTCTCACTACGTCATTTAGAGGGAAAAAGCAAACAATACACTTTCTGTAGGACAAGAAGACTTAAATATGCTTATCCAAACATAGGAAAACTTGTTTATTTTTCTGGCACACAAATGAAAGCTGTCCAAGGGTTGATGGAAGAGCATTATATACCAGCCAGGAGGAGCTATTAAATTAGAGGCAAGACCTTGGCCCATTTGAAACAGAATGATTCTAGTGAGAGATTGCAGGCTCTAGTGCATCCAAAGGATGGTCCCTGCTTTGATATATAACATGTCAAGACACATAAAATAAGCCCAAGTTTCAGAAAAAAATGAGAATCTGAGCTCTCAAAACCAAGTCAAGCTAACATCAAACATTAGCTACTGTGGTTTTGGTTTTTTGGTGAAAGGAAATCCCAGTCTATTGCGATGAATAGTAATTATGTTTTTAACAGAACTTCAGCACAGGTGATGCCGTTTAAAGGCATAATTTGATCCTTCATTTTCAATAGGGAGATAAAAATGCAAGGCTTCATCTTAAAGTATTCCATTTACTTAGTCTTTTCTGCTCTTCCATTTCAGTCTCCTATTCTCTATTTTCATCCTTTCTTTTTACTTCCATTCATCCCTTGTTCTAGATGACATAAAACAGGCTGAATCATGAAAAAAAATGATACAAGAGTAAAACTTGAAGGCAGACAGAGTGAGCCAACTGCAACAAAGCAAGATGTAGAAATCAAGAGGTAGCAGTCTAAAGTTTCTTGATCCAGAAAAAAGATGTGACTGACATAAACCAGAGTATAGCTAGCAGGATTATAAAGCCAAAGCTTCTGTTTTAAAAATGTGTTCTGTGCTGAAAATATGATTGGTAGCAAGAAGTAGTAAGCAAAAACATGTGTACAGAAATTCACAGCTTGGATTCTACTGGGTGTTATTTATTAAATTAGGAGCCACTAATATGTTTCTTTGTCCCTACTTCAGAAGAAAAATAGTGGCACAGGAACAAAAGAAGCTTGATAGATCACATACAGTCTTCACAGCAAGCTAAATGCAACACATCCATTCTGTTGGTTGTGGCCAATATTTTTAAAAGAACAGGTTTTGTATTAACAGGAGGAACAGAGGTATTTGAAGGCAAAACATTCCTTTTTAGACTCCTGATACTGTGAAGTAGTTAGTGTCTCCTGTGAAGTGCTGAGTGCTGTTCGTTGTCATTGGAATCTGCATGGAGACAGCTGGACTCCATTTCAAGCAGGGGCAGAGTCAGCAGCCAGAACAGCACAGCTTTGATGCAGGAGAGAAGTTCAGCTTTGCCTTGGTATCATGATTCCAAAGCAAATGTGAACCTTCTTCTGAAGCAATATGCAAGTCAGCGATTATGATATGTCACAGCTTGCATGGTAAAGTCCAAAGTTTGGGTTCAGTTTGTTGAGGGGTTACAAATCCAGTGCCAACTCTCATCATACACCACAGTTAGTTCTTAATTTTACAGCTTAGTTCTTAATTTGTAATAATTGGCTGGTTTTCAGTTAAAGAGAACATCTCAATACCATTTGAAATGCCCACTGTCGCCTGAGTAGGCTTAGATCGTTATTCCCACTGTCACTGACCTTGTGCAGTTTGTCCATGACTTCATGTTTGTGCAACAGCACCAGATTCACTAGAAAAACCCATGGCCTCTTACATATGTCATGCATAAGCACCAAAATCCTTGCATAAGTTTAAATTATCTTTGATTTATTAATGGGTTTTTTTGGATAGTGTTCTGTCTTTCCTTTCCTTATAAAAGCAGTCATGAACAGGACTTGGTGTGTGTGTATTCGGGGCCTTGCCTTCTTTCATATTGATTCTGTGATATAGTAATATACATTTTGAAATTGGGTGAAATAGGAGAGAAAGAGGAAAGCAATGCATTACTTTTTTTCTGGGTTCTTGGTGATGTGTAACCTTTAAATTTGAAAATGGAAGATAGAATACAGCCTCTGTACATTCACTTCATGGTACCCAAATTTGACCTATAGCAGTGATAACAGATTTTTACTTTTTATACAAAATTAACTGATAAATAATATTATTATTTATATGGTTTCTATAGTAAACCTCATGGTATCAATTAAGAACAACTAGATGGTATAAATACTTAAGTTTTAGTTACTGCAAAACACTCACAGATAATGTGGTTTGTAATGTAAATCCTGGTCATGTCTCTAGGATACAAAATAGCCATGAATTATTATTACATATTTTTCAGAAAGCCTTTCAGAATAAAAAATTAAATTGAACACTTAAGAAGGTATGTGGGAAATATAGGAAATACCATATTATCCTTTATTAGATTATACTGGCATCAACAAGGAAAAAAAGCTTTAAAAGAAAGGGCAAAATATGACAGTAACATGTATAGCATTATAAATTCTTTATGAATGTGTGCATGTGTCATTCAAATTGACCAATTTGAAATAGTATCTATTTTTAAGATATATAAATTAATGTATTTAAGAAACTAGCACTAGCAAATGTGGTATCAGTTCCAATACACATGCACATACTGAATCCACCCTTATTAACATGTATATACTTCTCTGAATTGAAACTTATGTCTATCATTATCCTGCTAAAAGTGGCCCCACATAAAGATTATAAGGGAAATAATGAAAATCCTACAACAAATTTTTAACAGATCTGAAGAACTTAGATCTGAAGATACTTATCCAGAACAGATCTGAAGATACTTATCCAGTAACTACAGGACTGTGTTCAAACAGAACTGAAGATTAGAAAATTAAATGAAATGTAAAAAATTTACATTGTCCACACAAGCACAATTTAGATGAAAATACCCTTAAAAACCTGTGTAATTTGCCTAGCTTGAGCAACTAATTATTATTATGAAAAAAGGTCACCTTTGGTGCCACAGTAATGTTGTGCAAACAAATATTTTGTGTTCCTTGTTTAGAAGCATAATAGATTTTTTCTATGCTTTTTGTGTCTATAAGATATATTTTACTGCCATATAGTATTTTCTTTGTGTTCTTTTGTTATTTTCTGAAATTATAATTTCACTTTCATAACATAAATAAAGGTATTTAAAGCTATCCTATGCTGCTCAGCCAAATTAAGTGAATGCTGACATTTAGTTATCTAGTCAAGGATGCAGCGATAAAGTTTGCCAGTAAGAGTACAGGAGAAACTTCATTTAGACTGTATCATTTCCTTCCTTTTAAAAACCTAAGATAACCTGCAGTGAATTCTTAACTTTCAATAATCCAGTTTCCTAATACAAAGCTTTTCGTCTACTTTAAGTTCATTATGACACTGCAGTAAAATAACATTTACAAACTTAAAATGTTCAGATATGGTTATTACTAAAGCTGAAATATTATTTAAAGCACTTAATTTGTTATTACCTGTAGAACTTTCATTTTAATAACTCTACTAGAAAAAAAAATATGTAAAACCAGATATTTTAAAAGTTGCCAGAATATTATAGAATATTTTCCTCTCATTATCATTTTCTGAATCAGTTTGATTTATCCCGTCTTGGAATATTAGACTAGACATGAAGGGGTAGGAACATTCTTATAGTTAAAAAAAGTATATATACATACGCATATATATGTGTATAGGTGCACATGAATCTCCTCTGGCTCCCAAATGTCTGCCAAAAAAATGTTCCTTTTGTCAGTCAATTGATCCTAATATCATCTTAGAACAGAGAAGATATTTTGAAGTAGATAATTATTTTTCTTCATGCTGTTTTAGCTATGGTTTATGTGTAGGTAAATACAAGCCGTTTGTGGTTATATTTAGCTTAAGTATTAAGTTTTTCTTTTTATCTTTGTCTTGCTAACTGCTTAATGTTTTCTGGGTTTTTCATGTGTTCATTATTTGGGTAAGCAGGCTACTGACACCTGAAGTTTTAAGAAACTTCAGATATTCTAAGCTGAGGTTCAGGCTCAGTGATTTTAGAGACCATTTTAAGTTTCTAGTATTATGAAGTCTCTCTCAAAGATGTTATACCTGAGTTTTCATCGCATTTCAAAATGTTATTTGCATCTGATTGCAGCTCTGCAAATTCATCTTGGCTTCTTAGTTTGCAGTGTCTAGCATTTGAAGTGTTCTGTCTCTTCATAAAATAGGAAAGGCACTGGCAATAGCTATTCAAGGTTCTTGAAACTCATTTTTCTATATACAAGAATTCTATTTTGGAGAGACCATTTCAAATAACAGATAACAAATTTTGGCCCTATACTGTTGACCTTCTGCTTTACAGACTGTTGCTCATTTATTATTCTGCCATCCATTGCCTCACAGGAAGCTAATGGGAGAGGTATAGTTTTTCTTGCAATGGCTAGATTGTATAAGAATGAAATAACTTTCATTGGTTTTCGTATAATTGCAAGTTAAATTGAAAGACTGGAAGTTGGGGACAAGTACATTTTGCATCTGAAATTATGAGATTCAACGTTAGAGCTTGATACAGTTCTCATGGAACAACCCTTCCCCCAGATTTTTCATCTTTGCTAAAAAAAAACAGACTTGCAGACACACTGTAATTCTTAGCTAATATTCTATAAAACAACTGCTGGTATTCCTGTTAGTTTTACTAGTAGTGTTAAATTTGCAAAGTGACAATTCCATGTTAGCTCATTTGATAAATACTCTTTAACCAAATATGAATCTTTATCTCCTCCTAAAGGCTAAATGTTTCTGCATGTTTGGAATTAATTGCATTAACTTCATTAGTCTGTTCCATGATCTTAAAGCTCCTACGGGTGTTTTATTCTGGTGTTTGAGGTAACTTTCTTGATCAGCCCCCGAGCTTCATCCTGTAGTTGTGAACTGGATTTGACTAGTTCACTAGGTTGACTTGAAACTGTTTGACTGTGATTGTTATTGCTTGCCTTCTTTATGGATCACAGATTTTGTGTTAGATAAAATTCATAAGAAGTCAAGTAATGAACAGGAAAGAAACAGAATTTATATAAAATTTGCTAAAACCTTTTATTGTCCCTAAAAGCATAATCATGACCTTCTGCTGAAGTGGATAGAAGTTATAGCCACAGGGAACCTTTCACACAGATTTCATTGCAAGATTGAAGCTAAAATGAAAGGCCAGATAGTTTACAGCCATTCTGCAGGCTGTGGACCAAAAAAATTGTAACTACTGGAGTAAGTTCAAACTGTTAGCGATTAAAGAGAGACTGTCATCTTGCTCTGTGTTCTGTCCATGCAAACCTTGTTGAAAATTCATGAAATGTGGTGTTAGTGAGATTTACAGGGTAATATATAACCTATTGTAGCAAAGAATTACCTGGAATTAGAGATTTCACTATTCTGACTTTTTCTTAATAAGCATATTAATGGTATATGCTTCCACTTTTATTCCTCAACTGTTTCCTTAATAGTCATGTGTTTACATATGAATATTTGCCACTATTACCAACTTCAAACTTAGTTTTCCTTCCTACGCATTCTCATTAAGCGAAAGAAGCTTCTAAAATTCCCAATTATATTTTTCATCTTGTGCCTTCAGGGATATCACACTGGCATCTGGTTGAAATTTAGTAAGCAATGTTTTTAGTGATGAAAAAAAAAAAAATATGTACCTAGCTGTAGCACTTTTTATCTCTTGATCTCAGGGGACCTTAGAGAGGAGTTTAGTATCATCACCTGAATTTTACTTAGAAGGAACCTGGACACAAGAGGAGGTAATGACTTATTCAGGTTTTCTCAGAAAACCTGTGACAGAAATTGAACCTTTGGCTCCTGTATTCTAGCCAGATATTTTCTCCAGCCTACTCTCCTTCTGCACAGGAGTGCAGATTCCAAAATGCTAAAAGACATAAAAAGCAGATGATGTAAAGAGGTGTAAATGAGCACACAGTTCATTAAATCCTGGCTCCACTTAAGTCAGTGGCAAAGTTGAAGTCCCTTCAACTTTAATGGAGTCAGGATTTTCATCAGCCCAGATCATCTTTTAAAGAAAATAGTGCCATATTTACACTAATGTATCTTTCAGATATAATCTCTTTACTTTTTTCTTATACACAGTTTGAGTTGCCATGGGTTCTCTAATTAAACTTGGTGCATGATTTGCTGTTGGCTTATATTTCTTAACCAGACCTTAACACCTTTCTTTGAATTTCTTTTGCTTTAAAGAAAAAAAAAGTATGTAAAAAAAGTATGTACTGACTGGTCTCAAACATACTAAGCTTTTTATCATCATCATTCCAACGAATCTGTTTTCTTGACTTGGTTCCTTTGTATTGTCATTATACAGATAGCATTTTATCTGCTGGTAGCAAATTTCACTGTTACAGTTCAATGAAATATAATTTCATTTATGTTGTGGACACAGAGTAGGGTGAATAAAGACTGGCTATTGAAATATATGTTTTGGATTTAGAACATGCATGTTTGCTGTTAAAAATTACTGATAGCTTTAAAGGGTAGCATGAGTTGATTTTATTAAGAATATAGTAAGCTTACTAATAATCTGTGAATTAATAATTGAAAGTTTAGACAAAGAACATGGTTTGCTCCTGACAGCGAAGTTTGTGGTTGATAGTGGCTCTGGCTACTCACTGTCTCTAATCTGATTTTATTTGTTGCATTTTTTGCGATTAAACTGAACTCTTTCCTCCTTCAAATAATAGTCCATGGCAGGGACAGAGGAGAATGCACTGAGACATGGAAGACAAGGAAGCAACTTGGTGGCAAAATAAAATAATTTGCAATCAATGAGAAGGAATTAGTCTCAGAGTAACCAGTGTCTTTAAAAAAGCCTGAGAAAGTACTTTTATTTTCCTTAATGTTTGTAAGGAAACTTGCAAACTACTGTAAGCAGTAAAGTCTGTATAGCAAACTATCATATAATCATAAAATAGTCTCTTATAAAATACCTTGATACTGATTTACACAAAGTTGCACAGGAGGGGAAATGCTTTCTTGAACAAATTATTTCTCAAAACAATTTAAAAAGACTTCAGGGCCTTGGGGAGATCGCTTGAGGGCTCAGGAGCCCAAGTGGTGTTCTCCTGCCATTCCTTCAGTGGCAGGGAGGAATACTGAAAGAGGCAGGAAGACCCACCTGATTAATACGTGGCTGAGAGGCTGGTGCCACCAACAGCATTTTGGATTTTTTGACCATGGGGAGCTTTATGCTGCACAGGGTCTGCAGGGACAGTTTATCTGTCTCCAAGGGGGAAAAGAATCCTTGCATATGAGCTGGCTGGGCTCATTGAGAGGGCTTTAAACTAGGTCTGAAGGGGGGAAGGGGATAAAACTGGACCTGCCAAAGTTGAGCAAAAGGGTGGCAGGTCATTGTTGGGCAAGAACTCACTAGCCCAGCTCAAGTGCATCTACACAAATGCACGAAGCATGGGCAACAAACAGGAGGAGCTGGAAGCCATTGTGAAGCGCGTCTGCTATGACGTAGTCGCCATTGCAGAAACATGGTGGGATGACTCTCATGAGTGGAGTTCTGCAATGGATGGCTATAAGCTCTATAAGCGGAATAGGCATGATAGAAAGGGCGGTGGCGTGGCTCTCTATGTTAGAGAGTGTTTTGAATGCATAGAAGTTAATAAGTGTGATGGACCAGTTGAATGTTTATGGGTAAAGTTGAGGAAGGCCAACGAGGTAGATGTCCTGCTGGGGGTCTGTTATAGACCACCCAACCAGGATGAAGAGGTTGATGAATTATTCTATGGACAACTGGCAGAAGCCGCAAAATCGCAAGACCTTGTTCTTGTGGGAGATCTCAACTTGCCAGACATCTGCTGGAAATATAACACAGCAGACAGGAAACAGTCCAGGAGGTTCCTGGACTGTGTGGAAGATAACTTCCTGACTCAGCTGGTAAGTGAGCCCACCAGGGGAGGTGCCTTGCTGGACTTGTTGCTCACAAACAGAGAGGGACTGGTGGGTAATGTGGTGGTCGGAGGCCATCTTGGGCTTAGTGACCATGAAATGATAGAGTTTTCAATTCTTGCCCAAGTAAGGAGGGGGAGCAGCAAGACTATTACCATGGACTTCCGAAGGGCAGACTTCAACCTGTTTAGGACACTGGTTGAGAAAGTCCCTTGGAGTACAGTCCTAGAGGGCAAGGGGGTCCAGGAAGGCTGGACTTTTTTTAAAAAGGAACTCTTAAAGGCCCAGGAGCAGGCTGTCCCCATGTGTCGTAAGACGAACCGGCGGGGAAAACGACCGGCCTGGCTAAATGGGGAGCTTCTGGCGGAACTTAGGAGAAAGAGGAGAGTCTACCACCTTTGGAAGAAGGGGCAGGCTACTCAAGAAGAGTACAGGGATTTAGTTAGGTTATGTAGAAAGAACATTAGGGGGGCAAAAGCTCAACTAGAACTCAGCCTGGCCACCGCTGCAAGAGACAACAAAAAGAGTT
>WUAM01000431.1:4103110-4124376 GCA_024336885.1 Actenoides hombroni
GGAGACCTTATTGCCCTCTACAACTACCTAAAAGGAGGTTGTAGCGAGGCTGGTGTTGGTCTCTTCTCTCAAATTAGGAATGATAGGACGAGGGGAAATGGACTCAAGTTGCATCAGAGGAGGTTTAGATTAGATATTAGGAGGAAACTCTTCACTGAGAGGGTAGTTAGGCACTGGAACAGGCTGCCCAGGGAGGTGGTGGAGTCACCATCCCTGGAAGTGTTTAAAGAATGAATAAATGTGGCGCTTGAGGATATGGTGTAGTGGTTAGAGAAATGCTAGAACAAAGGTTGGACTTGATGGCCCTGGAGGTCCTTTCCAACCATAATGATTCTATGATTCTATGATTTACAGGACACAAATACATTTAGCATAAAGTTCTGACTATACACAATAAGAACCAGTTAGTTTTTCTTTCTTCTGCCTCTTTGCTCTTGACAAGTCAAAAATGAGACTGCTTAGATGATGAGATGATGATGATCCTGTAGCATCTTCACATTGCAGCTTTTTGTATTACCAGATTTTTAGGCCTTTAATGACCCTAAGTGTTCTTGTGTCGAGTTGTAGATGAGCTTTCTTTGCCCTGCAAAGTGATTTGGCAAAAATTCATCTAGGCTGAGCATATGTTGTTTCTGTCCTTTCTACCAACATGTGCTTTCTGCCAAAGAGAATAAAAGGTGATGGCCTGATTCCAATGAGTCTTCGTAGAAGTGATGTAATTGAAAAACTACCTTGAGAGAGAAACCTTTTTTTAAAAAAAAAAAAAGCAAAAAACAAAAAAACCAGCTTACTAATTCAACCAATGTAGTGTAGAAAATACTGGTAAGACTATTACAGTGATGGTGTTCAAGGAGAGGAGTTGGTCTTTGTGAAAGATGTTGATGGCTTTCTGTAGCCTGTCCTTCTCACTACCATGTTCTGCAGTGCAGTGGGTATGATATTCCCTGACAAGTTAAGGCCCATGGCATAAAGTATCAGCATTGACCAGAGAGAGGGCTGTGTGGACGTCTTTGCTTTACTTTAAAACTGACATCTCCTCTTGAACAATTTATTTCCCTCTAGCAGTACTGCAACATCGTTAAAACCAGATCTCATATCACAGATCACGTCTTTGAAACAGAAGAAGGCACAAATATAAATCAAAAGCATGTTTCACTGTGCCTTATAGGTTGGCCTTCTGTTTGTGGGAATGATAAAGGTCACCCTTCCATCACTCGCACTTCATGTTTCTTAAAAGTTGTTAAAGCATCACATCCATTTTCCTTCTGAGCATTTTCAATTTCATTAATCCAGTATCTCTTTGAGCTAACATAGTTTTTACTGGAGAAGAGACTTAAGGCTCCAGCATTAGAAATTCCTGTCAAAAGAGCCAGTGTTCAAGCAGATGAGCCATCGGTGCTGCTGACTGACTGGTCACCTGTGGGTGCTGGCCCACCTCAGGGGTCTGGGCACTGGCCCACTTGGCGGATCCTGGAACCCCTAAGCAACAGAACAGATCCAGGCAGCTTTTACATTCACTGCTGGGCTATGCGGTGTACTTAACCTGTCACCCATGTGGCTATAAATCACAAAATGTACAAGAGTTACAGAAGGCAGCGCAGTTTGTGTAATTCCAAAAGGCCTTCTACAAGTTTTTTAAAAACAGGTATTTAGGACCATTTATTTTGGTGATGAAACATTCTTCTTTTTTTAACTTCTTAACTTAAGAGATCTAAAAGCAGTCCAGGCAAAGGGACAACTCAGTTCTTGGCCACTGTATTGTGGCCAAGAACATAATTACCTTAACAAATTTTATAATTTTGGCACAGTTTTGTATGACTGAGTTTCCTACCTGTCCTACATTCCTTTTTCAGCTCTCTATTTTTTTGTGTTGATGGTAAACACTTTGTGGTAGACCTTGTCTGTTATTTAGTGTTTATTCAGTGCCTGATAAAATGACACTAAGTCTTGCTGAAGGCTCTTATAAATTATACTGTTAATAACTTCAAGTTAGAGCAAAAATAACTTGCAGCTCACATCACAAGTTTCAGACCCTTTTTCTTTCATTTTGCTGTCAGTTGACACAGTTCAATGACTCTCCCCCATTCCCAAATCTGTAACAAACTATGAGCTCACATTACACAGAAGCGCAGGCAGTGAGATGTATTTATCATCCTTGGAGGCCATGAAGAAGAACAAAAGACTTTCATCTCCCTCTTTTTTTCACTTGACTGTAGGGAATAAGAGGGTACTGATGTCTTGGGTTGCTGCCATACAGGATAAAAATCCAATTAATGTAAATCTGCCAGATCAAGGGGAAGAAGTCGTGTGGCTATCAAGAGCCCACAAACTGCTAGGTAGATCATCAGCAACCTCTGGCAGCATGATTTCCCCATTAAAACAGAAGCTGGATTTTTTTCGCCCATAAATACTGGTCTACCCTTCTTTTTAGCCTACTCCAGCTGATTTCACATAAATTGCCAGATGCAGCAGTAATGAAATTTTAGTCATTTGTAGACTCACTCTAGGATTTTATTGGTGACCTGAAGACAAAAGGCAGTGAATGCCATGACCACTCTTTGTTACCTCTTCCAGGCAGCTTTGATTAAACTGTGCTGTGGAGCCAGACCTGGATCAATATGAATAATCATCATAGAATAATGTGTTTAATGTGTTAGGTGCAATTTTATCTGATTTTGTTACGATAATTTGTTTACATCAGTGCAGCAGATTGATTTAAAGTTTCAGAATTCTACAGTGGTAAACATCTAGAAATAACCTCATTAGTTTGCACAATACTAAATATAAATACATAAGCTACTGTGCAAGCTCCTCAGCAGGTGCAAATTAGCATAGCTACAATATACAGTTGAGAATCTGGTCTAGAAACAGAAAATAGTTATTCCATCAGTATTATTTTAAATCATCACAGCCTAACTTGACATGAAGCAAGGACCATATGATCGTCTCCGTAGACAGTCTAAAGATGGTTACCACAGTGTCTTTTGGAAAGCCTTTTTCATTCTTTGTAGACTAACTTTTCCTACCAGAAGATGTATATGGTGTCCACTCATTATATAAACGTCTCTTCATGGTCAGGCCTTTTGGATGCACTGTGTCCAATCAGACATTTCTTAAACCCATTGGTTTTGGAGACTATTTAGCAGAATTGCATAAACGAACAAATGTGGAAGCTGTACCAAACATATCATTTGGGGATGTCAAAGCACTTAACAAACATTGTTACAACTGAGTCCATGTGTAACCACTGAAGGACATATTTGCTTCAGTATGTCTCATGACAGCTTCTTAAAAAATATACTTAAGTGAATTTAACACTTGTGAAAGGTGCCAGATTGACAGGCCCTGGAGATAAAACTTCTTGAATTACCAGCAGGCACAGCCGAGCTTCCCACACACACTGCCCCACCAATGTTCCCAACCCTACCTGGAGGGCACAGCGACCAACTGTCCTACAGCTGGCAAATCTGTGCCATCCTTGTGCTCTTGGACTATGGGCCAAGAGTCAGTAGCTGTGATGCGACCTAAAGGTGAAAAAGCAAGTTCCATAATTACTGCACAGGTGCTGTTGCGGTTGATCATTTTCACACAAGTTTTCAACTAATCTGGGAAAAAAAAAAATAAAGCACACATTTATCTGATTTTGCGTACAACAAAAATGTGTGTGTGAGCCTCTAGTGAATCCTGTGGTTTTATCTGTCCACATAGGCACATTCAGATGACTATATGAGTAAACAAGTGCGTACACATACTGTGAAGTGCATTCTTAGATGCCTCTTTACTGTTTCATACTGTGAAGTGCATTCTTAGATGCCTCCTTACTGTTTCATATGTTTGTAATAATCTGTCTCCATTCATAACTCATCCCTGCTTGGTGTCATTACAGCCCATCCTCCCCAGAGATTCTGAACACAGCTGGCATACAAGTTCAATAACGATCCACCCCATAAAGAGACTGGGTCATTACAGGATCGAAAGATAGTGCACAAGGAAAACAGGCTCGTGATCTTTGCACTCGGTCATGGTTTTAGAAAAAGCACAACTTCTGCCCTGAGTGATTTACTGGGAAAGTTCAGTCCTCTGTTCGCTTTGAAATTATATTTAGACCTCACTGTGAGTACTGGAAGGGCATGCTTAAGTGTTTCTTTATTTAGTGCAGAAGGTTAATGACATTTTAAACAGAAGTGCACATCTATAACCTTGTATAGGCCGATTCTCAACCTGTATATAGGACAAGGCTAAAAATAGAACACAAAGCAATGAGTTTTTATGCTCTGCTATTTTCTAAACTATAGCCGACAGCTTGAAAGAATTATTATGGAAGCTAAATCTTAATTCTCTCTACTGAGAAACAGCCATAACTAATGTGCAGAGGAGCTCAGCAACATTTGTTTATCTTTCAAAGAGTCACATTTCTTTCTCTGACTTGCCATTGATGTGCATGATAACATACATAATTTCGCTGGTAATGTGTATTCTTTGGAAGGTAAGTTCTGTACATCCAGAGAGAGTTAGGTGGTGTTTAGTTGTCCTAAGGATGGCATTTGGGATTGAAATTGTAACTGTTACAAATATCAGCATAAAACCTCATTTGATTATTATGATTGCCTGATTTGCTTATCTCCTCAGCAATCCTGGTGCATCTGTCATGTTGTACAACTTTAGGAAGAGTCCATACCAACCTTCAAACTAAGCTGAAGTTTAGGTTTCAAAATCTGGGAGGAAGTTTAGGAGAGGATGTATACATGGGAGAGGATATTTTAAGATGGTAGTATCCATGAACTCGGCTTGAATATCTTATCTTATCCAGCTTCAGATCTCCTGTGCAGGTTGTCTGCTGGAAAAAAAGAGATGGATCATTTTAGTCATCTACTCCTTCCCAGGTTTGCACTCTTCAGTACATGGTTTCATGTTTTCTCTAACCTACTTTCAGATATCCAATGTAGCTAAGTCAGGTTTTGGGTTGGGATGATTTTTTTGTCTGCTTGTATTTGCATAGTACCTCAATGGCATGTTCATTTTATTACATAATTCCTGTCTTAAACTATATTGTGTTACAAATTCCACTTCAATCTGCTGCTTATTAGAATCATAGAATCATTTTGGTTGGAAGAGATTTTTAAGATCATCAAGTCCAATCGTTAACACTGCCAAGTATTACCCATAAGTATTACTGAGTCTTTTTTCATCAACCATCTTTGTAAGATTATTGAGCCAGTAGCTGGTTTTTTGCTTGCAGAAAGGCAAAAAGCTTTTCTTGTCTGCTAGTAAGAGGGGAGGAGGGGAATGTCAGGGACCTTGTCTTACAGAATGACAATACTCCACTCCCAGAAACATGTGAGAAAGGGAGATGGATGTTTACCTGTTTTTCCTAAGGCATACAGTACTTGGGTACCACTGAAACCATTCTTTAGAAGCAAAGGCTTCTGAAAGTTTACCTTCCCCTTTCTGAAGCTCCAAGGATGTGTCTCAGTTCATTAGTTTGAAAAGTCTTTATAGATGTGAAGTATTATTTTTAATTTTGTTTAGGAAAGGCCAGAAATCAGAATTCCATATTAGGGAAGGAAAGGAGACAGTTTCTTTCATGACTGAGTTAAACAGAAGCCTTCAGAAGAATAGAAAAGGGTCGATTCATTCCCATGTTCATGTAACTTGAATTACAGGGTTTAGTAAGTGAAACAGATCATAAGCTAAACCCCGCAGAGTCCAGAAAGCTCTAATTAACGCCCACAGTGAGTAACTTTTCCGAAATTGGTCTTTAATCAAACTTTGCACTGAAAACAAAACAAGGTATCGTGGCAGCTTGATAAAAGAGATGCATTGCCAAGGCTGACAAGCCCACAATCAAACCAGCACTAAAAATAACTGTTTTGTCTAGTAATTTTCTTTTAGATGCTAAAAAAATGCACTAGCTACAGTCTAAAAAAACTTCCATAGTTACTCAGGCAAGTGACTCAGCTCTAGAAAAGTGAACATTCCTATAAATGTTAATGCCCTCCCTGATTATGAGCCCTCTTTCCTTCACACACCCTCCCGTCAAAGCAGACGAACAGCAGTGACGTTGGTGAGGCTGGAAGGGGAAGTACCTTCTGGATTCAGAGCTAGTCATTTGAGGCCAGCTGTCCCTCTTCTCTTGCTACTGGTGGTGCAGAGCTCAGGCATCCTCATTGACTAACTAGTCTGGATTAAGATAAGACAGCCACTCATCTTTCTTGTATCTTCCGTGAACAGTAAAGTCCATGTCTGCTACCTTGCACACTCACAACTTCTCACTGATTCTGAGAGCAGGACTTATCAGTAAGGCATGCAGGGAAGCAGAGCTCATTTTCCTCTTCCTCCTCCTCTCCTCAGCTGTAGAAAGAGTTGCTCCCACTCTTGTGGGTACCCATCTGAGCCTACAGCAACTTTTGTTATGTTTTCATCATAGCCTGCATAAAAACATTGATAGAACTGGATTTTTTTTCAGGTTTGGGATAGATTTCAAAGGGACAAGAAGTCCACTGCACAACCTGGACTAGCAGCAAAATATAACAAAACCATAGTCTTCCCTTTATAGCAGATTTATATCTCAGTACAAGAAAGACAGAAACCTGTTGGAGCAGGTCCAGAGGAGGGCCACAAAAATGATCAGAGGGCTGGAGCACCTCTCCTATGAGGAAAGGCAGAGAGTTGGGGTTGTTCAGCCTGGAGAAGAGAAGGCTCTAGGGACACCTTACAGTGGCCTTCCAGTACTTGAAGAGGGCTTCTAAGAAAGATGGGGACAGACTTTTTATTAAGGCCTGTCGCAACAGGACAAGGGGTAATGGTTTCAAACTAAAAGAAGGTAGATTCAAACTAGATATGAGGAAGAAATTTTTTACTGTGTGGGTGGTGAGACACTGGAACAGGTTGTCCAGAGAGGTGATAGATGCCTCATCCCTGGAAACAGTCATGTCAGGTTGGACGAGGCTCTCAGGAGACTGATCTAGTTGTCCTCTGCTCACTGCAAGGGGTGGTTGGACTCGATAACTTTTAAAGATCCCTTTTAACTCAAACTGTTCTATCATTCTATGATTTCATTTGGTGAATAGTCTGCTGGGAAAAGTGTTAGCCTGTTTTGTATATATCTGTGCCTACAACTCAGTATTTTATGACCGAAATGGCAGAGTCCTATCAGTCTGGATCCTAATAAAAATATCCTTCACAGAAGAGGTTGCAATCACCTGAAATGGTTCTTTGGCATTAGGGACAAGCTGAAAGAGGATGGCTAACATTAGCTTTAGAACATCCAGTCCAGGCTGTATTTCTGTGCTATGTGATTACTTCAAAAAGACATTGTCATTGTTACAAGTGACAAAATAGTTTGGTGCGAGAAGCAAGAAGCCCTTCAGTATAGATGAGTCCTAAATGCAAGACAAATTGAAATGAAATGTGCCAAATACTTAAAGATACATTTTTATGAAAGAATTGTTTGCAGATACAGACATGCAAATCTGACTGGCTGCTTTGGCTTCTGACTAGGCATGTATTTGTAGAGACCTGAGTTCCAAATGCAATTACAACTCTGTAATTTCTTTTTATTTTTTTCTCTTGGGGTATGTATACTTTACAAATAGTCATGAAACAGTAAATTTGGGGTTTTTTAAAGTCTAAATTATACTAGTTAACTTTTTAATTTTTTTGAAACAAATGTTATTATGTATTTAGCATTAAACAGGAAAGCTCATTCATCAGTTGTTGACTTTGAAAGAAGGGAAAGAAATCTAGACAAAATCTTCATGACACAGATTAGATTTTTGAAGATGACTATGCAAAGTGTCCACATTGTTGTCATTTAAAATCTTTACAGCTGCAGCAAAAAGTTAGCACAAAATCATATTTTGCAAAGTGACTCTCTTTTATATTCCAACAGTATATTTTTATTTATTGGACTTGATTTGGACAGGAAAGTATTAATTAAAATGAAGCAAGCAAATTGTACAGAGTTTTTTGCTTTTGTTTTTGTTTTTTAAATCTTATATTCCACTACATCATTTCATTTTATCTTAAGTTAATGTGAGAGAAAAACCCTGTACTGTAAAAGCAAGTGATTTTTTAAAAGCACATTTTTCTTCCTTGCTGTGATTGTAAACCAGAGACAGTCAGCTGGATGTTTAAGAAGGGAGGCAGGGTGTCCAGTTCCTTGTGTTGCATCTTTTCATTGCATTGCCTGATCATTTAAGGCAGAGGCTTGTTCCAGACAGCTTTAATTAAACTATGCTGTGAAACTGTATATAGATCAATGGAAATGATCCATAACAAGAGGCTAATCATGTATTTAACAGTGTTCAGTCTAGTTCAATCACCTTCTACCATTTCTGTGGCTTTACATTCATATGCCAAAGCCCTGAATGTGTATATGTATTTTTTAATCCATCTCATTAGTGACCATATGCTTTGGCTTCAAGGGAGACAAGAACTGTCTGCAATCTGCCAGGGATTTAGGGACATCAATAATTTGTGAATAGTCATGTTGGTACTGGTCGAAGGGTTAAGTGTTCTGCACACCAGGGGCACATCTTTTGGGACTGGAACTCTTAGTCAACTGTTAGGAACCTGATCCCCTGTGACGCATCTTTTCAAAGTACATGCTGCATGTCACATCTCCACAGCTGAAGCAATGGAGCTTTATTAGCTCAGGGATTTAAAAACCTGCTCTGAGCAACGTAACAATATCTTTTGGTTAAAAAGTAAAGGAAAGATAGTAGTTGTAATATGAAAGTGATTTTTTTATGTAGTAGGCTAAATGTGATCTTCCTTTTTTGTTGCAATTTTCCTTCTCAATATGAGCTATTAGATTACTCCTCCCCTGCAAATATCCAGTGAAGCAAGAGTATGGTCCCAGTAATGGGGACCTGATTTTGGAAACATAAGTAGATTCTGTGGCCTCAACTCATACTGCCTAAATCCTGCTGAAGCCAATGACAGCACATGTATAAAAAATATCTTTCTAATAATTTTGAATGAGCCTTTAGGGTCTTCCAGGACATTGTTTCATCTACTTAGTGTGAAAAGCACCTTTAAAAACAACACCTTATGGTGTTAGATTGTGCCATGTTATATGGAAGGGCTGCTAAGTCAGCATGAGAGATCATAAAACTATTGGGCTCAGTATCCTGTCCTTACAGAGGAATGGCAGAAATAGATGGTTATGCTAGAATTTTTGGTGAGAGAGGGAGAGATTTTGAATTATTTTTATTCATTCTGAGTTTTGACCATATCCCTCAGCTGTACCCAGGTCAATAGAAAAATGCATAGCAGTGCAGAAAGAGACTCTGTATGGAGCCTGACCTTCTGTGATCAGTTGGGAGTAGTGGGGATCCATCTTAAAGGATAAAGCTCACTTGCTTTCAGCACATTTCATGTAGTAATAACAATGCATGCAGACTGTCACAGGAAATAGAATAATGCACAATACACACCACTTGTTTAGTGCTTGCTAATCATCTGGTTTTGTTTGTACTTTAATAAGCATTCTTTATCAGGGCAGATAAAAATAAGACAAGTATCAGTCATGTGTAGTTCCTGTTAAAGCTCCAGTAAGCATACTCACTGTAACCTTCTGTCCTTTACTTGTTTTCACTTTTAAGGTCAACTTTTATAAGTATGACATGCAACTGAGCAAGCATTTCCATAAGTGATATAAAGGAAAGAATTTTTGGAAATCTTTGTATTCGAACAGATTTACATACTTCAGAAAGCACCCATACTCATGAGTGAGGCTCTTATTTATCCAAAAACATAGTTTGCATGAGTGAAGAAATACAGATTTTGTCTTTATTAGTGTCACTTCACTGAAAATATGAAGTTAGTAATTGAAATATTTAGAGTAACTTACTGTAGCAGGTAAAATTTATAGTGTCAATTTTTGGATTGTGTCAGCTATGATTACATAGGCTGACATGGATTTACTAATTGTGCATTGTCTTCTGTGGCATCTTAGAGTATAATTTCATTGTTTTAGAAGACCTAGTCTCCTCAGGGGAAATTTGAGTGAGCAAAACTTTTATTCACAATATTTAAATGTATAAAGATGCACGTCTAAGGTAATGTCTTTTCACATCAAACTATTTGACTTATAAGTACAATAAAATATTTAAAAGGAAATGTCCCAGATTTTCATCCACATTCCAATTATATGTGTAGGTTTTCCTCCTGAAGTTTGCACTTGCAATAGAAAGGTGGCTTTTTCTGGCTGGCAACCAAGTCCTGTAGGGCATGTTCAAATGTAAATATTGATGTCTATTTTGGCTGCCTCAAGAAAACAAAGCAATGGAGTTATATTTCCAGATAGCCTCACTTTCAAGTTCTTCCTTTGAAAGTAATACCTGGTTTTGTTATGGTAGCTTTTAGCACTGTATCACAGCTTTTAAACCTGTGAAAATAAAGACTAAAATTATATTTTCACAATTTTAATTGAGGAATAATGCCTTCTGAACCAGCATAGCTATAAAGTTTTCTGAAGTCAAAGTTTAGAATGAAAATGTTAGTAGGTGGTGCTTAATTATTGGGATGCTGCTGAATATCTGCAATACATAGACAGAGTCCCTTCTTACACACAACATGCAGAAGTCCTTTGACCTTTGAAATGACTGTTGATCTTTGGCTTACCCTTGTCTGTTTTCACCTCTGATGTCAGTAATGATGTTAACATAAAAGGAATTCAGCAGAATTTCAGAAGACTGGTACTGTCTTTGCAATATTTCATAAGTAGCATTGCCATTATTACATTAATATATGCTACTGCTGCCAGGTAACAAGAGAGAAGAGTTTTGGCTTCAGTGAATGAAACTACAAAATTCCTGTTTTATCCTGGCTGAGGTAACACTTTGACTGAACTGCCTATTCACAGTTTCACAGGCAGGGATGCCATAAAAAAAAAGTTCTGACAGTCTTTGAGTTCTGCCCTCTTTACACCCTCTTGAGCCAAGATTGCTTAGTGATATAAAGAATTACTGTAATCACAGAAGCTGCAGACAGAAATAGCTTATTGAAACCAAAACCCATGCGGGCCATGCTTTGCCATTAGGAAACTGTCTTTTGTAGGGTCATTTTGAGGGTTTTCAGTAGCCATCTTTAAGAGTTCTGTGTGGCTGGATTTCTAGTGTGTCCACTGAGGCTGCAACACTACCAGAAAACAGATGCTGGATTTAATGTTTCCATTCTTTAGTTTTCTTCATTATTCTTCTAATTAGATTGTCTCCATTATTCTGTTCCCATAATGGGCTTTAAATTTACAAACTTCTGCCACACATACCAATCCCTCTAGAGCCAGATTCTGAATTTTTAGCAGCTATGTATTCATGTATGTTGCCATACCTGGACTTCCTCCATTATATCTTCAATTTGATATACTTCCATTGATTTCAAATGGAAATCACACTCCTTTTTTTTTTTTTTTTTTTTAAATGCCCCACTTTAACTTCTAGTAGATTGATGCACCACAGTGGGACTTGAGAGCAGAATTTAGTTTACGGACAACTACGTGCTGATCATCCAAATATCAGAAATGACAAAGAACTGAATTTCAATTTGCCTTTAGTTATTTTTGCTACCTGCACTTAGTTTCAGCTTGCTGTATCTGTAATCAGCAAACCACTCACTCACTCAAGGTTGAGAAACATGCTTTTAACTGTTTTGCTGAATTATGGCCTTAGGCAACGTGTAAAGTTAATCTCAAATTAGTTGATGAGGAGGTGGGAGATGATGGTTCTTCCTTCTATATAAAGTGAAAACTTACCGATGCATTTCACTTCTTTTTGTTAATTGCTACTCTACAATAATTTTCGAAAATGTATTTAGAAAATATTTCTAAGAAATACAACACAACAGAAAATGAGACAAATAGCATTCATTAATTGTTTTATTTCTTTTTTAGGACTGCAAGAATACCTTGAAAAATATTTGGGCAAAAAGACCCCAGCTCTGATTTTAGTACCTGTGGTGGATTTACCTGGCAAGGAAATTATTCATATAATATGCTGGCTAAGCTAGCAGTTGAAAAGAGATGAGTTGATATCAAAACACACATTCCATCCAGGAAAGAACAAAGAAACAATTGATCATAACTGTGCTGGATACTTTTATTAAGCAATATTGTTTGATTTAAGCAAAGTCATATTTAGCTTGTTAATGATGCCTCATGATATGTGACAGAGTCAGCTTTGTATGAACAATAAAGGTTTATTTTCAAAATATTGTGCTTTCTTCTCACTTATTTTTAGATATGTTCTAGTAATAGCAGGTGGTTCTTGGGAGATGTCAGTTGCTCTGATCACATCAGTTCTTTTGCTTGACATATTTAGGCCTGCTTGCAATAAACTGATTATAACTTCAGATCTTTTGGATGGAGGTGAAACCAGAACATTAGTTCTAATACTGTTTTGAATACATGATTCCTTTCAATTCTATGTTGAATTTACTGACTTCAGGCCAGCTCATGAAGACCTTATTTGTGTCCAGATTTTAACCATTTTCTTGCACCAGGAAATAATTATTCAGAGGAGTATTCAGGATGCACATTTTACCAAAGCAAATAATGGAGATGGCCAGACTGAAGGATTTTCCATCCTGCTTTCTGAGGCAATAGTGGGTATCCTCATTGTTTACATCTGGTAGACAGCTCTTATTAAAGAGCTACCAGTAGTCTCCAGGGCTTCAGTCTTCTCCAGAAAATCAACAGAAGTTTTACCACTGCTTTCATTAAAACAGGCTCAGACACACAGGTGAAGCTCCTATCAATTTCATTGCAACTGATATTTTACTCATAACATGATACAAGATCAGTACAGGAGAGAAAGCCTTTTGGACTTTGCTTGAGGCAGTAAGACACTGTAGAGAAATCTTATTTTCAGACAAAGGCTTTAAAATTAGACCTTCAAAAAAGAGTTCTACTCCTCTTCTGTGTTCTACATCTATATATTCTCGTTACTTCTCTTCCAGTTTGAGCACTGGAGCTACATAACCAACACTCCAGTCATCCTTCTCTTACACCAGCATATATCTGAGATAGATCCACAAAAGTCATAGCAGTAAGTTTACATTGGGGTGACTAAGAGTTGGACTTAGCACTTCAGCTTGATTTTCTTACCCGCTACCAGAAACACACTTGGCAGCAGCTGACACAAAACCCAAGACTAGTGGTAAAAGGATCCTCTGTTAGATGCTTTGTATGTTCAGCAAACTGTGTTGCTTGTTACTTGAAAGCAGTTACTGTTAAATGTTGATGTTCCTTATTATTACATCAAATGTAATTTGATGTAATATTACATCAACTATTACATCTTCACAGTTATTCAAATATTTTTGGAAGGGGGAAGGCAAAGAGCTTTTTATATATCAGTGTATAAACACATTAACTTTCTCATTAAAAAAAAAAAAGGAAGATTCTGTTAACAGTACATTAGCTGATTAGCATTCAGTATCATTTTTAGGTTATACTTAAACATATTTCATCCTTGTTCTGTCCTATGATCAGAAGAGAATTTTAATACCTGAATGTGCTTGTTTTGTTTGAATTCTACTCTTTTAGAAGGCTAAATAATGTTCTTAATTCCCCTGTAAATACCAGTACTTTATTTCTCTCAGTGCTCACAGACCAGAGACCCAAGCCGAACTGAGGAGACAGTACTTTCACAGCTATGAGGATGAAGCTTAATTTTTCATAGATACATACGGAAGCCAAATAGATGGCATGACTTTGACTGTATCTCCTGTAGGAGTCATTTTTTTCATAGTGAATTTAACATAAGATACTGAAACATGTTGGTCTTGGCTTATGTATTTTACTACATATTTTAAGGTGGCAGGAAATTTGCTACTGAAGAAACGAGCTTTTCCTGCAAGTTTTCCTGTAAGGTTTGTAGCTCAAACTATCCTTTTCCCCAGCAGAGTTGCATTGAAAAAAGGTAACAGAATTCATTGGTCTGAAAACCAGTGTGATCTTTTTCTTTTTTTTTTTTTTATTTATTTTATTCCTCAACAGAAAGAGACAACTAGAACTTCAGTGGGTTTACTTTGTGAATAGCTAATGGTTTGCTGACTTCATCTCTTTGAGAGGCTTCATACAGTTTCTGAGTGGTGTGAGTAACTAAAACTGTAAGCTGGGTCTGTGGTGTTTTAAGTATAAACAAGGCAATTTGTTCAACATTGACATGTAAGGTAGGTGAGTGAAGTGCTGCTCCATACAGAGAACTAAGACTTTTATAACAGAAAGAAATAACACCATTTTATCTGCCTTATGCTGCCATACTTTCATCGTAATTACTTAGTCTTTCTGTGAAGAAATTGTTTCCTAGAGCTCTTTTTCACTTTCTTTGTAATAAAAGTGCTGGGTGAAGATGGGATCTGGGGAGACAGGCACACACACTTGTGCATATACATGTGTTTTAGTGAAAAGAGGGAAACACATCTAATGCTCAAAATTTGTTGATTCAAGGTTTGTTGGTTGGTAATTTTTATGACTAGCTTTGCTGAGTGGTTACCCCAGCAGGTTTGAATCTTGAGACCATAAATTCACATACTGTGATAAGACACTGTTTTTGAGGACCTTACATATATATATATATATATACACATAAATACACAATTTGCTCTGTTTCTCTGATTTTTACTAAGCCTGCAGGAACTAAGCCTGCAGGAGAATGTTTCATATGCATATTATGACACAATAAGTTGACTTATCTGGGTTCCAGCACTCAGAACAGAGAAGGGCTGTGTAATAGGTTGGAAAATGTCTTTTAAAATATAAACCGAGGTTTTAATTTTCCCATTCTCTTCTGTAACAAGTGTTAGACTATGGCTTACATGTGTTTTTCTTCTTTTTTTTTTCTTTTTTTTTTTTCCCCAAAAGAAATCTGTCTTGTTATAGTTCTCTGTGTCAGTGAAATTTTGTCTACTGCCTCCTTTAAAAATCTCTGTATGTCAATATCTTTAATTGCTTGGAAGCATGTTAAAGTGAACTGACCAAATGGGACTGCCAAGACCAAAACTGATTTACTAACTTTCGTTTTACTCATTTCAAAACCCCGTGATGGCTACAGTACCAGTGAGCCTTTACAATGCACATGGCTAAGCTGCTATAAAGGCACTAGAGCTGATCTTCCTAAATAGGTTTCAAAATGACATTGAGATATTTTAAGCAGAGATTATTTAATTATTTTTTTTCCCTGTGAGTTTTATAGTTAGGTGATTCAGGAGCTGATTTATTACACCAGATAGCATGGGTGCATCTTTCCTCTTAGCCTTCAGAAGTCTGATGGGCATTGGAAGCAGGATGTCTCCTGAGTGTTAGGTGATCTGAAGCAGCTTTTCTCCTTCAAGGACATGCTGTTAATCCATTATTTCCTGCCTGTGTGCAGTAGTCAAGTCTATCAAAATACAGTGAT
The DNA here is from genome assembly GCA_024336885.1 of Actenoides hombroni. Taxonomy (NCBI): domain Eukaryota; kingdom Metazoa; phylum Chordata; class Aves; order Coraciiformes; family Alcedinidae; genus Actenoides; species Actenoides hombroni. The sequence continues at coordinate 4,118,515 of WUAM01000431.1, forward strand.
TGAATAAAACTTTTTATTTCAAAGAAATGAATACATTGATTTAATAAAAGGTTTATACTGCATAACATAATAGTTCTGTAAATGAACACTGAGATTTTAAAATATAGAAACTTTCCATGTGTCCAAGTTAAATCTTTGTTACTTCTTTCAGGACGGGTTTGCTGAAGCAAACTGAGTTTATTCTGTGTGTTACAGTAAAACTGTCCCATGCTTTCTTAGTACTAACTGGCACTTACTATTTAAGTAACCTGTTTTTACTATTATAAATGTCTGGCATGGGGAATACATATTAAGAATACTTGACAATTTACTAATTTATGATCTCTTTAGTTGTATTTTAATATTTTTTGGCAAGCCATCCTGTGTTGATGTATTAGCCAAACATTCAAAATACAGACTTGAGATCTTGAAAGCTTCTTTTTTTTCAATTTTCATGTGAACACTGAATATTTTTGACATATTTTAAATTTTAATTTTAAAAAACAGACTGGGTACCTGTGAACTGAACCCGTATGTTACATGCAAGTGCCCTTTCACTGATGACTCACTGCTCACAATTTCTTGGCTTTGACTTCTGTTGGATTAATTCATAGCTAGGATTTGCCCATGGTTTCCTGCTTTTCTCATTTTTAGAGCACCGTCTGCTTTTTCCCTATATTCCCAAATAGTCAAGTTGTTCTGAGGATCTTCTCACAGGATATGTCACTGACAGCAGTCTCCTTGTCATTGCCTTGACTCTCCATTTCATTTGCAGTGTTTGAAAACCATTTCTTGGATAGGTCTGTTCATCCTCCATTTCCTGTTATATTGCTATTTTGTGACTTGTGTCATTTAATCCTAAATAATTTTGAAATAATGTTTGTGGAATTTAATCTAGTTGACAAGATTTAGTGTCCACAATAAAATCATGATATGCTCAAAATATTGTAAAATTTCACTTTTACTTTTCCCAGCTTTCAGAAATGCTAGCACTTCTCTAAATTATGCAAATCTCCAGAGGAGAATACTGTTTCAGAATAAAAAGATAAGATGAACTGAACTCCCTGAACAAATTGAGAGCTGCCCTGGTCTAGTAACCTGTTAGGGGACACCAGAGTCAGGAGACATAGGTAAGAATGATGCCATAACTTTCCTGGGTAAGTTTAAGCATATCCATTAGTTTTCTTGTGCCTCTATTTCCATATTTGTATGTTTTCTCACCCTTGTGTTGGCAAAGAGATGCCATGTTGTAGTCATACAACCTGCAAAAACAAAAAGTTTAGACTGAGTGAGCAGCACACAAGAGTGTGAAAGTAATGTTGTAGTGGGAACCAGAATGTGATCACAGATAGCGATTTGCATGAGCACAATCTGGAGAGCTTTTCTCCCAGCGCTCTGCCTGCAGCAGCCTCAGATCACAGGAGAAGTCTACAATACATCTAGTAACATCAATGATACATTTTACGGTATGATTCATCTCTGACAATCCCAAAGTGTCTTACAAGTCCATTAAATAATAGGTGCTTGGGCCATCGCTGCGACAGCCACTCAGCCTCCTCTGCACAGCAGGAATGTAGCCAGGTCTCTGTGGTTATGCTGCTGGGAGAAGAGCTCCTCCACTTTCCACAGTCCCCCAGGCAAGGGTATTTGCTTTAACAGAAGCACAGTTAACACAGAGAGACTTCAACCTCAAAGCCACATCACCAGGAAGCTAGTGTTACTACTTCCTGTTACTCATGAGAAGACTTCTTCCACTTCAGATTTTGCCATGATAGAGGGGAAAAAAAATCCATCTTCTGTGCTCCGTAAGGCAGCAGTCTATATTGTCCTTCTGCAAATCCTGCCACTGACAGCTGCTGACAGTACTCTATAACCCTAACATCCTTGGTACATCGTAGTATTGCCATACCCTCACTTTAAAAGAAGGACATCATTTGCCTGAGATAGAAGTTGTGATGTTACATTAGGGGTGCAAGCTTGTGCAAGAGTTGCTTCACCTCTGATTTCCATGATTTGTTTGGTAGCTGCTTTGACAGTAGTTTATTTTGTTGCCCATAGAAGAACAGGGGTCCAGAAGGAAGAAATACATTTCTCTCATAAAAGAGTTATCTTGTTGCAACAAAGTTCAGCTCTACTCCCACACAGACCAAACAGTTCTTCAGCAAGATCCAGATACATGCAAACGTGGAACCTTTTGTAACTGCACCAAATTTCCACAGCTTCAGAGCTGGATCTGTTAAGGTTCAAAGCAGAAGGTGTTACATTATATGAAATAATAGAAAGGAAATGCAGACAAGAAGTCAGTGCCAAAAGAATGGTATTATCAGGAACCGGTGGGAAAGCCAAGTTAAAAAGGCAAACAACAGGTCTAAGGACCTAAGGGGTTTATTCTTTATTTATAGGATGTTTTTGAAGGAATGGACCCTGGACTGCCTTCTCACTATTGTTAGTTTTAACTACAAAAGATAAACTTATGAAGAACAAAGAGGAATAAACAGAATTTCCAGGCAGGAGAGACAGAAGTGAACTTTAAAATGCATCTCTCATCCTTTCAACAAGGTATAAAATGGAAAATGGTTGGATGACTCTCAACAGTGTGTTTTGGTGTGGCATCTGAAGGTGGAGATGCCTGAAATGAGGAGCCACCATCTGTGTGCCATCCTGCCATTAGGGACATTTCTCCTGGGTATTGCCACAAGGAACATGACTAATAGGTCTTGACTGGATGGCTATAACCCATGTATGCTCTTCTCATTTGTACCTCTGCTTCATCAAGACACTACAGTGTTCCAAGATGTTTATTCAGAACTTGCCTTTCATTGTTATGGAATTTGTTTAAAACTATTTAAATACTAAAAGTCAGAATCTCATATTGCTGCTCAGATTAGGCAAGCCAAATGTGATTCTCTTTATGCTACAGTCCCCAGTGCAGACAAAAAGCTTTCTCAGGTTGAGATCCTGCCACTCACGTAATTATTTAGAGAAAGACAGATCCACTACTTCAGCTCTGGTACTTCACAAGAGGAATGGAAACATTAGGAAAAGTTTTTTTTCTTTGATGTAGAATATGCTGCCACTTTTTTGTTATTAAAATAGGAGCTAACTTTAAATAAATAAAATTTTGCCTGGAGGCTTCTGAAAACTAATGTTGTGTTTTGACAGTGTCATTTTTCTGATTCCTGAAAGCATTATGTGAGTTAGCTCAGGACTTCATCATGATTTTTCTTCCGTGCTACATACAGTGAATTATTTTTTTGGTTCTGGATTTTATTTGATTTCTCTCTCACACGCACAGAATCACATCAATGTGCAACTTTCTTATTTGACAGGTGCTCCCCAAAGCTGTTTTTTCCCACTTTTAAGGGACATGTGGACCAACCTCCTGTAGAGGAAGTGAAAGAGAAGGTGTAGTAAAGTGGAGGCAGCTACCACCTCTGAAAGTCTTTGAAAAGGAAAATAAACTAAGGAAATTAAGAAAGGTCACACAAAACAGAATTGTGTTTAAAAAAACCACTTGTAGGTTTTATGTCCTCTGAATTCATGATTTGCTATAAAGGATATTGATATAAGGACAATATAGGAACTTTGAGAAGAAGCAGATCATCTACAAATAACAGCTTATTTGAGACTCTAGTCTTTGATGGTAATTTATGGCCCTCTTTAAAGAAAAAAAAGTAAAAATTCATTTAGGTGTATGCTCAACTAGAAAACTCAAATAATGTGTGCTTAGTGAGAGAAAAAAAGATCGCTAACAGCACAATGTGTCATACGGCATAAAGTACAACCCTAAAATTGCACATTGCTGAGCATTCTGAATGTGCTGTGAGCAATTTCATACATTTCAAACACTGAGAGCACTCTATAATATGTACGTATATCAAGAATGGCCAAACTTTTTGACATGTGTCACAAAGTGATTTCAAGAGATAAAAAGAGCTGGACAAAGGCCTTCAATTCTACTTTATAACAACTATCAAGGTTTCAAATTTATATTTATTTCCTATTTGAATGAAAATAAAAGACTTTAAATGGGGGTTTGCTTCGTCATGGCTGTATTTTTTTTTCCCCAAAAAGGAATTGTGTCAAAGTGTTCATTTTCTTATTGAAAAGGTCAGATTTTCCATTCAGATTCTTTTTTTTCCCCTCAAACTACCATAAATTGGACCATGGAAACCTTTCTGTTGCAGAACTTGTTGCAATTTATATCTCTTAAAACGTTTGGTTAGAATGCCAAATTCTATTTAACAGAATTATTTAAATTTTTTTTGGTGATACTCTGAGACACCTTATTTCAAGTATAAAAAGAACCTTGTGTCTCTGTTGCAAATAGACTTCAGAGATTTGAGCACAGTCCTCAGAGACAAGAACTCTTAAATTCTGATGTTGACATCGAACTTTGCAGTGGTTGTAAGTTATATATTTATGACCTCTTTCCTCCTGTAAAATGAGGACAACAGTAAAGGGTTAGATTAGATTGTCGTGAAGATTCTCTTGTGGGTGGTGATAGGTCTACAGTGAGGTACCCTGTAAGTCTTACATGTCATTGGAAAGGAGAACATGCCCAATGCTCTTTATGACCTTAGTTGATGAGGTAGATAATTTTGAGTCCTGAGTCAGATCTGAATTACGGAAACTTTTTAAAATACCACACTGTGAGAGTATTTCTCTTGTTCTCTGGTCTACCTAGCAGGCTGCAGGATGGTATGGGGATGCTACTACAGGTAGATTGGCCTGTCTCCATATCATGTCTCCTGCACAGCTGCAGGGTAAATGTCCAGACTGTGTCTGGATTTATTCAACTTTGCACTACACAGTAGTACGTAGCATAGGCATACTATGACTTTTGGGGCCGCTCTTGCATTTTCATGGTTTTCTTTGTATCCTCAAAACTCAAGAACCATTTAATATTACTGAGATTTAAAAAAAATAAAAATTACTTCTTTACAGAATTTGGGGGGTTACAAACTGCAAATAGAGCAGGAGGATTTAGAAAATTGCTCAGCTTTTCTTTGCAGTCACTACTAAGGATCTTTAAAATCCAGGTTAAGATAAGGACCATAAGCGCAAGTGAGATGGCACAGAGAAAAAAAAATCTGAGCATTGCAGAAAGTCCTCTTGGCATCAGGTCTAACAAGAAATACAAACTGTAAAGTTTTATAGATCTGCAGCAAGGTGAGGAAAATCTTCCACGCTTTTACTCAGGTGTTACTTGCATCTCAACAATGCGACTCAGTACTGAAATGTTGCCTTTACCAAACCCAAGTACTCCACGAAGTGACTGGGAACATAATTTGCATTTTGACTGAGTAGAATTTTTGCTCCCAAACCATGTAAGCACCTTTGAAAAAGTGTTTCTTGGGAAGATCATGTTTTGTGATCTGGTAGCTTGAACTAAGATTTCCAAAGTTTACCAGAACAGACCTTATAAATAACCTGTAAAGTCAATCTACTGCAAAAGATGTTAGAAAAATGTTCATTATTCCTTGTCTATTTTACTCATGAAATTACAGTTTTAAAGGATCTGCACAAAGAATGCCATCCCACTTAGGCTGAATGTTGGAAGAATAAAGCCTGTCAAAAAAATGTGAGCCTTTGCATAGTTACTTAAAGAGGAACTGTTTTCTTCAGTACTTAAACACTGAACAGGCTTTCTAGAGAGGTGGTCAATGCCCTAAGCCTGACAGTGTTTAAGAGGAATTCAGACAATGGCCTGAACAACATCCTTTAACTTTTGGTCAGTCCTGCAGTGCACAGGCAGTTGGACTAGATGATCATTTTATGGCCCTTCCACGTGAAATAGTTCAGTTATTCTATTCTATTCTATTCTATTCTATTCTATTCTATTCTATTCTATTCTATTCTATTCCATTCCATTCCATTCCA
>WUAM01000431.1:4124476-4155015 GCA_024336885.1 Actenoides hombroni
ATTCTATTCTATTCTATGCTATTCCATTCCATTCCATTCCATTCCATTCCATTCCATTCCATTCTATTCCATTCCATTCCATTCCATTCCATTCCATTCCATCCTGTCCTATCCTATCCTAACCTGTCCTACTGATTATCTGGCCTGCTTTCAGAGTACTGAGCAGTCACTGCTGCGCAACAACTCAAACTGGATCTGTAGTTCAATGTAATGTCCCAGCTTTTTGTTAAATAGTTACAGGTTAAGCACACAAGTTAAAAATCCTGTTGAAAACCTTTTTAACTGTTCCCAAGCAGAGGTATCAGTGTATCATTGATGCTACAGTGAACACTAGATGCTGGTGGTGACCTGGTTTTTAATCTTTTTGTTTTAATCTCACAATCACCCCCAAAAATGAACAGCGATAAAGATGCTTCCAAGCACGCCGCAAAGAAAGCGTCGGCAGAATCCAAACCGGCACAGAAGATGGGATTTTATTTTTTTCTTCCCCTTTCCTCACCCCTCTCTTGCCGGCCTGCCCGCTCCCCGCCCGCCGCCGCCGCCGCCATTCCGCGGGCAATGCTGCCCTCGCCCGCCCCCGCCGCGCTACAGCACCCGGCCGCACCGCACCGCATCGCATCGCGCCGTGCCGCGCCGCACCGCATCGCGCCGCACCGCATAGCACGGTACTACGCCGGCTGCCGCAGGGCCGGGCCAAGGGCCAGGCGGGCGCTGGCAGCTGGAAACACCACCCCGAAGGCAGTACCAGGGCACGCATTACGCACGGCTGGGAAGGGAGCTGGGTGGCCTCATCGGTCCTTTTTGGAGGGGTGCCTCAGCTCCTTGAAATTTTGCTGTCACTCGGCTACTGTGCAAAAAAAGAGGCACAGGAACGACGTTTAGTGATCACTGGTAGTGAAGTGTAATGTACAACGAACGCACACAAGACCTTACCGTATGGTCTTCCACATTGCAAACAAAGTTTTTTGTTAATTTTGTGTTACTGATAACATTTTTGTGTTACCTTTTTAGATCCTAGAGCTATAAACACAAGAATTACCTTCAAAACAAACATGAAGAGATCTCAGTATAATTTATCAACTAGGAGGGCGGGAGAAAAAGGTTGTAGCGTGAACATTGCCAAAAGAAGAGTTAAAATGTACTAAGAGAAGAAGTGTGCTTCGTCTTATACTTTTTAAACCCCTTCTGTTGGTTGCTTTCTCATGCTGCAGTTTCTTCCATATGCTCCCTACACCCACTAACACACCCACCTACACACACTCACAATTTACCAACATACTTTATGTCTTCACTGAATTAAAATCCACACCATCATTCAAATAAAATAAACTAAACAGCTGGTTTCTTTCCAAAAAAAAATACCCTAACGTTTTCTGACTTGGCACTTGCAAAGAACTTGAAAGAAACAGGCTGCTGGAGATGCTTTTATACTAGCACATTGTGGCTGCACAGAAGGCCCAGGATTCTAGACACGTACCAGTGCACTTAGGACCCCTTCAGTTTGGAAGGGTACACTGCCCAGGAGAAAGGACTTAGAAGCTACACGAACAAGGGCAGATTGTCCTAGTGGTCACTGAGATTCCAGAGTAGCCATCAGTTGACTCCCCAGGCCTCATAAATAAAGTATTTAAAGCAGCACTGATGGGCAGAGCACCACAGAATCTCATCAAAAGTATTTATTTCAAGGCCTCCCTTCCTACTGGAGAAGTACAGCTCCAAGAAGTGCAGGCACAAGAAACTGCAGATAGAATTTACCCTGCCTGTGTTACCTTCTGCATTAGCTCCCAGATTCAGACTGAATTCCTGAATGCAGCTGAAATTTGAAAGTACCCAGCACACAAATAGTAGGAAGGCAAAACCTAGAAAAAGTCTGCAACACATGATGTAACTGTGAATCCTCTGTTGGCAACCATTCTTGCAGTTTATCAGCCATGGGCCATTACATGTCACTCTGAAGATCGAAAGGGTTGAAAAGAAGACAACCGCTTCAGGTTGCCACCTCAGTATGAGCATGTCTCTTTTCTGTACCACTCCTTTCTGACTAAGCATTACAACCCAGCTGTCCTAACAGCTGTGGCAGGAACTGTTCTTTCAGATCGTGTTGGTGACAGCTGAGGGAGCAAGGATGCTGCACTGTACAAATTGAAAGCAGGTAAAAGAATAGTAACTAACTCATAGGTGCCTTGTAATGGAGTAGAATCCAAAGACCTATATTACACACCTGGTTTATTTATAAAGCACATCATGAGACACAGATTCCAATAATGCATTCCTTAAATCAGCTATATCCACTTTCCAGGATACTGAGTCCAGTGTCCTGGGCTCAATTCAGGTTAATTATCACCAGCAGCTGCTGGCCCAAGCAGTAGGGAGGGGCTGCAGCTGGGAGGGGCCTCATCTGGGATAGAAACTGAACCAGCCAATGGGGTATTCAATACCATATGAGTCATGTCCCTATATAAGGGGAGGGCTGGTCTCAGTTTGGGGTGTGTGTCTTCCCCTTGCTTTGGTGTGACCAGAGTGGAGAAAGTTGGTGCCCCAGGCACAGGTAGAGCCTTCCCAGCTTCTATGACTTGCTTTGTCTATCATTTCACTAGTACTATCATTAGTACTATTGGGGTTTTTTTTCCTCTCTTTGTATTGTTTTATTAAACTGTCTTTATTTCAATGCCTGGGGTCTCACCTTTTCTTGCTTCTGATGTTCCTTCCTATCTCGCAAGAGGGGGTGTGGAAAGCTGGGGGGTGGGGAGGGGAAGTGGTGGGTGAGTGGCAGTGTGGTGTTTAGTTCCCAGCAGAGGTTAAATCATGACACCAAGCCACCTGTTGGGAATGACTGAAGGAAGGACTCAGATCCCTTGCACTCAGCTCAGATGCCATTCAGAAGTCATAGCCATGAATCTTCGCCTTAAAGCAAGCACCTAAGTCAAGTTGGACCTTACACAAAACCAAATCCTGAGGAAAGAAACAGTGCTCTCTGCTCTTGTCATGCAATAAAATTCACAGGGATATGGGACAACAATAATCAAATGCATTTACTACAAAATTTGGAGGATTTTGAATCAGTATTAGCTATTGGAATGCTGTAACTATTGATCACTGACCTGTTGAGTTTCTGGCTCTTGCTGTAAGCTTCCATCCATTCATCCAGTCTTAGGTGCTTGATGTGACTGCTTTTAAATGTGTACAAGCTTCTACACCTAGTGAGGTGGAGCAGCAGCCTGTGATACAAGATGGGGCATAAAATAGAAGATATTTATCTTGGCCTTGGCTAGGATAGGGTTAATTTTATAAGCAGCTGAGAGAGGCTAAAGCCAGGAGAGACAACTGAACCAGCCAATGGGATATTTGATACCATACTGATGTCATGCCTGCTATGTAAGAGGAGGGCTGGCCGCGAGAAGCTGTGCCTGTTTTCAGCATGTTTTTTGCTGGAGTAAACCAAGTGTCATCTTGGGTACCTGTAGAGCCTTGCAGTTTATATCACTTGGTTTGTATATTGTTTTATTAGTATTATTGTTACTACTGTTGTTTCTTCTCTTTCTGTTGTTCTATTAAACTGCCATTATCTCAGGGGGGAAGTGTGAGGTGTGTGTGTGGAGGAGCCGTGGGCAAGTAGCTGCATGGTGTTTAGTCGCCAGTGGAGGTTAAACCACAACATCTTGCCTCTGTCTCAGCACAGATCAACTCAGAGCTGCCCTATAAGAAATGCAGCTGAAGCCCTGTAGCTTATTCTAGCTATAAGAAGAGTCAGTATTCACTCCTTCCCTCAAATCACTCTTTTGTTCCTCTGCAGAGGTGCTAAGGAACACTCATAAACATTGTCTATACCGGGGCTCAAGGAAAATCTGTGGTGGTGTTCTACCATCTGTGAGCTAAAGTTTCCTACAAGTGGCATGTGTTGATGTCTCTCTTTTGGCTCTAAATCAGGCCACAAGTCGGTGCATTGTGATGACTAGAATCCAAAGAAATACATAATTCTCTTATCAACCTTAAACATAAAAAAACACTACTCATCCTTGTATGGTCACTTTCAAGTTCATGAGAGAAATTATGTGTTTCAGATACACTTGCCTAACTAATTTTTAAAGTTTATTTGCATCCTGATTCTCCATGTTGCTGATGTCAAGCAGCTCTCCCTGAAGCCTTTGAGGAGGATAAGAGAACTTGTGGCAACCAGACTAAATAGGGGAGATGATCCACATGTAATCCTTCACTCTAAGTACAAAGACATATGGTCCACTACACCTGTGAAATGAAGGAACTTGGGTAGGAAGAAAAGCATTTCAACAAAGCTTATCAATTGCTTTGAGTGCAGAGTAAGATAATGCAGGTCACATTGGTAGGAGCTTGTCATGTTGACCAACAATTAACAATGATTGCAGAAGACCAGAAAAGCTGTGTTCACAGAAAACCCCAAAACTTCAAACAATATATGCTATTGACAGACTATTTTCTTAATTTATTTTTTTTAAATGCATATGAACATTTGTGTTCCCTTTCAGGAGTGGACCAGTGGCTAATTACACAAGGATAAATGCTTGTTCCCTCAGTCTTTGCTATTTCAAGTACAATTTCCTCAGTCCAAAAAGCCCAGTTGTTCATGTTTCTGAGCCATTTTGTATCAAACTGTCAATGATACTCCTTCTGTACAAAATCTTCCTTTTCACTGAGGATTGCTGTGTTGATATTGAACTAATCTGTTTTAATACTGATTTAACAGTAACAATTTACTCTCAGAAGTACACTGAAATTGCTATCAAAGCCCCAGTTCAGCAAGATACTTAATATATGATTTTGTGGTATTAGTGTAATGTTTAGATGTGTTCTTATACACTTTGACCAAATGGGGCCAAAGTGAATGCCAGTAAGTAGCACAGTTTGCATTAGTGCAGAAAATGAAAGGTCCAAGACATCGGTTATATTTTCTAAGAGGCTGCACCTACCATTGTTTCTACTGGGGAAAAAAGCAGTTGTGGCTTTTTGTTTGTTTTGTTGGCTGTTTTGGGTTTTTTTTTGTAAAAAAGCAGGGGTTTTCTTTATAATGGAAAGTATTTTATGATACTGTTGTTGGGGTACTAAAAGTGTATTTTTCTGGGGCTAGGAGCTGAGCAGATGGTTTTAGAGAAGTCCTGGCTCTCCAAAGCAATGGAGTAGTCTGCATGTGATGTGGACAGAGGGGAATGTACTGTCTCAAAAGCTGAGGAGAAAAGTGGTTTACTGGATTTGGATAACTTGTAAAAGGCATGTACCAGGGACAACTAGAAAAATGAGGTTGTAGGAAAAAGAGGAGAAGCAGCCATTGTAAAGAAATTAAAAGGGAGCAACAAAAGAAATAAGGAAAATGCAAAAAACTAGTGTTTTACCTTGTCAAAGCCACTACTTTACCTCACCTTATACACTGAGGGCAGGCAATGAGAGCCATATGTGAGAGAATGAACTACACTGCAGAATTAAAACAGCCACAGTTTAAAAATCAGTATTTTCAGTTCCATATTTTTTTCCTCTTTTCCAGTGGTAACAGTTGTAGTCAGACTTTTTGAGCAGATAAGTCCACCATAGCAATTGTACTAAGTCTGGTTGGGATTAACTGGCGGTTACTCTCTTTTTGGCAATCAATACAGTTCTGCTTTTTTGAATTTGTGGCTAAAAGTGTTAATAACACACCAATGTTCTGGCTACTGCCGAACAGTGCTTGCACAGCATCAAAGCTTTCTCTTTCGCACTCTGTGCTCCCAGCAAGTAGGCTGGCGGTGGGCAAGAAGTTAGGAAGGGACACAGCCAACATAGCTGTCCTGAAGTGGCCAAAGGGGTTGTCCATACCCTATGGCACTGTGCTCATCTGTAAAAATGGAGGTAGGATGTAAAGAAGGGGAGATTGTCTTCTGAGGTGGCAATTGGCTGGGCATTGATCTGCTTGGGGGAGGCAGTGAGTGATTGCCTTTGGATTGCCTGACATCTAATGTATTCTTCTACTATTAAACTGGTTTTATCTTGACCCACGAATGTTCTCACCTTTGCTCTTTCTATTCTTTCCCTCACCCACTGGGGAGAGGGGAGGAACGAGTGAGCAGTTATTTGGGTGCTTGGCTGCTGACTGGGGTCAACTCACCATAGCAACATTATGAAATTTTGTCGAAGTCAGACAAATGTCCAAAGTTACCTAAACTGCTACTTTAAGCAAGGTATTCTGGCAGAAAACCAAATAAGGGACAATATCTTCAGACCTTTCAGCTACCTTCTCAGTTTTGGTCCTATTATTCCTCTTACATAAATTGGACTGTCATGGAAGGCATTGAAACCTTTGCATTGCTTTGACTACATTAGGACCTGAGGAAAAGAAACCTGCTACAACAGGTCTTGTGGGATGGATATTAATCTGTATTACTTGCTGAAGAAGCCTTGGAACATGGTGCCCCAGGCCTCTTTGCTTGAGACACAAGCAAAGTAGCTAGTGAAAATTTCACAGTAGGAAGCTGACTGCTTCAAGACTGATGACAATAAGGGGGAAAAGAGAAAGGAGAAATACTTTCAGCACTCATACCCTGGGTATAGGGAAGCTGATTTTGACAGCTCTGCAGTCTGAGCTCTCCTAAGTTGTGTTCTCTTGTAATATTTTAATGAGCTGAGCAATTGACAGTCCCAAATGAGTACTTATTTTTGTTGCTGTTGCTAAGCAAAACAATGGTAAAAAAGCACTCCTTTTTAATCTTCTAAATCATAAATGCAACCAAGCCATTTGTTTGATATATGCAGAAATTCATTCTACCTCTATTCCAGCTCAACCCACATACTTGAGTTAACTCATGTTTTTCACACATACTACTTTATTAACCACTTGCTCCAACATATCCAAGGACATATCCAGATTTGATTGTCCTGCATGTCCTATATACCCTTCATGCCACACAGACTTCATTAAGCTCTTCACTCAGATTCCAGGACAGCCTATGATAATACAGATTGATGCAAGTTCTCTGTTCTCCATATTGGCTGAATATCTTGCCTTGCCAGCTCATAGTCTTAGAATTCAGCAGTGACTGTAGATGTAAGTGGTGTCAGAGGATTTTTGCATTCTTTCTCTCTCACTTTCTCCAGTGACTTTCTGGTTTCCTACAAAAACTGCCTGTTCTCCCTTTCAATTAAAGAAACCCTCCAGACTCCCTTCTCTTTGTTAACTTTTTATTAAATAACTTCTTTATTTCTAATACATCTTCCTTAGCCATCTGAGTTTTCACTCATGGATAGTTGAAAAGTTCTAGTCTCACATGCATTTTAATAAGGTCTGATATTATCTCTCCAACCTTCTTCAATGGCTGGTCTGCTCAGAACCTCCCTTGTATTAGACAGTTTTATCTAATGTGATATTAAACAATTTTGTCTGTAATGTAAGGAAATTCCCACTTAAAATGTTAGTGAATCTTAACTAACTGCAGGATCCCACTTTGCATATTCAAAACATATTCCTGGCTCCACTCTATCTTCTCATTATATGCTTTTGTTTACTGTAACCTACTCTTAGAAGCTACTGGTAGGAAGTTTCTTCCACATAAAAATGAAACTATCCCTTCCTGACCAATGCTGGTCCCTGGTCCTGATGTGTAAAGCACAATCAACAAGCATTTTGGGGGGCCACAGATAACACAATTCCACTTTGGAGAGACAGAGCAAAATAAGCAAGTGATGATTAGCCCTCCACAGGCCATTGCTAACAGGGCAGCAAGAGAAGAAAAGATGAAACTGCATGACATAAGTGCTTTTATGTCAGACAAAGAAAAGATGCTGAAGAAGGAACAGCAAGTAGGAGAAAATACTTTCAGTCATACTCTTCAGCTCTGGTGAATCTTTGACTGTGGTGTTCAACATTAAAATTGTGCTACTCCAGGTTTTTAATATACTGAGGTTACTATAGAAACACCATCAACAAAACAAAAAATCACTAACATAGCATCATTTTTCATATTCCAGTATAACAGTACTCTCTGTTCCACCACAGGAGAACTCTGAGCACTCATGAGCTCATTGCCAATAACAAGCACATTGAAGACAGGCTGCTGAACCTCAGAAATGTTTTCTGTGCTCACCGATTGCCATTTTGTCTGTCTGCTGGGCACAAATCTTGAGCAAGCTACAATGCTCTACCTCATTTTCTTCAGCCTGTTTCTCTCATCTCTGGAATCCATACCTTTCAAGTGCAGTTAACCAATTACACGGGGAAAAGGAATTTAATAAATCACATAGGCACACTCTAAAGGATTCTCATGCATTCCTTTCCTATGTAAATGGTCTGTAACTTTTTCATGAATCAGGCCCATAGATTCTTTATTTCACACTTCCATCTTCCTTTCCCTGTAGAATTGCAATTTAAATGATCCTGAAACATTTGAAGACAATTAAAGGTTAGCTTTGCATATCAGTGACCTACCAGTAATTCCCTGTAAAGCTCTGATGTATGGACAGTGTTTGATATACAGCTGCCTGATTTCAGGAAAGTAGAAGTGTTTCTGTACTGCTCTGAACTCTAGGTAAGATTGGAAAATGGGCTCAGAAGACACCACAAAATAGCTAGTACTTTCTTAGAGCTTCACACAGTTCTAAGACACCATTGTGGATTTCCAGAACTTTTGACTTCCTTAAAGTTTTGAGCAACACAAATCACTAAGAGAATTTGGACTGCCTTGATAGCAAGAGGAGGTTCAAAGATACTTTTGCTTGGTTATGTGTTGGTTTTTCTTACATTAAGCCATAACAGTATATTTTTTTGGAAATTGTATGGCCTTTATTCCCAGAAGCAGAAATGGAGACTTGTAACTGTGGCTATCTTACAAAGAGCAAAGTTATTTTGAGGGAGGGGTATGTTAGTATACCATATTGTGCAAGAAACCCCCAATGCAAAACTCGTGATTTCTATATTGCAGCAGCCCTGCCAGGCCTGATCTGCATGGGTTCTTAGAGGAAATGAAGGCTGCTTGACAGCTTGGGGTCACCATGTATGACTTGATCAAAGGTGGAGTAAGAGGTACCAAGCAGTAGAGACTTCCGCAGGGGCTGAAACAGCCTATGTTTTGAAAAAAGGCTGAAATATAATCACAAAAGCTGACAGGGACTCAGCACTTAACTAGACTTTGAGTGAATTGTGAAATATTTGGACAGGATTCTTTTCCTTTCGTCCACCCCTTTCCAACTTCCTTCCTCTGGAAAAGCACTTTAATATGTAGAATATAAATTAACAGGTCTCCAAAAGACTTGATACACATTTGAGAAAATATTGTTTCACAGCATGACTGGACAGTTTTACTCCATGTCAGACATACGCAAAATATGGAAATTACTGTAATATTGGATGATGGAATAGTTCCAAATTCTTTCAGCTTTGTCTGGAACGGGTAAATCTTAGCTACTGTTGTTTTACATAGTGACTAAATATAAATACTATATAATATTTATAAATAATGAATGCCAAATTGATCATATTGTAGAGTTTTCCTGGAACATATAAGTCCTGTTATTAATCTGACATTTGTAAAACTTTTACCACTGATCACTTAAGACAGTCAACTGTCCATATATGTTGTCTTCTGAAAAAAAAAATAAAAAGGAGGAAACAGAAACAACTTTGTGATTTACTCAAAATCTCCAAGACTCTTTCTGCCAGTGTGTGTGCTGATAAATGTTATGTTAACAGGTTCTCTGTTTAACATTTTTCTGAGGAGGGCTCAATGTGATTTAAGCAGTCTCATATATTTAAAGTACAGCATTAGTATTTAGTCTGCAATGAGAAAGATAGAAAGGGTTACAGGCAGCACAGGTATGAGTCTTGCCTTTGTCTTCCTTAGAAAAAGTTTATTCACATCACAAAACACTAGTGATCTTGAAAATATCAATTTATAAAAATAGTGTGTGGAAATTTTGTCCTGCATTGCATGACTAACATTATAGGAATTTGTCCAATTACAGTCTAATGTCTGGTTTCCAGTTTTTTTACCTAGGTTTGCCTGTAGTTTGCTGTGTATCACCTTTTCCTTAAAGGAATCAGAAGGCTTTTTGCAACAGATTAATACTTCCCCATCTTTAACACACACATGCACATATTCCCACTCATATCTTTGGAAGCTATTTTATAGAACTCTTTTTTTTTTTTTTTTTTTTTTCCCCTGTCAGTAATACAGATGTGATGAATCAGGCCTCAATTATGATTCAAGTTGCAGCCCTGTTTTCCAGAGAGCATTTGGAATTGCTGAAGTAACTCAAAGTCTTAGATTATTGCCTTTTTGTCAGGAATATTTGTTATGCCTTGCCTGCATTTGATGGGCATCTGATTAAAATGAAAAAAAAAAAAGCTGAATCCCTATGACACAGAGGCACATTTTTATCACTGTAGACAATCTGAAAGTAAAAATTGCTAATATAGAGAGGCCGCTAGATCAAGTAATCCCAGTAAGGTTAGGCAAAGGTGGTTGGTTTGTTGGTTTTTTTTAAATCCAACTTTATAGAAGAAGAAATGTTATCATTGAGCATCAGCTGTGGGAAACCAAAGCTCTTAGAACTTAATAAAATATTTGGTGAGAAGAGGTAATGGAGACTGCTGTGTGTCCAAGTTTTCATTCACCTGCAATTGCCAAAAACCATGCATCAGGCTCCAGGGGGATAGTGCTTTCTGAGGGAGGATTTGTAGAGTAGATTATCTAGATGCTGTCAGCTTTCCTTTGAGTGAAGTTATAAAGCTGACAACCAGACAGTTTTAATTTTGGCTGAGCTGGCTGTGAGGTTGCAGAAGTTACAGAAAGTGAGGCTGCTGTAGCTCTTCTAACATTGCTCCTTCTGATCTACCTTTTGTATAATGTAGTGTCCAGTGTGTATAAATGAGATTAGCCCTAAGAGATAATAATTCCAAAAACTGTGTCTACAATTTATTCATAGATTCCAATAACTTTCTCTTGGTCTTCAAGCCCATAGGATAACTAAAGATTTCAAAGAAAGGTCAGAGGTTCATCACCGCAAGGTTTTTATCA
This sequence comes from Actenoides hombroni, assembly GCA_024336885.1. Taxonomy (NCBI): domain Eukaryota; kingdom Metazoa; phylum Chordata; class Aves; order Coraciiformes; family Alcedinidae; genus Actenoides; species Actenoides hombroni. Next base: position 4,135,486 of record WUAM01000431.1, read on the forward strand.
CCAAACATAATGCTGCCCTTAGGCACTTCTCTGGACTTTCTAAAATACATCACCTGAGTACAGAAGCCAAGATGATTTTATTCAGATAATATCCTTAAGATATTGACAACTTTTGGTGACTTTAGTACCTTCAGTTTGGGATGTTGGTCAGCAGCAGCCTTCACTGCCTGAAGAACTACTGACTGATCATCATCACTCTGTGGAGTCCACAGTGAAATATTAGGGCAAGTTCAAATTATGGTCTATTTTCAGAATCATTAGAAGGGCTTTAGTACTTCTCCTAAAACATTGATTTAGTGACTTATACACTAAAAGCAGAAGTCTTGATGTATTTCAGTTAAGACCCACACTTCTAGACAAATGATTATTTCTATAGCTGAGGGATCTGCCAAACCAGAAAATGTCTGTATCACTGCCACTGAGGTCATGTTTGTATTAGATGCAGTAAACTGTCCCTGAAGTGCAAAAGCTAAATCATCTTTTGTTGTAATATATTTAATTAGAAGATAATGCTATGTTCAACTATACATTGCTTTTTAAGTCCCTTTATCGAAAGTTCTTCTAAAGGAGAAAGATAGAGATGAAACAACAGAAATAACTGAGTACCTGATGACCCTGTTTATCATAGCTTTCTGGTTTTTCACTCTTCCTCACCTGAGCTGGGTGACACCAACACTTGGCACTTGTGGATTTAACTGCTTTGGACATTACTTAATAGGGCATGTTACTGGGGGGTTTATATCAGTCTTAATTAGCTGTTCTTTTTGCCTTCACATTTGCTGGTAAGTGTAACTATACCACCATCTGTTACGATACTATTCTCTTTAACAGGTGCAAAACTGTAGTAATCTGACAACTATTATTGTCACTGAATCCTTACTGTGTATTTGAAGTAGACAGAGATTAATTATTTATTATTATTTCACTGAAGTCACACAAAGTGAAAAGTCCAGGTATAAGAAGATGTATTCAGTCTGTGTTTTAAAAATGGGGTCTTGCTGGCCAAGGTACTGATTTGATTCAATTAGTAACATGCTGGAATTCACAGTAACCAGCTGCAGTGGTGCAACCACATGAAATATTAGGTGTGAGGAGGCACAGGAAAAAGTCAAGACAGGAAAATTAGAAACATGTATCCCCAAAGCCTATTTAGTGGTTGCAACTAAGTTCAGTGAACTATATTGAAGTGAATCCAAGTTCTCGACACTGTCTAAGATTTACCATGCAATGGGTTAAGTATTTCTGATAGAACACAAACCTTGGTGAAAGCTTCTTCTCTGAGCCAGACAATGAAGACAGTTTGCCAATATGGAAACAAGCCAGAAATGCCACAGTGAGGGAGCAGAATTTATTTAGCAGACTTCTACTGACTCTGGTAAATAGACAGTGTAAGAGCCCTTGATCTTCTGTGTGGATCTATGGACATCCGCTGCTCAGTTACACCTTGGGGTTCTTTGTATTTCTCACACTTGAGGAAAAAAGGAATCAGTTGGAGAATGTATATTTAGTTGGCATGAAATGGTTTGATTGGGTCAGTGCTGCTAATCAGGGACCTGGAGCCCCATGGTCATGTATGTAACCAGTGAAGAAGATGAAGAAGGAGTAGCTGCTGTGGGACACATCCTACTCCTGCTGAGCCTGGAACTAAAATCTGACTGGGTCCCAGTCAGTGACAGAATCACTACATGTTTAACTACTGATACAGTATTTTTCATCTGCTGTCCTTTCTAAGCCACTTCTGAAAACAAGCAAACCTCATCATTTCATTTGTTCTTACTGCACTGTCAACAGCTTCATCTGGTTGTTGTTTCTGGCACAGGAGGAGATAATAAGCAGTAGATACCTATCCAGCTCCTCCTGTCCTGCTCATTCTGGAATGTCTCATGATTTATACTGAAGAATACTGCACCATATAGAGATTTCAATACCACAATCACTACTACAGTACACAAACTTCAGTCTGCAGTGCATTAAGCAAAGTAGTCCAATATCCATAAAAAGTCTTCAGCAACAATGTGGAGCTAGAGTGCCTTGCTCATAGCCTGCAGGTTAGGTGAAATATTTAAGGGCAATTCAGTTACTGATGTGTCATTCCCTTTCCTCAGTCTTTTAACTAAGGATCAAAACACAGATGGATTATCCTGGCAACCTGCTCCAAGGATCAAACAGTTCCTCTCCCAGGTATGTACCTATCAGGTGATAAGGGATACTGATATGCTGGTTGTACATTGTGCACATCTGCTGGTGACCATATTCTTTACTTCCTTCTGCAGTCACCTTCTGCAGTTTCTTAGACAATTTTATACATGTTTTCAATACAGAGCAGTGGTGTAGAGGACTTCTTACGAGTGGGATCAGAGTGCAGTTATGATTATTATTATTATTATTATTATTATTTTTATAGAACCAAAACCATGCAGAATTCTCTCTATTCTTCCTAGGAGAGCACACAACCCAATTTAGACATGATATAGCAAAATGGAATAAAATAAAACAAACACCAAAACATAGGGCTTCTGGAAGAGGGGTAAGGACAGAGGTTATAGCATTACAGCTACATGGTGAGGCAGCAAAGGCTAACATAAATGTAAATTGACCACAGTAAATTTATGAGAATGAAAAAAATAAAATTAAAATAAGATTATAAAATAAAAAAGTCTTTTATATCATGGAATTTAGTAATAATAATAACAACAGAGTTCTCTATAATACAACAAATGAAGTTATCCTTGATATTAGAATGTCCCATTAAGAAGAAATAAAAGTTAACAACTGATCAAATCAAATTAAAATACAGAATCCCCAGCATACCCTTTCATCACACTTTAATGGCATGTAAAAGCATATACTTAGATAACCAAGTGAATCTGAGCAAATCTTTATGCACAGATGTCATGGTCAAGGACTTACTTCCGTTCTTTTCAATATTCTTTTGAAGAGCTGCAAATCTAAAACTAAATCCAAATATGTAAGTACTAGGGATTCTACATCCAGAGAGCTGAATCAGATCATTTGTAAGAGAAAAGCCAGTCCAGCATACAAGAAATCTTTAAACAGTACATTCCATTTAAGTGTACATTATACCCTTGTATATAAAGAATAATAAACAGCTGAATAAACCAGGTCAGTAAAGACAGCATTTTCTTGAAGCAATGCAAAGTATCTGAAGGAATTAGCTGTGTGTAAGTATTTGGAAGGTGGATTCAAAGCATACTTCTATCATCCTAAAATATTTCATGGAATTAAATTTTGTGTATTCAGTCTTTATTCAGCTTCAAGATCCTGGAGGTTCTTTCTGTCCTCACTTGGGCCTGTCTGAATTTTGCTATTAACCTCAGAAGAAACAGGACTTGATTTTAACACTACTTCAGGGCCCTCCTCCAGATTCAGTCGCTAATCCACTTTATATGTAAATCACATAGATCATTGATTTATATGAAACCGAGAAGAAGCAGATGCCGGTGACTTTGCTAGATGGAGAGTCGAGGCCTAAATAGTTGTCATCTTTCAGAGTTAAAAAATTAAAAAAAACCAACCCCCTTCAGAATAGCAAGAGTATCCAGTTCATCATCATTCTTCAAACCGGTACCCTTTACAGTTTTCGCTCTTTTTCTTTTCCATCCCCACTGTTCTTAATAATTCAGTACCTTCTTTCTTTAATCATATTATTAAAGGCAATGGACTGATGATTCATTTTGCTTTCTTTGCTCTCTCAGTGATGTCCATTAATGAAGACTTACTTTTCAGCACCATTGACTCACTTATCTAAATTATTTATTTGGTTGAGCAGTTCAGTGTATCAAACTTTTTTTTTTTGTGTGTAGTGTAGCCACTACTTATAGCTCAGATTAGAGTTTCATATTGATTTTTCTCCTGGAAAATGTGTATGAAATGCATTGTGCTTTCAAGTGCCAAAAGTGGTAAATGTGGGGTTGAAGAAGTTATAGCTAAATAGATAACAATAATTCCTCTTTCTGTAGCGATTTTTACATTTGTTCTCCTTTCCATTTGGAATGAGTAAAAGACTTTTCAAAACCTTAATGGTGATGAAATTCCCATAAGGAAGCCTATTTCCATCTGGCTAGGGCACTGTTCTCAGGTATGAAAGTGAGATACCTACTTTTTGCCTTTTGCATTCAGCACAGATTATTCTCTGGCCACTCCAAATCAGAAAAAACAGATTTGAATGTCTTCCCCACCCACTGCCTATACAATAAATCATCACCTCCAGAAGACTTCATGTAAAACTTCAAGGAAAGAACATGTATTAAGGAAATTTATTTCACTGAAAACTTTGAGCTATTTCTCTTGCGTCAATGATTGTCCATTGCCTTGTTTGTCCTGACTCTAAGGAAACCTGTGCTGTTTGTGGGATATGCTGGTGTGGCTCAACTTCATTTTATCCCCGTTTTTCTCTCCTGTGACCATCCAAATTCATAATGTCTCCTTCAGCTGCTTTCACAACTGATCCTACTATCATCTCCTATCTCCTAATAAAAATCTTTTTAAAGCAGTTAATTCCTTTCAGTCTTTTATGTAATCCAATCAATAGAAGTACTTGTTTCTACTTTAATACTTCGAAAAAAAAATGTCTGATAAATTTCCAGATACCCAAATTCTCTTCTTTCTGCTTCATGTGACATTTTGAAAGGTTATTTTCTTTTTTTATGCCCAGATTCATAGATTTCTGCATAATGATCATATCACTGTTTCAAACTCTCACCTGTACATGAATATTGGGAAACCTCTCTTTCAGTCTCTGGAAAAGAAAAAAAAAAAAATATCCCTGTGAAATAACACTTCTTTCAGGGAACAATATTTTCTTCACCTAAATGCAGTGGTTTGGGATGATGGGAAAAACTTTTCCATTCAAAGTCCTTGATAACCTGCTGTTCAGATTCCTAGGACTAGTTGTACAATTTTGATATATTCTGTAGGATCTGTATAAAGCAGTTATCAGAAACAAGGGTGGGAGCCTGATTTTGAGTACTAAAGAGCAAAAATGATAAAAGAAAAATGGAAGATGAAACTTCTGATAAAACGTGACTAATATGTGGCACATGGGAAGGATCTTTATTGGCTATTTAGTTTGTTATGGCAACAATAGAGAAAAAGCTTTGAATGCAGAAGTACTGGAAATTCCTTGACTTGAGATTTGGCGCCACCACATGCAGATATGTCTGTGAAATGCGAGAGTTGGCAGAAGCTATTGTACTTTCTGCAGGTAGCAGGAATGTTTGTTCACAGATTTTATGTGACACTATGTCTCATGATGTTTCAGCATTTCAAAAGTACTAATGGATTTTATTTTAAAGCATACTTTGATCAAGAAAAGATTTACTCCCTCCATTTTACAGAAATAAACTAAAGCACAGAAGTCAAACTCATTTTTCTCAGTACTAGACCATGAAACCATTTGTATGTGGAAGATTAATGATATTTCCCATGAGATTGAATAACACCCCACCTTTGTGGACAATTACATATGGTTTCAAGATCACCCTTTAAATAACTAATTCCTAGTGCAAAAGAAATCTTCAGCAAACAAACTAAGAAATGTTACCCAGATCCCTAGAGTGCATCATATGAAGAAATAGATTGACAACACTAGGTCAGTGTATCCCATTATTGCTCCTTAATTCCAACAATGCAGAGCAGATTGCCAAGGTAAATTATTGTCCTGGTTTTGCTAGGACAGAATACTAGGCCAGCCATAGTCTGCAGGCCGTTAGCAGCTTGGAGTCAGCCAGGGCAGCTGACCCAAATTGGCTCACAGGTGTATCTCATCCCATAATTGTCATGCTCAGTATAAAGGGAGAAGTTTGGTAAGGACTGGAGTTTCTGCTCCAAAGGTTTGCTATCTCTGGATGGGCTTGTTCATCATTCTGTTTCTAAGGACTTCATTCCTGTTTATTGTGGCCACTGTACGTTCACTGGGCTGAGTATAACTTTGTTTACTTTATACTGGCATTGGTATTAGTATGGATGTTTCATTAAATCTGTTTTCATTTCTACCCATGGGTCTCCTCTCTGTTTCTTGATCCTCCTTTTTGGCTGGGAAGGGGTCATCAGGTGATAGTACAACTTCTATAGTTTAGCCCCAGATACAGGCTAAAAGTAGACAATTATAGAATAGATATAACAAATTATTTTCCACTTGACATCACAGAAAATCATGCACTCAGTCCAGGCCATACCATCCCATGCTTTCGTAGCCTAAAATCTCTAGCACCATTCTCCATTGAAAAAAATGAGATGGAAAGTGTTTTGACAATGTTTGGCTGATGAGTTTAAGTAGCTTTTATTAAGTATTTGTTGAACCTAAATGCTTGGGTAAAGTGTCGTCATTAAACTATCAGTGCCATAACTTTAGAGTTAGTGAAAGCTCCCTACATAAAATTCTAGGTGCTTCATAGAGTGAATTTTTTCCAAGCCACCTTTTGCATAGCACAGCAACCTCCCCTCTACACAAACCTTAACTCAAGATGAAAGACTAGACATGTCACTGCTCATTTGGACTCCTTAAATTTATTTTTTTTGAAAATAAAAGAAGTCATTGTGAAAATCTAAGAAACTGAGTTTGGAAAAAAATTGCAGACATCTACCAGTAACCTAAGTGCAGACTCATGCCCTTGCTCCAAGGGATTTGGCTGTCTGTTCTCATGTCAATGCAGCTGTGGTGCAGCTGCATAATCTGGATTCAGACTGTTGAGAAAAGAGCTGTGTAGGAGAACTATAAGGGGGGTGTTTCTACCTTCCTTGCTCAGAAGCTGCTTTCAAAGCCTTGCCCTTGGTCCCTGGCCAGGTACTCTACTGATCCAAACCTGACCCACTGACTTAACTTCCCTGCTTGGGCTTACACCTAGCAAGTGCTACTACAAATTTGTCTGGCAACCCCTGGCTTGCTGGCTGACCCTCATTACCATCATCAACAGACTCGGTGTGCTCTTCTTCTTTTGGGTACTAGGGGACTGGACCTTTGTTAGTGCAATCACAGCCCTGCATCTTCTGGGTCATCCTTGGTTTGTCTTCCCTTCCTGCTATTGCTGTTCCCTGGCAACATCTTTTTATACCATAAAAAATCCAGGTCTAACACACCCCCTCCTGCCCTCAAAAAAAAATAATAAAAAAATAGAAAAAATAAAAGACAAGCACAGCAAAGGATAAAAATGCTTTGCAGGTCACCTTAGGCATTGCTTTTTGGCAGAAACCAATTTGAGTATTTACAGCCAAGCTAAAACCCATTGAAAGTACAGGTCAAAATGGAAACACTGACCCTTACCTACTGCAGGGCTAGTGAGCACCACCTCTGTCTAAGTACTTGTAAGCTGCTTGCAATAAAAAAACCTCTTAGTTTCAGCCCTCCAAGTGTCAGTCCTCTGTACTGGTTAATATTATCGAGGGAATCCTTGCCTGACAGAAAGTAATTTAGGATCCATTAAATATGATTACTTGGCCTTGAAAATGATGGATATTGAACAGAATTATAGGATCACTTTACAAAAGAAAGGTCTCTTTTACATCCTTTCTTGTGGGGCATTAAATAAAGTCTGAGAAAACTCCTAAGGGATTCCTGGCATTTATAGGTTACATTTATGAAAAGAAGGATTGATATTCATAATAAAAAAATCTAAAAATTTAATGGGGTGATGTGGCAAGCACGTGGACAGCTGTGACATGTCTAAAAAGTGAGTGACATGTTCACCAACTGTTTTCCTTGCTTCAATTATACTAGAGATATGAAAAGTGCCTTTAATTTCAGACTAATCTTTCGTATTCTTTATTGGAATATTAACCCCAAGTGGTTTCCTAAGTTCTCCATATTTCTCACTATATCTTCATTTTTAACTGTATGCCAGAGGTCTTCAAAATTCTCAGGTCACTGTTTTCATCATACCTTTTACTAACCATATGTTGAAAGTGAGTTTGTATAGAGACTTGATATGTTTATGTTGCTTTAAACTAACTGAACTCAGATCTTGACAAGGTTGTATTTTAGGTACAGGGGATGTTAGACTTTTTCATTACTAAAGGACATGCCCTGAAGTTCAAACATACAGTGAAAATATACGGTTTGATCTTACTGACATTTCTTCCACTTGAATTTCTGACCACAATTGATAAAATGAAATCAACTTGCATTTCTTTTTATTCTTTTTTTTCCACAGAGAAGGTGGTTGGTCAATTTATCCTATCCAGAAGGCTGGAAATATAGCCCCCAAAATTAAAAAAATAATGTTTATGGTTGGCTTGCCCTAAAAAAAAATCCTCTCTAGCATGTAGGGAGAAAAAGGAAAAATGAAGACATTAAAATAAACGAAAAAATAGGCCTTCTGCTTTGATATTCCTAATCTCACTTTTTTTACACATAACAAGCTGTTTCAGGAGCAACAGTATCCTGAAACACCTATCTTCACTCTGATCAGTCTCTATAGATAAGTGTTCACCTTACAGACAGAAATTCCAGCCTCTTTACCTGGATCTTCCTCATTAACCATAAGGCAGCAGATTCATCACTAAGACAAAAAGCACATTCATCATATACTTCATAGACATAAACAAAATCACAATATGTCTGGGCACAGGCACAAGACATGGCCCACTGACAAATCCTGGCTTATGTGCTTTCTATTTTGAGATGAGGAAGAGCCTTACTATATTTTAGATTTAAAATTTTCAAGCCAGTATTGTCAATGAATTCCCTGACAACTGGTTTTTGATTACACTGTGTATGTTGAGCACATATTCAGACAATACAAGATTGCTGATGTATACCATTTGCATACACTGCCATCTAAATTTTAGATATTTTTAAAATGTTAATGTATAATCTCCATGACATTAAGTCACCTTTCTGGTTTTTTAGATCTGATTATATGCAGTGCATACCTGAAGCAAACTTGACCACTTCCAGAGGCAGCCCTTCTGCTACTTCATATTGTGTGTGATCATTTGTACCTGAGTAATTTTAAGGGACTACAATGCTTTAATTCATACTGACAACAGCTGCTACATACATCTAGAACTGGGCATATTTCAGAAAATCTCTAATTCTACAGTAAAGTAGAAAACTCTGAGATGTTTGGGATTTTTTAGCTAGTAAAATAGTGATACTCAGCAGCCTCATGCCTCAGGCACATATCACATACATACATATGGGTTTAAATTCTAATTTTGTCAAATTCAGAGCAAAGATCTGAACTGGGATTTTCCACATCTCCTATGAATGTCTTAACTATTTGTTTGTTCAGAAGAAGGGGCAGTCTCACTTCCCAGTTTCAATCAGGAAAACACATGCTTGACATGAGACAACTTCACCAAAAAAGGCTGTGTTAAAACTCATAGATAACTCCAAAACATCACAGTTCTAGTGAGTGAGAGTTTTTTAAAGAAAAGGTGATTTCCCAAAGCAGTTCTTGACCAGTTTGACTATATGAGCTTTGCACTAATTTTGGTGACTTTATAATATGTAAGAAAATTAAGAATGAAGACCCTATAGTACTAATTAAATTGATACAAAAACAATTCCTAATAGTATCATTATAATTCCATAATGCTTAGCATGCAAACTAATGCAGTATTTAACCTCTTCCTTTTTTAAAGGAATCTATGATTACATATCTTGGAATATTTAGCAACATATGAAGTTTCTTTTTTGTTTAATTTTTCTTTTTATTAGGTAATTGGAATCTTCTTGGAGATAATGATACCTGAAAAGTTCTATCAGCCAAGTATATAAGGAGATGCAGAGTAAAACAAAAGATAGGAGGTTGTAAAGAAAGGAGCACTATGCAGCCTTTGATCTATGTACTAAAAATCTTTATTAACTATATTCCTATATGTGGAAATGCATATAAGAAGTGAACCTAACAAGAAGCTTTAAAACCCAGAGTGAAGAGAACAACATTTCATTCTATGAAGCAGTTTAGAAATGTATCCCCTGCTTCACTTGCATGCATCAAAATATTATCCTAAGTTTTTTGTTTCAGGCTCTTCTAGAGGTACATTCACATTTGAAATTTGGCAGTTTTTTTCTGAGGGTTAGATGATTTGCAACACCAGTTCCCACCCTGCCGTGCACGTACATACACATCTGAACATCTTTACGTTGCCGTAATTACACTGCATTACAGTATTTTTAAGAAGGTGCTGAACATCATGGTCATACTGCTCTGTTATCTGCTGCATGGATTTCAGGATTTATCACATTAGGCACTGTTGGATACCTGTCAGTAAACCATACAATTTGAGACCAGAAGCAATACAAAATAGCTCCTGTAACTCTTCTTGCCTGATTCCATCTTTTGTTTTGTTTTGTTTCCTGAGGGGTGTGTGGGTTTTTTTGTTTGCTTGTTTTTTGTTGTGTTTTTTGGAGTGTGTGTGTTTTGGTTTTGTTTGTTTGTTTTATTTCCCTAAACACTGCTATTTTCAAGACACTGGTAGGTGGCATGGAGAAAACACTGAAGACCTCTTTTTCTTTGCAGTGATTAATATAGTTAGGCTCCTGAAAAAATACTCAAAGTTGTGCTACAACATTAAAACAAAAATTCTGAAGATATGAGTGAAGACATGGTTGAGTAGGACTAAGAGAAAGCCTATGGTCCACTCAGACTAAAACCAGAGTGGTGCAGGACCATCGTGAAGATCAATAGAACTGTTATGAATTGGCCATCTCTGACTACTGTTGATTATCAGGTAACTACGGCAATGTGTTCTCAATTATCACTCATTCATCTTGAAATTAAGATGTTTATGATTATTGGGTGCCTTTCTCTAACTCATAAACCCGGGTAAGACATAAGAGGTTTTGTTGGTTTGTGGTCATTGGGTTCCGAAAATATACTAAGGCAAGTAATGGGATACACAGAAACATCTTCCTTCCACTCCAGTTGTCAGCTGTCAGTAACAGAAAGGAAACCCCTTTGGACTGGTGTTTTGGTTTCTAATCTTTCTATATATTGTATTGGTCTCTGTCAGGTGACTTTTAGGTGCTAGGATTGTCTACTTCATCTGTTCATTGGTTGAACTTCTACAGGTTATGAAGTCTTACTATCCTTTTGAAGATAAGAAGTTGTTAGTATAGAAAAGAGGATTGATTTTCTAACAAATGTCCCATGTAAACTTGGAATTCATCACAGGATGTCAAAATTGTCTCACGCTTTTGCTGGACCAAAGACACACTGCAGAATGACGCACCTTCAGCTTTTGACTTACTGAAACAAGAGTCTGAATGGAGAGTTACCAAACACAGAGCACAGAGCCCAGGAAGTTGTTCATAATATTATTTGCTTTCTGACTAAGAGATAAAGAAGAAGAAGTTGCAAACCAAGGAATGCATCAGGGTTTTCAGAATGCCTATATGGCAGTGATCACACTGCTGGGCAAAAGTAGTCTCGGTGTCAGTTTTGAAGCCAAATGTGTAACTTTTCCTTTTTCACACTGTTTGACTACTGGAAAGCTTTCAGGGTTAGCTCTGGGCAACACATTCAGTACTATTAGTAAAAAGGTGCTTCTGCTGGCTAATTCAGCTTTACGTGAAGACAGGTCCTGGAACTTCATGCCTAAGCCTGGCAGCTTGCTTATGCCATCAGCCTGTGCAGTGATGTCAGATGATGATGTCAACCAAAGAAGGTAGTCTGGACTTTGTCCTAGAAAAGCCCCACTAAAGCGAGGATAGAAAGGGTCTGTGAAGAGATGAAATTTAGATTGCTAAAAATGGAAATAATGACTATCAGATTTTAAGAGGATCACATGGAGCTCTTAGGACTGACCAGACATCGAAGCTATAGTCCTTTGCTTGAAGGACCTCAGGAGTACTTAAACTACAGATAAGAAAGCTGACAGCTTCAACATATGGTAAAGGGTAGACAATCTGTGGAAGGGAGGGATGGGATCCTGAAAAATCAGTGGAGTTTAGCCTTCAAATCCAAAGGGCAGTAGATAGCTGCAGGCTGGGTTTAAGTGAAAAGGTGTTACACTCTTATGACAATTCTGGAGTAGTCAAGGATGCATAAATAGATGTGTACGGTGACATGATTATCCATAATATATTATTATAACTGGAAGACTTGGAGGGTGTGTAAAATTTACACATTTTCTACTTTCTTAGCTATTTTTGTTACTTATGTTAAGAAGAAGGCAATTTAAAGCTGAAGTCAGCAGGGTGAAGCACTGCGAGATGGAAAATATCTTTTACCTTAATATCTAATCCTACAGATCTTATGGAAGTAAAAATATATCCTCAGAGGCCATAAGTGTATTTTTCTCCATGTTAATAATTCTGTGCTCCCTGCAATATCACTTTAGCTGACATTAAGCACACCTATTAAATTTCAACGTATTACTTGAGTTATCAGTAATACCTCAGTTACTTGTAACTCTATAAGAGACTCAGTTCCTGATTTTCAGAGTAGCTTTAGAATGAAGATTCTTGCGCCTGCAGAGCACTATATTGAATTTTAGAAGACTCTACACATGTGCAGGCATCTGGTTGTGGAAAGGCTTGCAAGAATGAGTCTAGACTGTTACTAAACTCCTGATCTTGAAATTTAAAACAGTTGATTATTAGTTACCCTGGATAGATAATTATACTGTCTGCGTCCCATCGCATTTACATGTAAAGATGTGTCCAAACTTTCTAAATTACAGGATCAAATCTAAATGAAAACATTGATATTAGAAATCAAGATAATTTGATTTGTCAAGATTTTCTGTGATACAGAAAAACTATTTGTATTGATGGGCAGCAGTTTTTTGGCAAGTCAATACAGGAGGACTGGACTTTAAGGACAGAAAGGATTTCTTGGCTCATCAAACCCAATTTCCTGCTGTCACAGCTCGTCAGGTATTTCATATAATACTTCCATTATATTTCTGGAAAAACAAATATACAGCTTTCCCAACTGACCCACAGCTAGCCTTACAAGTTTTGCTGCTACTTCAGATTTTCAGTCCTCCTTTCCTTTCATCTATCTTGTGATCCATATTGAAAACTGAGGCACAATATTAAAATGCATTTTGAACCATACATAATTTATCCTCCATTGTTCCTTCATCTTCAGTGCACAGGGATTTCACTTACTGTTCTCTTAAATTTACATGACTGAAGAACCTTTTGATATATTTTTTTCAGACTAATTATGTTTGATGTTTGGCAAATCTTATTTCACCACTATACTTCCCATCACTGAGGTTTAGCTTTCCTTGCTGACCACTTTTTTATTTAATTAATTCTCCTAATTTCTTGAAGCTCATCCTTTCTTTTGAAATCAAGAAACCTAAAGACCAATTTCTATTAATCCTCCAGTTAATTTAAATGAAATCTATTTGTCATCACTTAAAAGAAGGTTGTTTTTATGACCAACTGTTCTCTAGTGCATTTACCACTTGCCAAAACCAAATGTAAACCAATTCTAAAACAGAATCAGCTATAATTGATTCAGTTATAATTCTGTATTATCGACCACATTCAGGAATAACTGGCTCCAAGTATTATTATTGACACTTGTTTCCCAGGCAATGGCACAGAAACTAGTCTGTCCATCAGTAATTTTGACCACTGTGTTTCCAGCTCTTTTATTTCTCTTTAGCTGAAGCTGTGGTCCCACAGAACCATAGGCCAGGTTAATTGCTAGCTCCTTTGGTTTTCCAAGCTTCCATCCCCTTCAACTGTGGATTCTTTTTTCCTCCCTTGAACTAGTTCCAGTGCTCTTCAAACCCTTAATGAAATCATTCCATAAAAATAAATGACAAATAATAAGCTGTGTCCTGAAAGAAATGTAAAAGTTAATTGCTGTCAATGAAGGAAAATTCAAGTTCTTTGTAGACTTAGATCAAGATTCTCAGTGAAACCATAGGCTTAAGAAGTTATAATATAACATGGCTGGATTCAGGCTTACTCTAGAAGTGAGCTATTAGTAGTCAGGTAGACACTCATGCTTCCTTGACTACACAGTCCTCAGAAACAAACTCCTTCTGAAGATAAGAGCCTATATACTTCATGACTAGAAAATAGCTTTAAAAATTAAGTATTGCAAGTCCCTTACACAAACCTTAAACCGGAAAGCAATATCTACAGAATCTCAGAACAGCTCAGGCTGGAAAGCAACCTCTGGAGATTACCCAGTTCAAGCTTCTGCCCAAAGCAGTCAGCTAGAGCAGGCAGCTGGCTCAGGGACAGGTCCATCCAGGTGCGGAATATCTCCCAGGATGGAGACTGCAGCCTCTTCCAGTGTTCTACCATTGGCAAAGCAGAAAAAAAAAAGAAAAGTATTTTTTCTCCTGTTTAGGTGAAATTTCCCATATTTCAGTCTTCCCTTTTGTCCCTACAGTGGCCACCACTGAGAAAAATCTGTCTCCAACTTATTTACTGCCTCCCATTACATACTTATACATTGATAAGATCACAGCTAAGTCGTCTCTTCCTGAGGCTAAACAGTCCCAGGTCTATCAGCCTCTCCTCATATAACAGATGCTCCTTAATCATCTTAGTGACTCTTTACTGGACTCATTCCCATATGTCCATCTCTTTCTAGTACTGGGGAGCCCAGCAGTGGGCATATTACTGAGAATGTCTGTTTTCTCCTGCTCTGTTTTTGTTTATGTTCATTTTACTGACTCCATGAAAGCAATACTTTTCCATTTTACTTAAAGTCATTTTAAGCTCTGCTCCTGCATACATATGTATACCTTGACATGGTATTGCACAGTTTAATGTTTCAGTGCTGTAAGGAACACTTTATCACTCAGAGGCTACCTAGGCCAGCAAATGGCACCAAAGGTGCAAAGTCAGAAAGTAAAACTTACATATTATACACAGGATGTGCAATTTTATATTGAAATTTTCACTTCTGGATCATCCAAAATTCCTTTAAAATTGAAATGAATGAATCTACATAAAGGAGGTGGAGTGAAGGGGAACTTTCTGTGGAGTATGTCAGTCTGTAGATTAATTAATGCATTGATTCCATTTGAGAGCCTGCATATACCTGTCTTCCCACTGAGATACCCACTGTGCAATCAGTGGTAATTTAAAAATCAATTGCCCTTCTGTAGTAATTAAATTTGTCCATTTAAACAGATATAATTGATAGAGCTTGCAACTAATTTCAAAGCAGGGATTCTTAGGAGATTCTAGAGACTAAAGACCGTGAGCCAGCAATTTGTTGGCTTTTTAATCAAATGAACATCTAGATAAACTGTTTTGTGTATTGTTTTAAATACACTATACCAGATACGAAATTTATCTTGAAATATATGCTAGACAAAGCAAAATATATTGCTAGACAAAGCCAAAAAGTTAATGGAAGTGACTGTAGTTAGGCACAACTATATCTTAAAGGTATGGAAATATAATTATTCTTACATTTCACAGAACTAAAAGTGCTCCCTGTAAAATTTCATCATATTCTTTTAAAATTTATTTTTCGTTTGTTTGGGGGTTTTTTGTGGTTTGGTTTTTTTTTTTGGTTTTTTTGAGGTTTTTTTGTTTTTATATGATGCTCTAGCTTTTTATAAGTACGGTGACATTTACTTTTCTCAAAAATGCCATTAGAAGTTACTTTTTGTTTTGAGCATACAGAGAGAAATTATGGCACTTTGGCCACACATAGTGCTTAATCAAATAAAATATGATGTTTACATGTGTAGAATACATATTTCCGAGATTCATTAACCAACTCCCCTCAAGGCAATTAATTGTTATGCACCAAAGGGCTTTAAGATGGACTACTGGGGGGGGGGGGGGAACCAAAACTGCAGAAAATAGGACAAGAGAAAAAAGGAGAAACCTAAGACTAGCATGAAATGTGTATGGGCAGTTTTAAAAGTCTTTGCAATTTACTTCAGCCCTGAGGATCAAACAGGGATAACGGGTATACAAAAAACCACACATTCTGCACATTCTTGGTATGTAGAGAATTGTTACAGAAATGTTAAGATTAGGGTGCATAGAGAATGAATAGCAGTATCTGGGTGTGGAAGCGTAAGGGAGAAAAAACAGCTGGACAACAGTTACCAGAATGGCCTGTATTCACAGCACCTAGATTAGCAGGTCATCAAGGTCCTAGTGCATATCAATCTAGTGGGACACACAGATGAGGAAGCAAAGGGCAGTAAGTCGCAATGACTCATCGAAGTGGGACGGAATGGTGAAAATAATCACCCTCAGGTAAGAAAAAGGCATATCCAAACCCAAGATGTGGAAAAAGCTGTAAAATAATTACTGAAATCAGTCTAGATTTTAAATAAATCCACTTTCCACTCCTAGGTGGTCTTGCATTGTTGCCACCATGTTGCATACACGATTTCCTACAAACCAGGCATATTTTATTCTTTGGCATCAAAAAGGCAAATAATTGACTCCCTGTATTTGCAGCAGTTTCTACAAAAGGGTATTGAATGATTCTACTTGTTTTGTTATAATCGGGCCAAGATTGAATTTAGTATTTTTGGATTACACTCTCTGCTAACTCCTAGAACTATACAAGCAGATCCTCAGCTGATATATATTGCTACAGCCTCATTAAAACCAAGAAAGCTGCAACACTTTACACCAGCTGTGGTGCTGCAGTTCTTTCTAGATATTCAAAAAAACACATTTCAGAACCAGTTCTGCTGAGATACCTGGGGCCTGTAAAATTATCTTATGCTTAGGCCTGTAAATGCTGACATCTTCTCTTTCACTGATGTATAGAAAATTCATAAGTAAACAAATAAAAAAAAAAGGCAATAGCGTATCTGTATTTATTAATCAACAGTGAGGGAGAGGTGATTGGGTGCATCTTCTATCCAAAACCAGAATTATGATTATCAAATTCTATATTTTGTTATTGTTTAATCAGCTGGGATCACACTGCTATGACTTGTACTGCATAAACTACACATCAGTGAAAGATGACTGATTCCCAGGTTAATTAATTCTTTTAAAATCGGGGAGAGACATAAATTACTACTCTGGTTCTGTTTTTCTCTCCGTTTCATTGCAAGTAGGAAGAATGCTGCCCCATGTGTGAGGAGCATAGGACTGGGCATGGGTAAGGTATTCAGCACAACCTAGGTATCTACATCTGGGGCTATTTAGAGCAGCCTGTTAGAGATCTGCAGGTAACTTAAAAGCTCAAAACCAAACAAAATATCTCAGAAGAGAAATCTGGGTGAAAACTTTTCTCTGCATTAGTGTTGCCAAATGATAAAATGCAGGCAGATCTTTTCTAAACTGCTTTGTGAGTAGCAGGGATTTGAATCATGCACATGTTGGAAAAGAAAGCTGAAATTTCACCTCATAAGCTAAATGAGTTCTTCACTGACACCTGGTTCTCAGCTTTCTTACAGCCTTGACTTCCAGCATGCTTATCCAAATAGTTTTGAAACAGCCGTAATGTTGGGAATTCCCTCAGCATATATGATTGCTTCATGAATTCCCAGTAATTCCAAGGGCTCCAGACTTCCACTGATTCAAATCATTGATTCGTTGTCTGTTTTCTGCCCTCTTCCATTCCTCCTGCTAGGAGTCAGATCCTAACCTCACCCGTCACACAGAAGTGCAAACTCAGAAAAAGGACAGCTGAAAGAAAAGTATGAGTGAGCTGGCATTCCTGTTTCTAAGAAATTAATGCTGAACATGCAAATAATTATTTTTGTTTAATTCTAGTCTGCATGAACAAAAGCAAGAAAATAAGCAAAGCTCTTTGAAAAATGTATCTATATTAAAAAGATAAATCTTTAATAAAGTGGTGTCTAATAGAATGACTTATTTTGCCTTCAGTGTTGCAAATTCATTCCTAAAGATGGTTTAATCAATTATCTGATTTTTAAAAAGGTAGATTTTTGTGGGTTTTGGTGGGTTGCTGTCCTTTCTTTGAGAAGAAAGCATTAAAGACATCTTTTACAGGCCTGCTAATTCTTGGGCTAGGGCAGATTTCTCACGTAGAAAAAAAAAAATAAAAAATTCTACAGCCTGATTTTATGTGTAAACTTTGATACACAGTTTAAGATTTGTCTAATAGCATCCATATTGAGCTTTACACATAGGTGGCTGAGTCAAAACTCTGCTGATTGGAAGTTCTTTGTCCCTGTGGGGCTACAGCCTAACCAGCCTCATTTACATCTGCGTGTTTTATTAACAGACTTTTACAGTGAATCCTTACACTTTGCTCTGCTATCTGCACGGCTTTTATGACGTAGAATCACAGACTAAGAGTGGTTTGGGTTGGCATGGACCTTTAAAGATCATCTAGTCCAACCACCTCTGGCCAGGGACATTTTTTCATTAGATGAGGTTGCTCAAAACCCCATCCAACTTGACCTTGAACACTTCCAATGATGAGGCATGCACAGCTTCTGTGGGCAACTTGTTCCAGTGTCTCACCACCCTCATTGTAAAATATTTCTTCTTTATGTCTGATCTAAATCTCTTTCAGTTTAAAACTGTTGCCCCTTGTCCTGTCACTATGGACCTTGATAAAAAGTCTTCTAAGGCTCCCTTTATCTACTGGAAGGCTGCTATACAGTCTCACCAGAGCCCTCCCTTCTGTGGGTTGAACAATATCAATTCACTCAACAATGCCAATTCTCTCAACAATCCCAACCTCCTAGAAAAGGTGTTCCAGCATCTTGACCATTTTCATGGCCTTTTCTGGACCTGCTCCATCAGGTCTGTGTCTTTCTTGTGCCAAGGACTCCAGAACTAGACACAAGAGTCAAATGTAAACGGTTTCTAT
Source organism: Actenoides hombroni (assembly GCA_024336885.1). Classification (NCBI taxonomy): domain Eukaryota; kingdom Metazoa; phylum Chordata; class Aves; order Coraciiformes; family Alcedinidae; genus Actenoides; species Actenoides hombroni. Next base: position 4,154,205 of record WUAM01000431.1, read on the forward strand.
CCTTTTCTGTCTGTTTTTGACCCTTTTCTTGCCCTTCCTCAAAGGTAACCACAGCCAAGCTGCACTCTCTGAGAGGGCTCTGGGACCCCCACCCACCCTTAGCACATGAGCTCCTGCCCTGGTTTGATCCCTCTCTCCTGCAGAAGGCAAAACTCTGTAAAACTGTTACTTTTTGTGTTCACAAGTTATTGAAGGTCTTTTCACGCTTCCCACGGAAACGTTTATTGGCCCCACTTCTATTCCGCGCACCGCTTCCCAGCCTTTTAGGCCGGTGGGTTGGGCCTCGCTCGTCGGTGTGCTTTCGCTGCAAACCCTGCCGGCACGGGAACCCGTTGTTTGCTTTTAGCATCCTGACGTAGAATATGTGTCTTCTTTGTAGGGAATTACGTGTCACCGGCGACTAATAATTCATCAGCAGAGCCACGGGACGTTTTCTGCCCGGCCAGAAATAAAGTCGGGCTGCACCTCCCTTGGCCTGGCCGCAGACCCCGCCCCGGCCTGGCCGCAGCCCGGCCCGGCGCTCAGCGCGGCGGAAGGCGGGGCCGGATCGCGCGAGGGAACGGAAAGCTCCGTCCCGGGTTTCCCGCCGTCCCGGTGCCATCCGGGGGGAAGGGTTTAGGTGGCAGCCACCCCGGGAGGGATGAGGAAGGTGGAGGTGCGTTAGCTGCTTTTCCAGGTTGCTCACTTCTTCGGCTTCCCCCCCGCCCTGTCGCCTCTCTTTCCCTCGGCCGGCGGTCAGCGCCGCTGCGGACTCCGCGGCGGTCCCAGAACACTGGGCCGGTTACGGACCTGGCTTGCCGGGGCAGAGCAG
>WUAM01000431.1:4155115-4191380 GCA_024336885.1 Actenoides hombroni
GCTTGCCGGGGCAGAGCAGCTGGGCATCGCCGGGTGCGGGGGTCGGGCAGCGCCGTTGCTCGCTCCGCCGGCGGGCGGGGGTGGCGGGGCGCGCCGGGAGAGCCGCGGCGGGGCCGCCGGGCCGGGCTGGGCCTGCGGGGCTCCAGCAGCCAGCCCGCTTCCCGCGGTTGCGTGTGTGTTCGCGGCCTGCTTTCTGTAAGAGCCGCCTCACTAATTGCCTTTAAGTTTTTAACGGGATTTAAGTGTGTCCTGCTGGGGGTTGTGTGGGAAGGGTGGTGTCAGTCTCGGGCCCCTTCAGCAGAGCTTAGGTTTGCTCTTAAATGAGCCCTGATTCATCGTTGTGTGTCTTTTATTTGGTTTTGCTTCAGATTATGACTTGGAAAATGCATGGAAAATACAGAAGAATGAATGAGCGGTGTTAGCTTTGAGGAGCCATAATGGTGATTTCTATATAACTTTCAGGTGAATGTGACATTTCTGCTGTAAGTTGCTCCCCTATTGCAGCAATCTAAACTTTTCCATAGAGAAAGCTGATGAGGAAATTCAGTGTGCAATGTGTTTTTCTCGGTGCTCAGATTCCCATCTCTGTTGTATGCCATGTGTTTTATAAATCAGCAGCTAGATTTTCACTTGTCTGTTTTGCAGTTAATGTCACAAGAGGGGCTTTGTGTTTCTTCACACATTTATTATTATAATTAATTTTCTTGTAATTGTGTCTGGAGAAGTATGAGTGTTAGTGTATCTCAAGGATTTGAGATTATACTAATGCAGAAGAGTCCTTCAGTGAGAAATTTGGAAACATACTCTGAATTTTCAATTCTTACGTAGCTTGTTTTGAATTATGTTAATGAGTTATAGAAAAATGAGTCAGAATATTTAGTTTGTTTAGGGTCAGATGTATGGGTGTTAGAATTTAAGAGATGTTTGTAAAACCTTCTTTGGAGACTTCCAGTGTTGGATGCAGAGTGATCTTTCCACTCAACTTGTATGGTCATTAAGAAAAGCTTTACAACTGAAAGGACAGTAAGGTACTTGAATCCTCCCTACTATAATTTGAAGGCATTTCTAGTCATAATTATAAATGCCTTGGGGAACCATTTAGTTCTGTTTTCTTTAAAACTTGCTCTTATGTTTGGTCTTTTTGTTCTTTTTAATCATGCCTCCTCTTTTTTTAACTTAAACATTCCCAGTTACTTTAATCTTTTCCTGTATATTATGCATCTGAGCTCTGATTGTTCTTGATCCTTTCTCTGAATCCATTCCAATTAGTTCAGATGCTTGATTCAATTTGAAGGGAAGTATTCAAAACTGGATAGAGTACTGCAGCTAAATTCTGAACAGTATTGAGTAGTAAGGAAGACTTATGTGCTATCAAAATGTTACTTCTGTTTACGCATCCTGGTATGGATGGTGTGTTGTCAACATATTCTGCTTCTGTTCCAGCTTACACTCCAGGTCTTTTCTGCACAACGATAATGTAATAAGTTGTTTCTCTTCTAGCTGATTTTTCTTGCCTAAATTGAAGAACTTGCATTTCTTATTGAAGTGTCTTTCCCATTTTGTTTATGTTGTGTTTGGTTGGGTGTGGTTTTTTGTTTGTCTTTGTTTATTTTTTGTTTGTTGTTGGTTTGGTTTTTTAAAAAAAATTTCCTCTGATTAGTAAAGACTGAGTTGGAATTCAGATTCTTTTTCTATCATGCTTTTATTTTGTTGCAGCTTGTTGCCATCTGTAATATTAATAAACATAATCTTTACTTAATGATTAAGTAATACTAAGGAGGAATCTCTGTGGACCTTCAGTGGCCTACATTACTTCTTGATTCTATTTTTCTGCAAGACCTTGCAGCCAAGATGAAAAGTAGTGGCAACTTAATATTAAATTGGACCTATGCCACAAACTAAATCCTTATCACATAGGGAAGTTTCCTGACTCGGAATTAGGATAGGCCTATGTACAGGCTGATTTCCAAGGCTGACAGGAGACAATATTCCAAGCTTGTCTTTTGCTCTTTGATCTTTACCAGCAGCATGCTTGTTCCTTAGATGTGCAAGGCACACAACACCTTGAAATATATGTGGAGAAGTCTGTCCTAAGTAAATAGGATTTGAAAACATATATGGGCCACACGGTAATGCCCATCTTAGCTCCTTTCTCCTTCCCCTGCATCCTCCGAAGTTTACCTCATCTGAGTCTTTAGTCTTTCACAAGGTAAGAAGATCACAGCAAGAAGCTCTGCTCTGCTTTTGACACCTTGTACTACAGAGCATTTTCCTCATTCACCAGATAGAATGCTTAAAAAATTTATAAGCTAAACACAAAATCCCTTGTGTAATATGCCACAGCTGTCTCTTACTTTGGACTTTTTTTCTTTCCATGTCACTATACTGTTTGAGCATTTTCATGATGTGTAAATTAGATCTGTATGACAGTATGTTAACTAAAATTCATCAATCTTTACAGTTCTTCCTCAAGAAGTTTTCCTTCCCTGCTAATGGAGGCTGCCTTGAGCTGTACAGAAGCTTTCAGCATAGCAGAGAAGCTTTTCTCCTTTTCTTAGCCTGCCTATCTCTAGCTTCGTGGTACCACAAACTAGAAAGCATTTGGTGTCACACACTTACTCTCTCTAAACTCACAGCTTTCACACGATGTGACAACAACTGGGAGGAAAAGGGGGTCTTCTAAGAGTGTTGTGTTTTCTTGTTTCAGTCTTCTTTTGAAGATGCTCTTTAGCTGTTAAAATTCTACAGGAAAAGACAATAGGAAAGGAAAAGTTGACCTCCTCAACTGCTTCACAGCATTGATAAATCCTATCATGAATTATTCCAGCAAGATTAGGTAACTTCGCAGTGCATTGACAACTGTGTCTACGGCATACATCTAAATGTTATTTAATAAGGCCCACAATTATATAGAAATATATCTGTTAAAGGTGGAACAATCCTACCAGATGACCAGGGTTTTTTCCATTAAGCTTAAGAAGAATCTTGACTGAGCAGATATTTTCAGTCTTTTGTGCATTTGTCTTGAATCTCATTGTAAGTTGCTTGAAACTGCACTAGGCTATTATTCTTTGCAATGACTTTGAATGGACTTTTCAGATATTTCTGAATTTTTGAACACTAGGAACGTTAACTCTTTGTGAAGAAACAAAGCTTTTGGGGACACTGAATAAATTTATTTTTTTATTATTATTCTGCTGGTATGTAGAAAAACAACTTGTGAGTTGTCATATCAAAATATCACAAATTATAGTAGAAATATCTTGTGTATCTCAGTTATTACAAGTCCTGACTGTTACGCTGTTGCTTTAAAGTTTGTTCCCTCTGTGCCTTTTCTTTTTTTTATAAGGGGATATAGGTAATAGCATAGATGTATTTTTACTCCTTTGTTTGTATTACTCTGTGGACTGGAACTGTTAATCTGTCTTAGATGCTGCAATTTAGGAAGGATGTGACCAATTTAAATTAGTTCAGAGACAATTAAAAAGGCCAATCAGTTCTTTCTTTGAATTTTCCTAGTTTAAAAAAAAAAGAGTACACAAAGGAGACTTTGAATATGTAAATACATAGTGGCAGAGAACACGTTTTAATTATTTTCCAGGTTAGTGGGGGAAGGACAGTGAAAATAACTTTGTAGGAAAGAAAGTCTCAGCTGAGTGCAAGGAAAAGCTTTGTGAGAGGGTGAGGTACTGGAGCAGCAGCCCTGCTGAGATTAAGGAACTTCCTTCAGTGGGAGCTGTTAAGACCACTTTGGAGGTTGTCTAGACATGAGCTGACCTCACAGGGGACAGCTTGGACTAAATGGTTGCTAGAAGTGGTTTCTAGCTGTTCCTGTGATAATTTTAAGCACTTTTCATGCACTCAGGTACTTGCAAAGTTACTGTTTCTTGCTTGTAAGTCACTATGCCTTAGCTGAGACACAGTAGTTTGCCTAAGTGTGTTCTGTCTGAAATTCAAGGAAAATTAAAAACAGCTATTTCATGATTTTGGTTTAGACTAAAACATTCATTATGATGAATTATGATAATGACCTTCGTATTTATCATTACTTCATAGTATATGCATGGTTAGGTATTTGCAAGTCTGATATTCTAGCTCTGTGGTGAGATAATGAACATAGCCTGTGTTCATCCTTGTTTTGTGGGTTATCCTCATTCTGGTCATAGTTTATGGTTAGTGTGGTGCTCTTGTTGACTGGTTCTGATGTTTGTCATTTTTGAGATAAAGCAAAGTTGATACAGTTGATAAGATGAAGAAATGTGAATAGTAACTTCAATAATACAGGAAAACTAAGTATTTTTACTTCCCACTAACACTAACTTATTTCTGAAGCCCAGGAATCCCAGGTTTTTCTCTTTCTCTCATCTTCATGAATATATCTGGGAGTAAGAATTACTGCTATAGGAGAGAAATTTATCACAGTATGTTCTTGTTGAGTTGGGTTTGTTTGTTTGTTTTGTTTGCTTGGGGTTTTTTGGGTTTTTTGTTTTGTTTTTAAGACTATGCTTTATTTGTAAAGAACCCAAAATATCAGAATCACAGAATGTTAGGGGTTGGAAGGGACCTCTGAAGATCGAGTCCAACCCCCCTGTCAGAGCAGGACACATATGTAGCTGAAGTGTACATTATTTGGATGTATAGCTGTGTTAACAGCACAGATGACTTAAACTTGTTTGTTTGTTCTGGAAAGTAGTCTAGTTTTTCTGTATCATGTAACATAAGTGATTATGAGGAAAGCATTTTAAGCTAAGTATTCTAATCTAGATGTATTTCGTCTCTTATGTAGAAAACAAAAGACAAACAGGCAATTATGTATTTATAGTCTAAAATAATACTCTCTTTCTTATTTTAGGGACCTGTGGGATTTAAGAATATCTCTCCTAAGAAAATTTGCTGCTTCTACAGCCTTCCATCTTAGTGTGCAATTGATTTCATTTGAAATACCTAGCTGAAGAAACTAACAGTAGGTGAGGTGTAATTGCTTTTCAAAAATGGTAAAAGTTCAGCAGTGTGTAACAGCTGACAGGACACCTAAGAAAAAGCCATATAGTTGTGACATTTGCTATAAGCAGTTTGAAACTCCATCAAAATTAGCTAGGCATTATCTGATACATACTGGTCAAAAGCCATTTGAATGTCATGTATGCCATAAAACATTTAGGCAGCTAGTCCACCTGGAGAGGCATCAGTTAACCCATAATCTGCCTTTTAAGTGTATTGTTTGTTATAGAAACTTCAAAAACTTAATCACTTTCTTAAAGCATCAGCAGCTTCATAATGAAAATTATCAGAATGATACCAAGCAAGCAGAAAGCTCTGTGAAGTCTGAGCAAGATGGGGTCACTTGTGGCATATTTCAGTGTTCTACATGCTGGAAATATTTCACAACTGAAGATAAGTGGATTCTGCATCAGTGTCTGAAGGTTGATCATCTACATGGTGCCAGAAGGAGAAAGAAAGCTCATGCTTGTGAATCATGTAACAAGACATTTCCATCAAGATCTAAGCTAGACAGACACTTCCTTATTCACACTGGCCAGAAGCCTTTCAAATGTTCTTCATGTGGTAAATCTTTCAGACAATCAACACACTTGAAAATCCATCAGCTCACACACACAGAAGAAAGACCTTTTCAGTGCTGCTTTTGTCAGAAGGGGTTTAAAATACACAGCAAGCTCATGAAGCACAAACAGCTCCATGCCAGAAATAAGACTTTTCCCAATATTTTATACAAATCAAAGACTCTTAAATATTCCAGACTATACAACCTGTTGGAAGGAAAGAAGGGTAGTTTTGAGAATGCTGGTACTTACAAGGTGCAAGAGAATGACCCACATGATGTTCACTCCATTTATATTGTACCATTTCAGTGCCCAGTGTGTGAACAGTGTTTTGAAACAGAGAAGGTTCTAAATTTGCACAAATGTTATCTGAAAGATGGCAAAAGTTCAAATAATGGTACAACAGCATGCAGCCACACAGTCAGCATGAAAAATAAGATCCTGATGAAGCTGAAGCACACTGGAGGGAAGGCAACAGATTTTTCTGAGACTGACAGAAAAAATATAAAATCAGGTCACTTTAAAAGTCCTGACCTGGTTGCAGCTAGAGATCAGTGCACTGATCAGCATGCTTCCACTAAAGCTTTCAAGGATTGCCATAGCAAGCTTGACATGCACAAGGCACTTCATAATCGGATGAAAAGAACATTTGCTGTGCCGTTACCTTGGCAAGAGCACCTGCAACCTCACAACTTTGGAACTAATTTAAAAGGTATGCTTACTGGAGAAAGCATGTTAAATGTTGATGATTCACTGGATAATAAAGATGATGCTTCTTACGGTTCATCAGATGATGGTTTCTTTGATAATCCAGAAGTACTTCACTGTGCTTTTTCAGCTTCTGCTAAAAATATACATAACAGACACAAAGTGTGTAAATGTGACAGATGTGAAAAAATCTTTCCGTCTTCATCCAAACTTCAAAGACATTATCTTATACACACGGGACAGAAGCCCTTTGGCTGTAATGTTTGTGGGAAGACATTTAGACAGTCTGCTCACTTAAAAAGACATCAGCTCACCCATACTGAAAAGAGACCCTATAAAAGCCCTGTTTGCCAGGTAGAACTTAAAAACCTGAACAAACTTTCCAATCAGCATGGAGATCACATTGAATTTAAGTCTCCTCAGCCTGTGAGTTATTCAGGTTATTTGCAAACACCTTCACAAGCATCTGGCTTTCAAGAATTTGAGCTGATTCAGTCAAACCAAGCAGCTGAAATCAAAGTTGAAGTTGAGTCAGGGGACTCTGTTCTTGACACCAGCCATAGAAACACACAGAAGTATTTGTGTAGTAAATTGTTGGAAACAGAGCAAAGCTGCTACAGCTACCGGCATGATTTTTCTGAAGGTACTGTAAAAAATGAAGTTGTTAACAAATTGTATCAATGCAGTGTCTGCTTTAAGAATTTTAAATCACCTTCAAAGCTTGAAAGACATTACCTAATGCATGCTGGACAGAAGCCGTTTGAATGTTTAGTTTGTGGTAAGAAATTCAGACAGGCCCCCCATTTGAAAAGGCATCACCTTATTCACTCTAAAGAGAGCTGAAAGCTGAGTTCCTCTGAGCAACAACTGGAGAATATATTCTTTTCATAAAAACTGGATAATGTCCAATGAAATTGTGTTAATTTTTTTGGTTGCATAATTATTAAAAGGCTTATGTTAGACTGAACAGTTGACTGAAGGGGATTATCTTTTTGTATTAGGGTGATGATGTAGTGAAGAGTTAATTTACTGTCTTCACAACTGTCCACCTGATACCATTTGTGATGAATGTGAGAAGATGTTTAAAACAGAATTGTGCAACAAAAAAAGCCACTTTGCATTTCTTTTCCTAATTAATTTATAAATACAAATTGTTATTTTATCAGTAGTGTTGCAGTGGTCCATGAATCAGATATTTTTATTTTTAAAGTTAGACCTTTTCCCATATAGTATTTTATGATGTTATGCTGTCCAATGATAACTATCAGAAAAGTAAAAATAAAAGGTAATTTCCAGAATACAGAAGAAAAAGGTCTTTTTACTGTCTTCTGGCTTGCTTTGTGGCAAACAAAAGACACTTGCTGTGTTTAGATCATACTTCAAAAAAAAGAAGTTATTTTTAGATAAAACATGCAAAAAAGCAGAAAGTAGAAAAAGGGAAAAAAGTTGAGGAAAAAATTGATGTGGCACTGTAGAATAGTTAAAAGAAAAAAAATAAGTGCTTTGTAATGTGCACGGAGATCTGTGTATGAGGAAGATGATGTTTTCCTTTTAATGATAATATATAAGTAGACAATGCTAGAATAGCAGGGTTTACAACCAATTAATCCATTTCAACACTTTATTACATCCACTTCTTTGTATATTCCTTGCCTTTTCTATTTTTTTTGGGGGTGGGTGGGATTTGTATAATACTGAACTATTTTTCTGCAAGAAAAGAGGATGAGAAATTAACATTACAAATGGGCTTACTATCTGTCCCAGTCTCCTTTCCTTCTAGCATGTATATTGCACCAGTAAAAGAAATGTTCTCTAATACGTGATAATAACTCAGGCAAGTAGTTCTGTCAGGAAGTCACATTCTCATTGCGTTAAATACAAGATACTGAAAATTACTTTTAGCTCAAATTAAGTAATTCTGATTTTGTTTTAATAAAATCTGTAGTTGTACTTTCTGGTAAGTAGAGAGCTTTGCCCACTGTGCCTGTGGGGCTGGCAAAAAAATGTAAGTGCAGAGGGGCTTTTCTCATTATGAACAACAATGAAGTGGGGTTTTTTTTGGTGGGGTTTGTTTTTTTGTTGGTTGGGGTTGTTTTTGTGTGTGTTTTTGTTTGGTTTTGTTTGTTTTTTCTCCTCTGAGGAAAATACCTTTTAGCATATTTTCCTTTAAGTAACTTCTGAATAGTTGAGACCTGAATTTTTTATTCCTATTTCTAAATTAATATGTCTTTAAGATAACGTGGGATTCTTTTCACTATTTAAATAGTTCCATATTTATTTAAGTAAAATTACTTTGATTTTGTTAAATATTTTTTTTTCATCTTTGAAGTGATTTATCTAGGTTTTTGCTGTGGTGTGAGCTTTGTAGTATTTGGTATAAATAAAGTGAAGGGTAAAGGAAGCTTTTATTTTATTTTTGTTCATGTTATTCTTTCCTATTTTCACAGAGAATATGACCAGGAAAGGTACTCGGAAACAGTCTGTAGTTACTATGATTTTTGTATTTATATATTGACAAATTAAGTATGTTAATAATGGCTAGAGTCATATATTGAGATTTTTTTCTCCCTATGTGAACTGTTTCATATTGAAAGAGAAAATACTGTATAAAATGTTTTGAAAGTGTATTGTAAAGCTCTTTTTAAATACTTGTAATAAACTATTTTATTTATATTGCACTCTTATTGTATACTTTATGTGCAAACAAGTTTTGAACTTGTAACATTAAATATGCAGAAAAGTGGAAGACTACGTATCAAAATAACTAACTTTGCATATTAGAACAAAATGTTTTGTATCAGGTATTTTTTGTTACAGAAATAAAATAGAAATAGGCTTAAAAAAAGTAAGATCTTTCTTAAGGAGTCAGTCATTTTAAAAAATGCTATGTTTTAGAGAAATGTTTAGAGAATAATAAACTTGGTATGTTCTGCAAATACCAACTTTAAGTAAAATGAGGGAAAGTTAATACAGAAAGCTAATTTTCAGGGATGAATAGACATATGTGGGAAGTGTTACTATCTGATTAATTTGGAAACTGATTTGGTCTTTGGGCTCCATGGGATTTCAGAGGGGCAGTAAGAGCCACTTTATCTGGCTCTCTACCTTCTATGAAGAGTTTTGTGTCAGTATAAATTCACAATTTTAAGAGGATTGTAGCATAAACTCGCTAGGAAGGGGTAAAATGGTTTCTAAGAGTCAGAACAAAAACAGTAAGGTTGAAATCCTGTCTGTTTTGAAGTTAATAGTAAAATTCTCCAAGTACCTTTGAGAATTTGAGCTGGAATTGTTTTCCCAGTGTTAACTTTTTGTGTTGTTCATTAGTATGTTAGTCATATTCCTTAACACTTCAAGACGAGTTAAAACCATCAGTCTTTGAAGTAACTTTGGCGGCAGAGACCTTGCCTGTGGTTTGTTAGAATGAGCTGATAACTAACCTCATAGTACTAAAGTAGAGGATTATTTTATTTTTTTTAAGACTATATACTGAACCAAAGCATATTTTAAACAGGAAAATAGTGGGTCCCCCTGGGTTAATATTGAGCTTCCCCCCCCCCCCCCAAGGAGAACTTCTCAAACTGTGTGGATTCAGCTTTGAGATAGTCCTATGTGAAATGCAAGAAGAGTCAAATGTTTTAAAAGAAGCAGAAAAAAAGTAAAAGGGTATTGTGGGTTTTTTTTAAGACAAAGTACTAAATTCACTGTAATTGTAGTATTGATCATATTGTCCATTTTCTATCTACGAAATGTGGCTATGGATAACTGAAATATTTATGATGTTGATTACTGGGCTTTCCTTGCAGTTTTTGCAGAAAGTCAAAACTTGCAAAATATACTTTTTTATTCCTATATATGTCTAGGGAAAAATTCAAAAAGAAAAAAAAAGCCATCATAAACCACAGAAAAACTGTTTAATCACTTTTGTAGCTGCTTCTCACTGAGTGTTTGATTTCTCCCTTGCCTGTGATCTGCTCTCATTATTATACCCAGAGCAAAAAGAAAAGTTAGTGAGGCAAATGGGAGATAGACAGAAAAGAAATGTAATTGAAGTGAGAGAGATTTTAGGCTTCATATTGAGATGCTGCATCTAATGTTTAGTTTTCCTGGGTGCCATCTAGTATAAGTGTAAAACTCAAAGGCTCACTCGAGTAACATTTAGATAACTACAGTTGGATGACTCTTAAATCAATAAAGACTATGGATTTGGTTCTTTCAATGGCCCCTTGTAATAATGTTGAAAATGCCTAGATCTCCTAAATAACTAAAAGGGTCATGGTTCATATTCCTAGCACAAGGTTTTGTGGATTTTTAAAGTGCAAGTTTTAACTTAATAGCCTAGTTTTATGGTCTGATGGCTATGGATGAAATGTGTCTAAGCAGCAGTTACCGTAAGGAAAATTGAAATTACAGAAGTGACTTTTCTGTGCTCTCATATACCTTATTTTCTCTATTTTGAGCAAATTATTTGTACTACTTCAGATAATGGCTAGTACTGTCAAGCAGCTTTTAAATAGCATCTATTTTAGCATTTGTTAAAAAAGTGAATTTTCAAACTCCATGCAATATAAGGAGAAATCAGCCTTATGCCAACAAAATCACTCACAAGTAAATTCAGAGTTTCCTTGTTCAGAAACTGCTATTCTAACATTAAAGTGTCATGTCAGCCCTGAGTTATCACAAGTCTTTGAATGCTGTTTTACTTCAGTACTCTGCCATTCCAGTTTCTGTCTGCTTCCAGGTTGTGCTAATGTGTGGCTTGATTCTGCTACGCACCTGACATAGTTTGGATATGCAGCTGAAATTTTTTCCCTCTTCATTGGAATCCTCCCAGTGGCCCTGGTCCCAGTTTGGATATCTGAAACCCTGTATATGACTTATGGAGAGTCATGGAGCTGGTTGTTGCATGTGTGCTGCCATGGCACGTGAAGTGGTGTCTGAGGATGTGTGTGAAGATGAGAGAAGCTGACCAGCTATGATGTAGACTGTGGCTTGTCATTCTCCACTGAAAGTGGTCTGGGTATGTAGGCTAGTAAGAGCATAGGAAATGGTGGCTTTCCAGCTTTGTCTATGGCTGCTCCATCAGATGTAGCACTGGAATGTGCCTTGGTGACATAGTGAAGGAGAGGAATACAGAGAATTATGTGGATGCTGCTATATAAAAAAATAAAATTCTATTCCTAAGCTAAAGAAACCAGCTACGCTTGGTGTGTCCCATTTGTCCTGCTAATACACTGCACTCAATTTTTAGTGACATCAATGAAAACACTATCTTCCTGGTATGCAAATTTGCATTATTTTATTTATGTATTTTTAAAAACATATAAATTTTAATGCTTGGTATGTGCTTGTAAATGTAACTTGCTTGAGCTACAGAAACTTAAGACAATTTACTCAGTTTTTACTTTATTTTGATTCTAAGAGGACCCTGAAAATACAGCTAAGCAGAGAGGTTCCTGTTAGTTACTATACAGTCCTACTAAACTGAGTAGAAATCTGCTAAGCCACCTAGACACCTCAAGTGTATCAGTCAATTTGAGGATAATTTTTAAGATCAAAACATGTTATGATTTTTTCATGACATTGAGAGCAACCTTGGATTACTATTTTGGCAATCTCGTTTGCCATAGTGCGTTTTTATCTTGTATTTTATACTGAGGTACTTGGGTAGTGAGAATAGCTTCATAAGAATTCCTTCAGGCTTTGAATAGCATGTCTGATGCTAGTGCAATTAAAAGAGAAAATAAATGTCCATTTGTCAATAAGCTAAAATGATTTGTTGCATAGTATTTTAGTTTATATCGCAGTTTAAGGTTTTTTCAGTAAAAGACATAATGAAAAGTTAATACTTTTTTTATCACACCAGTGTGAATTTTTCTGTTTTCAGTAGGTATTCTGTTTTATTGCCATTTCATCTTCTCTTAAAATGCTGATATGCTAATTTTTTTTCACTATAGAAATTTTATCACACAACAGTCTTTCACAGGATTTCTAGCAAATATTTCTAGAGCTTCACTGGCTATTGGTCTCTTATCTTCATAACACTGTTCTGCTCCAGTTGGTAGGATCCTAGCCAAAAGTCTCTGAAGATAATTAGAATAGTCCAGAGTCTGCTCTAACTTGAGCTGTTACTCAACTGTGAGCCCAGCAACAGAAAGCTAAGAATGATATAAACTCCTGTATTTCCCCACCTCCTTCACTAGAAGCACTGCTTGCTATTCTGGGATATAAAAGCAGCTGGGTTGCTGAATTAACCATATTTTTCTCTAGTCATGAGCTTAGAATTTCCATTGAAGTTACTGTAAGTTTTGAACAAAAATCAAGGGCAGTACATTGGCCAGAACGTGTGCTAAATAAATATTTATACACAAATCAGAATGCTACTGACGGCTTCTTTACACTTTAAAATTCTAAATATTTTAAGAAGCATCTGTTACTAAACTGAGGCATCATTTTTGAAAGTACCCATATTTACTGAGTGGAAGTACACATATTTACTGAGTGAGTACCCATATTTAATGAGATGAATGCAGTGACAAACTCTTGGACTAGAAGAATGCACATAAATAGTGAAAGCATTGTGATATGATTGGATTTAAATGTTCAGCCTGTTCATTATAGATTTGTTTATGTGACTATTAACCGCTATGAAGGGTAAGCTATAACCAAAGGAATAGCCTCTGTCATTGTGTCTAATCTTTTTACATGTAGAAAGATTACTCTGATTTTTTTTTTTTTTGAGAAGCTTTTCAAAATTTTATTTACCTGAAACCAGGTTAAATCAGAATGTTTCTTCTATCATTTCAATGGGTAAGAGATACAGGTGGTTTCTAGTCTTCTTTGAATAATGTTACTCCATTTCTATGCCATTCATCCCCCCATCCCTTTCAAAAACTGATTTCATATAACTTTGCAAGTAATATTTCAAAATGTTGCATATTCATAGTCACGTCCCTTTTTTGGTTAGAAGAAAAGCTGTATGTGCAAGTTTCTACACATACATGGTAAGACTTGAAATTCTCATGTTTGGAGCTTTCAGTTTCAGAGCTTTTCACAGACATGCCTCTCAAAAAACCTTGTGTTTATGTGTAAACCTTAATAAGCTAGAAATAAAAGCTGATTTTAAAGAGATGCAGTCTTTAAGCTTTACAGCGTTGCTTCACAGAAAGCCTACCCAACATATGGTTTAATGTCACTGGGGCTGGGATTCATATGAACCAAATTAAGGTATCCAGTGTGCAGTTAGGTATTTGCCCAGAGCTAAATTTATGCATTCACCATAATGCAATTCTATTAATCCAGGTAACAACAGCCCATACAGCAGTGAGATGCACTCTGGATATTTAGATCTCTATCCTGAGAAGCACAGTTCTATTAAAAATCACCCCTGGACCACCTCAGTATTTTTAAGTTGTGCACAGGGAAAGCACGATTTGGCCATCTTCCTCTAGGACTTGTGTGTTTTGGACTTTCTGCATAGAGAAAATCGCTGTCAGAACAATCACAGCTCACTTCTGAAAAAAAAAAAAAAAGTCATGTAGACTTCCCTTGGCGTCTCAGTTATGTACCCCATCGTTCCAGATCAAAGATCCAGGAGTAGTAGCTGCTGCTGCTATACTGCAGTGACCAGGCTGAGGCACATGGGGAATTATCTGTCCCTAGAGCAATGCTTGCTTGGAGGAGGATGAGTCACCTGATGCCTTTTTATAATTTTGAAGGAACCTGATGACTAGAATGGGTAAGGTAAGGCCATTTTGTACCCTGAGAGCAGTGCTGGGTTTTGTTACCTGCTTTGGAATGAAGCTTTCCCACTGGGGTTTACGTAAGTGTAAGACAGTATCCATACTGAGTCTGCATCTCTCACTGCAGGGTTTATTTATATCTAAGAAGCTGAAAGATAAAAAAGGATAAATCTGTGTGTGAGAGAAACTGTGAAATGTGAAACAACTTTTATATTAGAATTATGTAGCTGCTGAATCTAGTTTCACTGGTCATGTCTCTGAAGACCCTCACACTATAACAAAACTTAATGAATATTAGAAATCCTTATAGATTTAATTGTTTGGGATTTTCATTGCTACAAATGAATAATTTCTGTGACTCTAGGTAGAACCTAATACAATCTAAAATGTAGACAGGACAGAACATAGAATCAACCCCTGCTGACTATCACTGGGTACTTCCTGACCCATCGATACTGTACTCAGGAGAGTACAATTGAGATAAAGGCAATGGCCTACTTATTGACAACCTTGGCTTGTATAGTTTACAAAGAAGATAAGCGTATTTTTCCTAGCTACAGTAATATAGAAGGGCAAGCATCCAAAACAAGAAGAGCTCATTAAGCAAGAAAGCAGCATTGCATATAAATTGACCAGGGCTGTATGCAGCCTAGAAATGAGTAATAGTCTTGAAAACCGCATCTATTTAAATGTGTGACTTTTAAATAATACATGTCCTCATGAATGAATTAACATTTTTGAAGAGAAAGAATATTTTATTTTCTTGACGTGTTAAGTCAATGAGTACAGAAAGATGGAGAACTTCACAGAAGGCTGTGGGGACAATGGGATGCAGGGTTTTATTTTTCCCCTGACTACAAAGCAGCTTGGGGTGGAAAGTGACAGATGTGCCTCCACTCTGGGGGAAACTGAGCCTAGTATTCAAGAGACCTGCCTTAAAAGACAGTTAAGAGCTGGGGTGAGAGTTTCAGATGGAGACATAGGTACAGCACTGGGTGTCACTACGTCTGGTCTCACCACAACTCCTCTTCAAAGGTTCAGCTGCTCTTGAGGCTTGAAAGCTACGTATTTTGCCAAAGAACCAATTTATACCTTTTCCATTCATTTGCAGTCCTACTGTCCCATCACTCTGTAACTGAACAATACCCCTTATAGAGATATATTTAAGGCATTATTTATAGGGAGGTGGTCTTTATTGCTTTATTTGACATTTCCACTGAGGGATTTAATTATATTGCCTAACATCAGGCACCTAATATTAGTTTCTGATATCAGAAGCACTTTCAGAACATGAGTCAGGGCACTTAAATTAGTTTTGATTTGACCTCTGGAAGGACCTCTATTGCCACAGTGATTGTAGCGAGGTTTAAGACAACTAACCTGCTCATTGGGACACCCAAATGCCAAAAGTTAGGTAAGCATGGATTCCTCCTTGAGCTTTCATAGCTTTGATACCACATGGAAATGTGTGTTACAGATACATGCCTGATGATCTATCAGAAGCAGAGCTCTGAAGTTTTAAGTTAGCCTTGCAAAGCTGTTCTAGAAAATATATCAAGTCCAAAATCTATTTGCCTGCCTGCTTTTTGGTATGGTAATAATTCCAAAAAGAACCATCACCCTGAGCATGTGATTAGAAATCTAAGGTCATCAATTACAGTCACTTCTGATCCCAAGAAATCATCATAGCTTCTCCTGATTGTTCCATGCTCCATCTTAAACACAGGTTAAACTTTTGGCTCCCACCTGAAAGCCAATTTTAGAAATTTTCCTATTTTCAGCCTGTATTTATAGGTAATGAACTTACACTCCTTTGCCCTTTTTCATCACTGATTTATAGCTTCAATAGTTCCTTCCCTTCCTGCCATTTATTCCTCTAGTCTACTTATGGATAGTAAAAGTACTCTTTTCTTTTGTTTGCCAAACAGACAAGCTGTTACATTTCTACTCCGATACCTTGAAACATGGGCTGTGGATATAATCAAATACAGAACAACCTAATTGAGGAAGGTAAGTTGGAGAGGACACTGCAGGCAGCATTATCAGCTAAGATGCAGAAACATGCAAATATGGCTCAGCCAGTCAGAGCTTAAGTAAATTTTACTAGTATTTTTTATGCCTGTCCGTGGATGTGAGTGCTACCAGTTGTACCAAGTGATGGAGAAAGGGCAAACACCAAAAAAGGTAGTTTTATTTGCATAGGTTTCAATAAGCCTGAGACAATCATGAAGCTGCAACCTCTAAGTTGATTAATTTAAATCGAAGCATCTTAATACAGAGTCTTATAAAAAATTGTCAGACAGGGTATGTTGGGTTAAGTGTATTTTAAGTGCTTTGTATTTGCATATTTTTCATCAAATATGGATTTCTCTGAAGGTTTTGATCATTAGACAAGACAATGCTCAATCCTTGTTATTTCAGACTTTGTTTAGTACTTTTGTAACTTTTTGATTTTACTAGCTTTTATATAAAAACCTTACATTTTCTGGATCTTTTAAAGCAAAGGCATCCACTAGGCATATTTATTTGAATGCAGCCTTTGTCTGATCCTTTTCAAGGTACTGTCATTACTTTTCCTATACCCATTTTACATTCTAATTCAACTTCAAAAGGAATACTTAGTTTAACCTCTGCTTGAAGAAATGAAATGGAGATCACCTTGATACCAAAACAAAGGAGGTCATATTCAAACAGACTGCAGCGGGCTCTGACTGGAAGTTTAAAGTCCTCGAGTGGCAGATGCTGGATAATGAGCACAGACACAAAGCACCGTTAACTTCTCTAGGGAGGCTGTTCATTTCCTTCTTAATTAATCTGTTTACCAAATAGAGTTAGTTAGTTGCAAGCCGTTCTAAATCATTACCGAAGTTCTGATTTGTGCGAGCCTGTGATGTTGTTCTTCCCTTCCCCTTCCCCTTGCCACAATTACAGGGACGTGTGTCAGGCAGAGCGCGCAGCTCTCGGTCCGACGCGGGGTCTTTTCCACCTTAGATGGCCGGAAACCTTTGCTCTAAATGATCACTCAAAGGGAAAGGGTCACCCTGAGAGGGTTTACAGAGGGTGCGCGTAGCAGTGGCCCGGTGCGTTCACTGCAGCCCTCTCTCCTTTTCAAAGTCTTTCGGCTGCCGCGGGCTCTCGAACGACTCGCTGAGTTGCTCCCTGAAAAGGGCAAGTACGCTGCTGAGGGCAGCCGCGTCGGGCCGGCGGCCCACTACCGAGGCTGGCCCCGGGACTAGGCCCCGTCACCGGTGCCCACCCCGCGGCCTAGAAACCCCTTCCCCGCCCGGAAGGGCAGCGACAGTCGCGGCTGCTCCGCGCTCGCCGGCGGTAGTGGCGGGCAGAGCGCGGCAGGTGGCGCAGCTACCGCCCTGCTCCTCGTGGCCGCTCTAGCGCTGCTCGCCCAGGAAGCGCTCACCTCTCCTCTGCTCCGGACCCGGAGGTTGTTTCTTCTCGGCCTCCGCTGCAGGCGGGGGTGCGCCGGGCCTGGCCCGGTGGGAGAGCGACGCGGGGGCAGCGGCCTGTGCCAGGCGGCTCGTTCCAGCGTCACCATGGCGGCGCCGGCGTCCTCGACCCCGCCGAAGAAGATAGTGGCGCCTACCGTGTCGCAGATCAACGCGGAGTACGTGACCCAGGTAGGGCCGGCGGGGGAGCGGCCTGCCCCGCAGCCGCAGCCCAGTGCTGGGAAGGCCGTGGCGGCGACGACGGCGCCTCGGTGTTTAAATGTGTCGCTCTGTAGTCCGGGGATGCCAGGGAAGGGGGCTTATTTTGTCGTAAGCGTAGAGAGATTTGAGGCCTGTGTTAGGTATGGGAGGTCGTATGCCCCCGACGTTTCCGGACTAGAGAGATTTACAGGAGCAGCACTACAAAATCAACCAAGTCTTCTGTAATGCATGAAAAGTGGCTAGCAGGTTTTTTTTGTAGCTGAACATTTCAACTGGTTTTATACAAGTGTTTTTTTGTTTGTTTGGTTGGTTGGTTTTTTTGTTTTTCTTTTTTTGTGCTGGAAATGCTGCTTTCCTTCCTCTACTATAGCACAAACAAAGTTGAATAAAGTGGTTAAGAAGTGCCTGCCACCATAGCTCAGGAGCTTTAATGAAGTGATAGTTACAGTGAATAGCCTTTACATATTAGACCTTTATATGTATAGCCTCTAGTTATTTGTGGGTTTCCTCAATGGGAGCATAATCAGTTGCAGTCTGGGATTTGCAGTCTCTGAAGGATCATGGTATATTTTTGAGGGATTCGCTAGAAGTAACTTAAGGAAAAAAAATATTGCTTATTATATAGCAGACTGCACCTGACATTTTTACAGAGAATTGCATCTCTGTTAGAAGAGGTTTAGGCATGAAACCTTAAATGGTTGAAAAGCATTGCTGTTGGAAAGCATACTTTTGTTGCCTGTAGTTACCATAAACAAGATACTAGTGAAATAAAGTTTGGGGGTGAGAACTATTATAGAATTATTGTATCACTAAAACTGAAAATGTATATATTTAACCTTTGTTTTTAATTTTCCTCCCATACAGTTAGCAAACAAATACTGGGCTCCACACGTGAAGAAAAAAATGTCTTTTGATTCAAAGGTAAATACTTCTACTGGCATTGTGTTGGGGTGTAAAAGAATGAGGATCAACCATTTCTGATCTGCCAACCTCCAATGGTGCTTATTTTATTTAAGAGTATGGGAGACTGCTTGGAAGGTCAACAGTTGCTTAATACACTGTAATTTGTTATGCATTTGTAGTTTATAAATGTAGGCACTGTTAAGAAGGTGTGCTATAGCAGCACAGTTCTTTTGTATGCTATCTATTCAGTTTATTTTGTCCAAGAAGTTATGAGAGTAAAAGGTTTTTGAGCATCTCCTTTGATATTAAAAGATGTTTGAGGAGGGGCTACTCTTAGAAGTCAAAGAAGGATGAAAGATGCAGGTATTATTGAACTGTATACTTTTTTTCTAAAAGCTTCTTCAGAGAGTTTTGATTAGACAACTTTAGTGCTGTTGTGGTGGATGTGCGTGTTTTCAATGTTTAAAATTTGGCAGGATGCATTTGGTTTTATGTTGGTTTTCTCCAGTGTGTGATTCTTAAGTGATAGATTTCTTTCCCTTGTGGGTATTCAGCTACCACTCCCATTTGAGCCCAGACTTACTTGTTCTCTTTATAGTGTCTGCAATAGTATTTGTCTGTGATTATTGGAACCAGGATGTACATAGGCAGCTGAATTGCATCTCCATGTCTTGTGATGTCAGAGAGTACTTATTTCAACAGATAGTGCAGATTCTTTCATTCCTGTTGAATAAACAAGGTACAAGTGGCTGCATTTGGCTCAATGTCAGTTAGAAGAAATGGTGACAACAAATGACTGAGTTGATGCAGACTTGACTCTTGAAGACTGTTCTTCAAATTGAACAGTAAGCCAAAAATTAACAGTAAATAAGTTTGCATATCTGTTTGACTTTTATGCACAAACCTTGGTGAGATGTAGGTTGTTGCCTGAGAATAACTTGAGTGAAAGTCTTGTCAGTTCTCTATCATTATGTGCTTTCCTCTAAGCTGATTCACTTTCTTTGTCAGAATGTGTGTCTACTTATGGGAAGCTTTAGGACTCTTCAGATCTGAGGCATAATTGTTACAACATTTTTTATCAAATAGCGGTATGCAGAGAGTAACTAATTCAGAATAACTTTGGGTGCATAAGGTGTCTTAATATATTTTTAATCACTTTATTGAAGTATATAAAATTTGTAATCAGTTTTTTTTGAAATATTTTTCCCTAGGTTATTGAAGATGTGTATATAAAGGAAATTGTCAAGTCGAAGTAAGTACGATAGTCACTTACAGACAAGCATTCCAACATTATCTATATTGAAGTGGTTTCTAATGTTTCACAGAGTATTTTAAAGTGCATTAACATGTTGAAAGCAGATGAAAATGACTCAAGTGAATTTGAGTCATTTAATAATTATGCTATTTTAAAGTCTAAACATGCAAAAAGGAAAGTTCCTGAGCTTATATCCTGAAATATGATGGTCGGACAGTTGGTTCCTTGATCTCAATAGTCTGCTGTTTTCCTTGTGATGGTCACAGAAGGCTGGTCCCTTCATTTGTCACTAAGGTATGTAAAGAAAAAAAAACCAACAACATTTGAGCCATTTGAGCAGTATGCTGCCTGTAGCTTTTCACTCTTTCCCTAATTATTGTTAGCAGGTTTATAAAGCACAAGTTTCATTTCAGTGAATAATAATAATAGATAGGGGAGCCAAAGAATTCCAAGGCAAGCTGCATTCTACAGCAGTGTGTACAGGAAAGAGAATTCTGCAGAGAATTCTGTTTATGATTCCTTGATGAGAGTAATCTAAGAATTACGATACAGGATCAGAGCAAGCTTCTATTTCCAGTCACTAAGACATAACCATTACAAACTGAATAAATATGTTGCTGTAGTTTTCCAGAAGACACTTTCAGCTTTTAGCAATTTATGTCTTCAAGGCTATTGGAAGTGGTGTCTTCATATGGAAAAGATCTAGATGGATTTTTTTCTTAATGTGAATTTGATTGCTTAATGAAGCTGCATGAACTTCAGCTTTCACAGTGTTACAGATGTTGCTTATACATTCAAGTAGTTGCTCTTGAATGAAAATAATTCCTAGATATTTTTACAGATTTTATTATATAATAAGGGAAAACAGATATTTTCCATGCAGCTGTGTATGGGAAGCTTTCTTTCCCGTGTTAATTGATTACTTTTTTCCTTTTTAGGTTTGCTATTAGAAAAATAATGCTTCTTGAATTCAGGTAAGCTAATTGGACTGAAATGTTATTTTTTAGAAGTCAACGCAGGACAGTAAGACAGTTTGGAGGTACTATACTCATTTGTATTGGGTGATTGTTTGAATGATGTGAATTGGATTGGCAGTGTTAGGTTAGTGGCTGGACTTAATGATCTTAAAGGTCTTTTCCAACCAAAACAATTTTATGATTCTGTGATTTGTTTCTCCTTACTAAAGCCTTGAATTGTCTACCTAGGAAAATTAAGTGAGGAGAGCTAAATTCATGGAGGAAATTACTTCATAAGCATAAGTAATGTATCAGAGTATCTTGGTTCATGACTCTGAATTTCTGGTGTAAGGGAAGCACTGAAGAAGAGAGTATGAATGAAATAGGTGAAAAACTTGGGTCTGTAATTTGAAATGTGTCATTAAGCCTTAAATCAGAACTCACTAAAGTCAGATGAAGGTTTTGGATTAAATCTCTAAGGTGAGGGTAGAAATGAATTGTACTGCAGAAGTATCACTAACATTTTCTTCACTTGAGAAGAAATGGAAATCTCTTTCGAAGTTTCTTACAGCTATGTATGACTTCCCTGGAAGAAGTCATCTAGCATGTCTAAAATGATGTAAAATAAATATTTGCATTATTTACATATTTACAAGCACAATATTTAGTGTTCTGTCTGGCTCTGTTTTATCTCTCAAATCTTATGAGCAGATAGAATGAGTTGTTTTTTGATTAAGATAGTTTCAAAAAGCTGACCTATATAAGTAGTGACGCTAACTGGAAGAGTAGGACAAACTTCCCTCTGTTTTATGCTTCTTTATTAGAAAAGGCGTTAAGAGAAAGTACAAGCTACGGGTTAGGATTTGATGCTAACAAATGTCATGCTGCTGGCATGACTTCTGTAAGTTTTATGCCAGCAGTACCATGGAGTTGGAGGTTTTATCCTTTCTGTAACATTCTTAACGTTACCAGCCTGTAGTACAACTTTAATACTTTCTGGTCTATAGCCCCACCTGCTGCCATTTGTCCTGTAAGTAATTTTCCCTCTTTTCTTCCCTGTCTGTCAAGCTCTCCTGTCTTCACACACATGAGATTTTCCTGTCCTTTGTTCTTGCTCACATAAGTTTATCCTCACTTGGGGGCATAACAGATCTTTACTAAAATGTATTGAAGTTTATTGTAATTCCTGGGTGAAATGATGAATGGAGTTCTGTGGATTTTGGAGAGATTTTCCCCCTCTCATTGGCAGATCCAAGCTCTTGGGAAGCAGCATGTATTTTGTCTTGTATATGCCCATGAAGTTGTCTCAGCTTCATCTGAAGCTCTGCATTTTGTCTGAGCTTCCAGGAAGTGTAAACCCCTGTCTGACCATTACTGAGCCTTTTGCTCCTGGTTATATACATGTTCTCACTGCCTTTTTACACCACCATCTCTGGCACTTGTCTTATCTGAAATCATTTAGGTAACTTACTGTAAGACATCAGAAAAGTAAGCAGTGGGGAAAAAAAAATAGGTAAACTGAGTTGGCTCATGAGGGGCCAAATGAATGTTAGAGCAGGCACAGAGAGGAAGGAATGGATGAGTAGCTTGCTCAGGGAGAAACAAGACTTTCCACTTTCTGGTGGCAACTCTTAAAGTAGCACAAGTTGCAACTGCACTGTTGGGAGATGGATTTAGGGATTACCTCCTTAGGAGTAGCTATCCTGCATAGCTTCAAGTCAGAGTTAAAGGAGGGAGACAGTTGTTTGTCCAAATAGTATTTCACCTCTAAAATCTAATTTTAAGAGTTTTTCTGTGAGAAATGTGCCATGTTAATGAAGAAGAAATTCTCATGGGATTCTGATGGGAAGCTGCTATTTTCCAGTGTCTGGTATTTAATATTTTTTTTTCACCTTCTTGAAAACACTTACTCTCCTAATATTCAATGCCTTGTTTTAGTTGCACAGTAATGTGATATTTTTATTGCATTTATATGATTAGAAACATGAAATATCTCTAGATGATTCCTCATTTTTTTACAAAAAAGGGTATTTAATGATACAAATAATGTTATACAGTAGTTCCCTTGCATTTTATGCTAGGAAATGCTGCATGTGACATTCTTTAGACAAGGAAGCTTTTTCTTTTTTGTTCTTTTGTAAAATCATCATGAATTCACGTTAACAACTTTGTACTGAGTTGTGGCTACTTGTTACTCTTTAAAACCCTCTGGTGAGTGTGTCTTCCTGATAAGGAACTTGTCTGTCTCTTGTGGCAGTTACTAAGGCTAGCAAGTTTCGTTGCAGTGACCTAGATGAGAGGCAACTTCAGGAACTACTCATAAACTATAAAAATGGCTTTAAGGAGAGGGAGGAAAAAACCCTGTTGATAACTGCTCTTTTAAGTGAGTGACAGATTATGTGGGTGGCAGCAACTAATTAAATACTCTTTCTCTTTTCACAGCCAGTACCTTGAAAATTACCTATGGATGAATTATTCTCCAGAGGTGTCCAGTAAGGCATATTTAATGTCAATCTGCTGTATGGTGAATGAGAAGTTCAGAGAGAATGTCCCTGCGTGGGAGGTAACCAATTTCAATTACAGCTAGAAGTCATTTTGATCCGCTACTTGCAGCTTTTGTGGTATGCTCACTTACACTGGCAGGAGGTAGCAAAGCTTCTAGTGTTAAAAGTAAATGGTACCTTATGTCTTATATGGTGTTTCAAAGTGTGTGTTGTTTTCAGAGAAAGCAAAAGTTGGGCATTTGCAGAGAAGTTCATCCTCTGATACTGAAATAAAGGATTTTTCTATCTGTGGCTTTAAGAAGGCACCACTGGAAGTCTAATGTGTTATCAATACTGTCTTGCTTAAAACTTGTGTATATGGTTCTGTAGCTTTCTTTCATGAAATTTTATACTAAGATAATCTCTCATTCTACTTTTCTGTGTACTATTTTCTGTAATAGGTTTGTAAATGATTTAGCTTTTCTACAAGCAGTCCTGTTCTCACAGGCCATCTCAACAAGATGAGAGCCTAGTTGGAAATTCTGTGCAAGTCCTATTTCAGAAGCACACTTACTCTGATAGTAATAGTGCCATTACTTCAGTGCTGGCAAAGCAAAAAGGATTAGTAACTTGCTCGTATGATGTCTGTGTCTTTCTTTTGTTCTGGCATACTAGCTGCAAAACAACAGGTGTGTGTTACTTTTAAGCAGAAGCAGCTTAGTTAAATTTGTTGTTTTGGTCATGGCTGCCTGTTTAAAGAAACTCTTTCATCTTGATGACTGTTTGGTTTATCTTTTTCCTGCTGAGGTAGCTGAGTGTGAATTCCTCAACTGTAATTAATTTCTTGTGGTTTTTATCTGCTTGATTTTTGCAGATTACTAAGCAGCTGCCATAGTTTTGGCCAAAATCTACCTACTGTCTTCTAACTTGTGTCATTTTACAGTAATTCTGTGCAATCACCAGTTGAACATTGTCACAACACAATCCACTCCACTTGTGCTTCTTGTTTGGTGGTCCTGTGCATCACCTGTGTTAGACTACATGGAAGGCAGTAGTCCCACTAAGAGCGTTCCCACAGCGTGAGGATCCATGGTCAGGAGGTTATCAGTAGTTTTGCTTGTGCTGCCTTGTCAGAATAAATGAAAAAGAGAGAAACTAATCCTTCTTTTTATAGATTTAAATGGATTTAGGGAACTTAAGCTATGTTATGTGAATGAAGATTTAAATTATTTGTATCAACATGACTCAAAATCACCTTCCTTCTCTATTCCCAGACATTCAAAAAAAAGCCAGAACACTTTCCCTTCTTTTTCAAACGCATACTGGAGGCATCGCTGGTTGAAAATGACAATGAATACTCTCTACATGAGCAGACAGTCCTGCTGCTTTTTCTTGATCACTGCTTCAATAGCTTGGTATGTTAAAAGTAACTGTGGTACTTCCATTGTGTTTATGCTGTTCTGTGTTAATAGCAGTTCAGTTTTAGCAATTTCTTGTTACGAAACAGATGAAGCAAAATTCCCATTTAAGGAAGAAGACACTACCAAAGAACTTTTACCCCTCTTTTTGTCTCTTACTTTATCTGTCTCATCACATTTGCTTTTCTCTGACACAGGGTCATAGAAGAGACTTGAAATGGGAGAATTGTCGCTTGTTGGAATTTAAAGACATGTATTCAGACTTATGTTTAAAAAGATGCTTAAAAAATATGTGTATTTGAAGAGGTGCTTTACACTTAAAAGCAGATTACTTACTACTGTACTCTTTTTAGTTTGTCTGGAAAATTGCACAAAATGATTTCCATTAACTATTGCGAAAGACGGTAATATTTTTTTCACTTTTGAAACTAGGTTTAGATACTATTTCTATCTGCACTCCTCCTGAGTTAGTTTTAAGCTGTAGTAAAAACACAGTTACAGATCTTAAGTAACAAGTGTGGAGAATAATTTACAATTATATGTTACATGACAGAGTACTCTGTTACCTTGCTGGCTACTAGGCTTTATACTGTACGCAGGATATATCAGTCAAAATCAGGGTCTGCACAAGTAAAGACCAAAATTGTGTCTTGCAGACAAAACAATTTAGAAATATTATTTGATTTTGGAATTATTATGGAAGCCAGTAATCATCCTGAACCTTATGTGCATAGTTTATTAAAGTAGTATTTTTCTGTAGTGGCCATAGTACAATGGATCTTAATTTTTAAAGGAGGGTTTGATAGTGACTGTATGGAATCCTGCTTGCAGAACATGTTTCTCATATAACATGGTATGTAAAAAGCCAGTAAAAAAAGTGCTTGCAAAAGTATACTGCTATTAGAAGCTGCCCTTCTTTCTGAAACACAGAACAGGATAGTCGCAGTAGTGCTTTAAGTAGGGAGTACTGAAGTGTGATGTTTCAGAATGCTATGAATGGTGTATTTGTCCATGAAGATGTATTTAGGATGTTAATTAACTTTTTCAGTAGTTTAATTTTAGGAAAGAAGGAAAATTTTGTGGCTTTGGCTCAGAGGCAGAGTTGGAGAGAGAACATTAGAAAAAACAGTTGTAGTTACAAGAATTATGGAGAAAATTAGTTATTTCATATGAGAAGAGTATAGATGAAGTGGGAGGAATTTGATAAATGAAGGGTTTCAGGAGAGAAAGAATAGAGTAAAAACAAAGAAAGCACAGTAAGAAAGCTCAGTTCAAGAATAAGGAATGACTGAAGGAGAAACATCAGTTCTCATCAGCTGCTTTGCTAAAAATGCTTACATGGATGGGGCCTCTGCTGAAGTATTAAGAACTGACAGAATCCATGAAAAGAACCTAAAATGCAGAAGTCTTTAACAGTTTTAAGTGTACTGAGTAGGGCTATTGTGCAGTTTCCTGTTAGGAAATTGTGAATCTAATACAACTACATATTTTTGTCAGATGGTAATGTACATTGATGTATTTTGTAAGACAGGTACATCAGGAAGCAAAATAATTTTACAACCCCAACATTTTCTGTCTCTTTCTAACAGGAAGTGGATTTGATCAGAAGTCAGGTGCAGCAGCTCATTTCCTTACCTATGTGGATGGCTCTACAACCTGTAAGCATAACATTGTACACTGGAAAAGCAATCTTCTAGGCATTATCCAAGTCCTGTAAGGTGAATTCGTATGGAATGCTGTTATGGAAGCCTAATATTTAAGGCTGCCTGCATTGCTATGGAACTGTATTTGTGTGTCCTTGGTAAAATTGTCTTTCCCGTTTGTGGTTATAATTGTAATTATTAATTGCTTATGTCATTTTTCATAAAACAAAGTTTTGTTGCTTGTAGCTTCTTCAGGCTATAATTTGTAGACAAGGCTGTGAAATGACAGGGACTGGGGAATGGAGCTGACATCTAGCCATGGCTAGACTCTCTAGCAGTACTACATTCATGTTTTACAGTGGTAGTTACTGAGATTAGTCTGAACAGGCATTTATTTCAGTGTGTTACATATTTTCTCCTTTTTAATAAGAAGACTGAATTACATTTTTATCTCTTGTGAAAACAAGGATTCTTGGTGACTGAATAACAATTTAACATTTCAGAAACGACTGGAACAAGAGCTGAAAAAGACACCAAAACTAAGAAAATTCTGGAATCTAATTAAGAAAAATGATGAGAAAATGGATGAGGAGACAAGAATGCAGTATGTTACAGTAATCTTTTTTCCTGTTAAATCCAAAGCCCTTAATGCGTTCATTCTGTTTCAACTAAAATAAATTGTTTCGATGAAAAAAATGCTTAATTAAGAAAAGCTCTGAAAGTGGAAAATAAGGATTGATCATATGTGGTCTACTAGAAACTATTTTGTTTTCCACTAATCTTTATGCAATATGCTCTTATAAAACTTAATATTTTATTTCATCAGTGAATTTGTGATACCAAATCTTAGAGTTAACGGATGAAAGCCATAAGAGAATATTCATGTAGTTGCTCATATTTTTTCATGATCTTTAGCAAATGTTCAGCTCTTAAGCAAATAGCTTATGCAAGTATTTGAATAGGTTTGTGTGTAACTCGCCAAAGTTAAATGTTTTGGTACTTTTGTGTTGCAGTGTGGTAAGGTGTAGGTGGTGATGTGCTTCTCATCTTTGACTCAGTAGAAGCATGGATTGTTGATCGGTCCTGTGTCTAAAAATGCAGACCCTGCTAATCTGTCTGCCTGAGTGCAGAGAGAAAAGTTATAATGTGAACAGGTTTTAGGTGTGTTTCAAAGCAACCCCCTACCATCATATAAATATTAAAGCAGCTAACTTTGTGTTAGTGAAAGCTATGAAGTACTTCTAGTCCTCATTGAAGGAATATTAATGCCTTTCTTATGTTCGATTTTAGAGCGTATCGTGAGAGAAGATTTCTTTCACAGCTCATTCAGAAATTCATTTCTGTGCTAAAATCAATACCCATCTCAGGTAACTGTGGTTCTTATGTTACTTTGTTATCTATTAATCTCTTAAATTCTTTTCTATTGCTTAAGCAACTACTCCTTAGGATACCATTCTGTAGTTGGAGTCCTTATTTTGATGGGGTTTTAGTGAAATTCATGCCTGCCTGTATGGATTTCATAATCAGAATTAGTATTCAAATCTGCATATGCTTTAAAAATTAAATAACAAAAGACTACTTTAAACCTTTTCTTCTCTTCAACATGGACTTAATTAAAAAAATATTTCTGGGTACTGATATTCTTGTGTTCTTACAGTTTTCTTACAACATTAAAGCATTTCATACATACTTAGATGCCTTGTTAAACAGGTGATATAACTGCATATCATGAGGCTCTATTCTGTCAGTACTGTTGATTTACAGTAAGAACAAAAGTCTAAGTGAAGTGAAATTCTGTAAGATTTGACTGCTCTTGATATATAAAGTGATTGTGACAAGGAAAATTATATGCTTGCTTGATTTAGACAGAAAAAGTGTTTATACAAGGTGTTAGCCTTTTGACAAAAATGGCTTATTATGCTCTGTAAGCACAGTGTAATTTGAGTGAAATCACTTCCCAGAGTTCTCCTTTTGCTCTTAAACTCCTAGCAGACTTCACCTCTTAACAGAGCTGTAACGGGATATTATATGTATTGTGGCTTCCTCAGAAAGGATACCCATCGTCTCTATCTTCCCAATGATGCAAGACCTGTTTTAGCAAGGTTTACATTAACAGTTCTTTGGAGGCTTTAGGAATTAGATACTCATTAAAGCAGATGTAGTGGTGTGTTTTGACAGGATTCTAAAGGCTTTTTAGTAGTCACCACTGAGTACCTTTAAATATTGTCAAGACCTTTTGCAGACACCTTTATTGCAGCTTAGATATTTTTGAATACTCTGAGTTAAAAGTTCTTGAGAAGCTTAGAAGGCCATTGGTATCTTGTGGAAGTGTGCATTTCTGTCTGTCATGTTGGTTGTTTTTTTCAGAGAGGATAAAATCACTTCCTTGAAACTCTGGTTCCATTGCTTTCCTATATCCAAAATTTTCTGGTTTGCAATGAAAGAAAGGATTGTTTCAGAAAGAGAATAATGTGCTAGTTAACATTTTAATCTTGTTAAAAGGTAATGCTAGTATATTAGCAGCGTGTATTACATTTCTAGAGAATAATTCAAGTACAAATATATTGTGGTATGGATCAAGAAGAAAAAAAAACAAACTGTTTTTCTACCTAGGTCCTATTTCTATGGACAAAGTTCATTATTGTGAGAGATTCATTGAACTCATGCTAGATCTTGAGGTAAGTTATTAATTTGTTTCAACCTATTTCCAGGTGTACTTTTCTACGTTTTTAATGTGTAAAGTATTACAGCCTTACTCCAATTACCATGTGGTTACATCACAGTTGTGCATATGGTCGCTTAATAGTAGTTTTCCATCTGTGAAGAGGAGGTTGTATCAGTGCATCCATGTTGAGAAGTGACTAGTAATGTTTATAAACCAGATGAACTGTTACAGAAAGTCAGGATCCTAAATTGTTCAGTGAATAAGACTTTATTAATTGGAGTAGTGGTAATAATTCCAGCAGTTGATGAAAATGGATGATGCTTTAATCCTCTAGGAATAACCCAGAAGTATTTTTCCCAGTACATAGTAGGTAACTCAGAGTGGCTTTTCTGTTGTATAATACCAGAAAGTGTCAGTAGTTTTGAAATGCAAACTATTTTTATTTGACTAGAATTCATTATTTGTAAGTAATGTTCTGGTGATCTCAGTTTATGACAGAGTAACAGGAGGCCAGGCAAGGCTTTGTGACATTTTTCATCGATAAAGGGGGACAATTTTAAGCTTCACAGTACAAGAATTAAAAATAAAAGACGTTAATTAACAGTTTCTCACACGAGTAGCAATGTTTTTAAAAGAACTTCAGATTTAGAAGACATTTTAAAATAAGACAAAGTTTTCTGGAACATTAAGTACAGGGAACTTTAAAATGGCTTGATCTCAAACTCACACAGGCTAACTCATTTGCTAAATCATTTAAGTAGCCTGTGCTTGTGGTTGAAATAGAAATACTTAAATTAGAACTTGCTGTTTTATGGATATAATACACTGTCATAAGAGAAAACATGTATTTGAAGTTAAACTTAGATCTGGCTGTTAGCCAGAATGCATAGAGGCAGTACCTTTAACATCTTGCTGGGTATTACAGGAAGGTCAGAATTCAGACAGCGTGTGAAGCCTGTTTTAAGTGAATGGAGCAAGGGAATGAGAAATTAGCTGTAAATCCAAGTCTTTTTGCCTTGTAGCATGTATTGTGTTAATGAGCTCTTTTACTTTCATTGGGGCCTTTTTCACAATATTACTGTTCCATATTACAGTATATAGACTGACGTCAAAACTTGGTGATTTGATAATTTGAAAGAAATGACTCCATGGAAAGTTCTTAAGATTTTCTGTGTTTGTTTTTTGTAATTATTGTGCAGGGCAATTAACATTTGCTACTACAGATTCTTTTATTTCCTTGGTCTTAGTTCTAAACATCATGTTGATGCTGTTATTCTTTCTAAATTGAGTCAGTTCTCAATGGAATCTACACATTTTTTTAACTCTGAATTGTTGAGGTGTACTACTGTATAGTGTTGAACAGTTGCTACATACAGTAGCTTAAGCTATTTACATTGAGAAGAAATGATCTCTGGTTTGTTTACAAAAACTTTTATATTTATTTTTTTAATAAGATTTCAAAAATTCTGATATTTAACATGCATATCTTACAAAGAAGATACTGTACCGTATTTAGAAGAAACACAGTTTGTAGCCTTGAGAAAGAAAAGCTTAAAATTAATTACATGAGTATCAAAACCAAACATTTAAAACAGTGTTCCAACAGTTTGACATATCTTTTGCAGCACACAGTCACTATGTAAGCACTTAGTAGTAGAACAGCTGTTTTATTTATTTTACTTTTATAACTGGCAGGATGTAGTTTTATTAGTGGCAAGGTTATACTGTACTCCCAGTCATAGCGAAATCTGTGTTCATAGCAGCCTACCTGGATAAAACCAGGGTTTTGGCATAAATAAATGCTGCTTTAATATGAGAAACTCTGTTAGGGTATTAGATATGTAAATGACTGTGCAGCAGTCTATCTTGATATGCTGTCTTGAACTGGAAAGTAATGAGAAACCAGAATTTCTACTTTTAAGAATTGCTTATATTAATTTGAGGTTTTTTACCACAGGCTTTGCTTCCTACACGGCGCTGGTTTAATACAGTATTGGATGACTCCCATCTTGTTGTTCATTGTTACCTGTCCAGCCTTGCTAAAAGAGAGAAGGAGGGTCATCTGTTCTCCCAGGTGAAATACAAAGTTGTTGAAAATAACTTTCATTCTGATGTGGCTCTGAATACTGTAATTGTTTTGTTTTATATTTGTTTGTTTAGATATGTTTTCCTAATGAATGCAAACTATGTGTTTATTTAAATTCATCGAACATCAGTTCTTTCTTACTTGCATTTACGTGTGTGACTGCTCTTGCATTTCTGTCTCTGTTTTTGAACAGTTCTTAAAAGTACAACTTAGAAAACAGTGCAGCTTCTGGTACGCTTTGCCCCATGGGTAACAAAAGTTGTCACCAGTGCATTCTTCTGTCCTTAATTTTGACCTCAAACAGTTCTACAGTGCAGCTGTTTTTCACTACTGTCATTTGGTTTACTCAGTTATAGACAGTATAGTGGTTTTTGTGGCAGGATCTGAAGTTCTGTCCCCTTTCCTGCATATCATCTGCTTTTCCTGCTGCTTTCTGTCCCCCATCTCTGGCAATTGTTCAGTTTCTCTGAGGGTGAGTATGGAACACAAAGTGAGCAGCACATCTGAATACTTTTCTACTTCTGAGTTAAATAATCTCATTTAAAGGTAGGATGAATTTCAGAGCTGGCATCAGGGAGTTCAGGAGGGAGTAAGTCCTCTCCTTTTTGATAGCAGCAAGCCCAAAATTGGATTCATTGTCTCAGTTAACCTCTGGCTAGATCACCTTAATGCAATTAGTTACTGTTTCACGTTCTACTATGTGAAAGAAACCACGTTGCTTGTGGGCTGTGCTGTAATTTCTATGGCTGGTAACAAAATTAACCTGTCCATTAGCAAAGTGTATAATTTAGATACTGCTCCTTCATCTGTTTCTTAAAGAACTTTGAGGGACTCTTGTTTGTGCTGGTGTCCTCTTAAATTGTGTTTTTGTTTGTGGTAGGGTTTCTCTTACTGTTAATCTGTTAATTTATATGGATGATGTCTCAGCTTTTAGATATGCTTAAATTCTACACTGGCTTTGAAATCAATGATCAGACTGGAAATGCTTTGACAGAGAATGAGATGACAACAATTCACTATGACAGAATTACTTCTCTACAGGTAGGCAGATGGCAAAGTGCTTATGGGAGGGAAAGGATTTGGTTTTATTGTCTTAGTCTAACTTGCATCTGGTGTAAGCATTAGGTTGTTTCCCAGAACAAACACCTTATTTTTCCAATACAGTTACAGGAATAGTTTTAACTTGACTTTCTATACTTTATCGAAGACACTTAATGCTTCAGTGTTATGTATGTGACTATGACTAAATAATATGCTCTAGCAAAATGCCTCCACTTTTGATTTGATATTGTCAAGATGAACTGTTCCCATTAAATCTCTTCAGAAGGGAAAATTAAGTGCTGTAGGAACTTAACTTACGATTATGCAGTAGGTGGCACCATTTCCTCAAGATCAGTACACACTTGGTAGCATTAGTGGTCGCTTGTGCCTAAGAGCAAAAAATATTCACCTTGCTTGTAGTCATATAAAGGTACCTATACTTCTCAGAATTTTTCCCATCAGTTTTATCAAAAAAATTAAAGGAAGCATGGTTAAATTAAACTTGTTCCTTGTTTTTATTAGTTGTCTGCAAGGCTACATGTCTGTCTCCTTAAGTTTTATTTTAATGAAAGAACAAATGATGATAGCAGGGTGTATAAGAACAATATTGTACTGGAAGAACAGAAATAACAAACAGGTGGTGCTAACTATTTAAACCAGATATTTCACCTGGTTTTTATTTCTATCCTGATAGTGTCCACAGGGTGCTACTTGTAATTAATCAGAAGCAGCTGTACTTTTGTATAAATGTTTAGATTGTTATTAAATAGTTTCATTAATATGCTTACATTCAGTTTTTGGGCATGGGTCTCTTGTAGAGAGCAGCATTTGCACATTTCCCAGAGTTATATGACTTTGCACTCTCCAATGTAGCTGCAGTAGATACTCGTGATTCACTGGTGAAATTATTTGGACCTCTTAGGTAAGATACCAAAAGAAAATTTAATGTGAAATTGAAATTCTTTATTCTCAATATGTTTGAATTTAACAGATTTCTAGCCTTTTCTCTTTCTGACTTCTCTTGTGCCTTCTCATGTGACTTCTTGGGTCTTCCTGACTTCTCATGGTGCCTTTACATCTGCTGAAAAAGGGAGACCAGGAGAGTTTGCATCCACTCTTCATGAAGTACCAGAATTCCAGTATAAGGAAAATATATTTTACTTTTTTTTCTAATGAATGTGAGAAAGTACTGATTTTCTGGAAAATAGCTAACTGCTTACAGCAGTAATTAGCTTACAGTAGTTAACCCCTAAGGGTTTTAATTTAGCTTTTTTATTTACTTTGTAGAAAAATTACAGTGGAAATCATAAAAGTATACTACTGTGCTGTATTGTAAGTGCCACGATTAAAAGGATAATAGTCTGTATTTTGACAAAGGCAATACGTGCTCTGTTGTTTGGTTTTGTTTTCAGGTACATGTCTTGAAACAACAAAAAATATTCACACCATGCTCTGTTTATTGCAGATGAGGGGTTCAGTTACATCTGTAGCTGAACACGCTTCACCTAGAGCACTTGGTAATGATTCAAAAAATAGATATTTAAATATCTTAGACTGTGGTTAAGTACTGATCTGTAATTGTTGGTCTCTCTGATGAAATTCATAATTGGGATTTTTCTTTTTTAAGAAAAAGTGCTCGCTCTCTCTCTGCAATTTCAGTCTAAGTGACAGAGTCTGTTTTTCCTTTTGCTGCACAGCTCGGACACTCTGCACCGGGTGGCGTCCTACCTCTGCCTGCTGCCATCCCTCACTGACGGGGAGAGCTCCAGCTATGAAAAAGAGTTTCTTCTGGAGTTGCTGGTAAAAACATAATTAATTTGGCTTGTATTTTTTCTTTTACAAACTCAAGATATAGCTAAATCTAGCAGCTACACTGTAGTGAACTAGACATTTAGGACCTTTTGCTGATCCAGCTGGGAACCACAACAGTGTTAGTACAGTAAATGATACACTAAGATGGGATTTAAAACCATGTAAGTGACATGTTAGGATTTGTAAATGTAGTATCCCTGAGGAACTAGTATGTGTGTGTTTTGTGTAATTGTAAAGATCAATAAGCAGAGTATTGGCAACAGCTTTGAGTTCTTCTTGAAAAGTTGTTGCTCTTTATACAGTAACCTATTTGTCCCCTTTAAAAACAAAAAATCTGCTAAAGGAGATGAAGACTCTCAGTGCCTATTTGGTTCCTCAAGCCCATTTGAAATACATTTTGATACACATAATGTTTTTTCGGATGTTCACTATATAAGAATATTACTGTAGGCTTCTAATCTGATATCTGATTAGAATGTCATAGCTTTTTAAAGAAATGCTTTTCGTATGCTTATTCTGTTGTTGTTTTCTTTAAATATTGTTCATGTAATTTCCTACAGTGGTAGTGGTAGTAATATGATGCTTATGGACACCATGGAGGGATGTTTGTTCAGATGGCATATTGTAGTATTGGATGGATTTTTTTTAATTTTTTTTTTTATTCTCACAAAGAGGGAATTAATGCTAGCTGTTGCCAAGTGAGGACTGTTAATTAGCTATTGACCGTATGTTTAGTGAAAAGCAGAATAAATTTGAAGTTGATTGTCTGCTAAGCCTTGACTAAATATTTTCAGTTCTTTTGTGCCATTTTTGATCTCCTAAGTAGCCAAATGATTGTTTGACTCAAGTACTCTGACAGCTGGATTATGTGTTTGTTCATCTTCTGATTGTGCATTTAGTTAATTTTAAAAAACCCACCACAAATCAAACCCAAAACTTAATAAAAGAGCAGCAGCAGTCTTATGACTTAATGTGTATGTTTCAAAAATGGCTTTACTGTCTCTTTTTGATTTATGGAAGTTTAAAATGCATCCTTTCTTTAGGTTTCCCGACATGAGCGACGAATATCTCAAATTCAGCAGCTCAACCAGATGCCTCTTTATCCCACAGAGAAGATTATTTGGGATGAAAATATTGTACCAACTGAATATTATTCCGGAGAAGGTATGATTAGTAGTTCAGTAAATGCTGTGCTGGAACAGTACATGCCGCAAAAAACCTGATGTTCTGATGTCTATGTTTATTCTGTCTTCAGAACTTGCATGCAGTCCTTTGGCATCTTCCAGTATCTTAGAGTAAGGTCAGCTTTTTTTTGAGTTGTGAATCAGGAACTCCGAGATGAAATTGTTATCAGATTTATAGCGGATTTAAAGAAAAGTCCAAAGACCTATGTTTACACAAAGACATTTAATTGCTTCTAATCTGGGTAACAGATGTGCCATACCAGCAGCTGCAGCACAGGTAGTTCCTGTAAGGTAAAACAGCCTGTACACATGCAGCAGAAAAGCTGTTGTCTGTGCTTTGCTCTTAAATATGTTCAAGAAAGCCTCTTCAAAAAGAAGGGGGGAAAAAAAAAAAAAGGGGGTGCTGATGGTGGGGGGGAGAAGTTAACACTAATTATCTTACTCTTATTTCAAGATAGAAGTGTACACGTAGTCACTGAAAAGTAGTGTACGCACTCAAGTTCAGAACCTAGTGTTCTTGCTTGATGTGCTTGTGATCAAGGAATCAAACTGCAGGTACTGCAAACAGGGAATTCTGTAATTTTAAGCTTTGCACATGTATTTCTGTCTAGCTACTTCAAAAAACTTTTAATGTGGATCATGAGAATTTTTATTAGGAATGTTAAAATTTTAATTTGGAACATGGAAATTCCAAATAAAATAAAACTTCAAATACTAGTATAAAATATGTTTCTAGTTTGAGCAGTGAGTATTCCATACCTTCCTCCATGTAGTTTTGATTCAGAGGGTTTTTTAGTTTAGGTATAAGCCTTAAGTTATCTGCTTAACATAAGTTAGGGTTTTTTGGCTAAATTCTCTATGAATAAGTATTAATGAGAAGAAAGAGGTTAGAAACACCAAAGGATCTTTTTCCAAACAGATGTGATACAAATACCATCTAGAGATCTGCCCAAGAAGAGATAAAGTACTTATGTTTAGTATGATGCAAGTACTTATTAGCTGATTTAGATTCTTCTGAACAATAGGTCTGCTGATGGGGTTTATCCTTTAAAAATAATAACAAAACAACAACACGCTTTGGTATCTCCTATTTTAATGAATATATAACTCCAAGGGGTGAAATGGGGAAAGCATAGCAGATATGATTTC